>JAZAYU010000445.1:0-346150 GCA_038501625.1 Corbicula japonica
GACATACTTTTTAGCATAAGTAGTTCTTATGTTTCTAAGAACTTTGTAAGATTCAAAATTGTAATCCGACTGGTTTGTAATTTGTTATTTTTTGTATTTTGTTTTCTTTCTTTTTGTTTATTTTTTGCTTGTTTGTTTCCATTGTCATTGTTTATCTTTTTTGTTTCTATTTCATCAGGAGCGTTTAGACTTTAATTTTCTACGTGTATTGGTATTTGGCCCCATTGCTTTATGTATCGTTTCATTTACTGGCAGTCTATCGCAGTTTCACGCCATCTGATCAGGGTAAGCACTGTACATTTTAGGATTTATTTATACATTATATTTTATAATACAGTTACAAAGTAAATACTTATTAAATTGTGTTAATAACTTGGGTCACAGTTACATCAAACCTTCGAGCCGGCTCCTTTGAAGCTTTCAGTGAACTCCCACATAGCCTGACCACAGGTTGATTATGTTGTCAAGTCGATATTTTCACTGCATAGTATTAGTAATGAAAAGATGTATTTTATTAAAGGTTAAAATGACAAATGCCCAAAGAGGTCCAGGTTACCTGAAGTTTAATAACTCATTATTGCAAGACGAAAACTATGTTAAAATTGTTAAAAATACATTACAACAATTGATTAACCAACATAAAGTTGTACACGATGCTAACAGCAATATTAGTTTAAATGATCATCTAGTTCTTAAGCATGTTAATATTAACGAAGAATTGTTTTTAGAGACGTTTTTAGTTATTCTTAGAGGGGAAACTATTAAATATAGTTCACACAAAAAGAAACAAACAAACATAGCAGAGTTAGAATTGGAAAGAAACATAGATTTTTTGGAAAAGCGTATAGGGGATAATTATATGACTATTGATAATATCTTAACTATAGAACTCTCAAATAAAAAAAACGGAATTGGAGAACCTACGAAAATATAAAATTGAAGGAGTAATGCTTAGGTCAAAATGTCGGTATGAAGAATTAAGAGAAAACCCCAGTAGGTACTTTTTAAATTTAGAAAAAAGAAATTATTTAAATAAATCAATTGGCAAATTAGTTGATAAAGAAAATAATAAATACAAAAATGTTTAAGAAATTTTAAAATATCAAAAACAATTTTACGAACATCTGTACACAGAAACCAATATTTTTGATGATACTCCTTTAGAAAATATTATAGGTGTAAATCCTAAAAAAATTGTCAAATCAATAGCCTTGAAGGTGAAATTTCTATTGACGAACTTAATTTAGCTCTATCGAATATGAAAAATGACAAAAGCCCGGAATAAGAGGGCTATACAACCGAATTTTTCAAATATTTCTGGAAAGATTTAGCAACATTTGTGTTAGGATCGTTAAACTATGCATACAGACACGGTAATTTGTCGGTCACACATTATAAGCGGTAATTACATGTCTACCTAAACCTGTTAAGGGTAGGACTTTAAAAAAAATTGGAGACCAATCTCACTCTTCAACGTAGTATATAAATTCGCTTTGTCTGTTATAGCAAATCGGCTGAAAAAATTCTTAATGAAATTATTCATAATGATCAAAAAAGTTTCATTGCCGGTAGATTTATTGGCGAGAACTTACGTCTTATATATGATATACTGTTTGAATCTAAACTCCAAAATAAAGAAGGGCTATTATTATCAATTGATTTTAAACAGGCATTTGATTCTATTTTATGGAAATTTATTCACAAGGTTCTTAATTTCTATAAGTTCGGTAATTCTTTTAAGCGATGGATATCCTTGTTTCAAAATAGGGTCGAAACTTGCATATTACAAAACGGTTTCTTGTCTGATTTTTTCAAGCTATCACGTGGTTGCAGACAAGGTGATCCGATTTCACCGTACATTTTTATTCTTTGTGCAGAAATTCTGGGTCTTATGATAAGAAATAATAAATAAATAAGAGGAATAACTTTTCATAATAACGAATAAAAATTAAGTCAGTATGCAGACGATACGCAAATATTTCTTAATGGAACTGAGCTATCTCTTAGATCCTGCTTAAACACATTAGACAGTTACTACCAAATATCCTGTCTAAAAATAAATGTAGAAAAAAACGAAAAGTCTATGGTTTGGCTCCATGAACGGCTCAAATACAAAATTTTGTAGAGACGTAGCATTAGACTGGACAACAGAACCTATTAAAATACTAGGCGTTAATTTTCCAGCAAATGTTTCATCTATATGAGACCAAAATACAAACGAAATTAAAACTAAATGCGAAATTACTTTAAACACTTGGTCGAAGAGAAATCTAACACTATTCGGCAAAATTACTGTCGTTAAATCGCTCGTCATATCAAGATTTGTCCATTTCTTTATTTCACTTCCCAATCCACCGTCCGACCTTGTAGTGCACATCGATAAAATCTGCTATAAATTTCTCTGGAACAATGGACCAGATAAGATTAAACGATCACAATCCGTAATGAAAATGGATTCTGGTGGGCTAGGTATGACCGATTTAAAAACATTTATTCAAAGTTTAAAATTATCTTGGCTTAGAAAGTTGGCTGTTTCAGAAAGCAATAGTTGGAATATGTTGACAAACCTAAATAACAAAGAAATATTACTTTTATGAGCACAATACGCTCAAGAAAAATCTAAACAACTAGAAAATCCATTTTGGAAAAATGTTCTCGAAAGCTGGGTGTTGTTTTGTAGAAAGATTCACGTCAATGATATATACGACGTCCTCTATTCACCACTATGGTATAACCACAATTTTACTAATAAAACACTGTTTTACAAGAACTGGTACGACAAAACTATACAATTTGTAATTGACATTTTAACTGAGGAAGGTGAATTTTATACTTTTAATCAGTTAAAAGACGTTTACAAAATAAGAGGTACATTTTTAGATGATCAACGACTTATAATTAAATTTCCAAATGAATGGAAAACTATCATCCAAAACAGTAATCGTAACTTTAAAATAATTAACGGAAATGTGCATTTAAATATAAACTTGAAATATCTAATAAAAGAGAAAAAATTGATGCAGAAGGTTTAATGAAATCTTGTTAGATAAACGTAACATATTTAAAACAGAAAAATGGGTACCTTCCTTCGGTTCTTTTACACTCGGAGATTTAAAACAATACACACGAATTTAATGAATATAGACGAAATAAAACTAAAAGATTTTCAATTTAAAATAAACAATAAGATTCTTATCACAAAGGCATTTCTTTTTAAAATAAATAAAGCCCAGAGCAGTATGTGCTCATATTGCAATGAAAGAGAGGAGACAATTCATCATTTATTTTTAGATTGTGAAAATATCAAATCATTTATTACAAATACCAAACAAGGATAAATAATAATTTGAATATTAATTTAAACGTCGGTGAAAAGGTGCTTCTGTTTAGTTTAAGTAATGAAACCGGCATTGTGAAGCTCTTTACAATTTTGTTAAAATATTACATATACAAATCGAAATTTCGAGAAAATTGCCGCTCTTTTTTAACAACTTCACTTTTTATAGGTTATTTGAAACATAAACTTATTAGCCGAAAATATATTCTTACATTAAATAAAAGAAACGAACCTCTACTAGCCACCATCTCCAATACATTAGAAATTTTGAATAATTTACGATAGTAATATTTTCTTACAACGATAAATTGCAAACGTATAAAATAGTATATAAAGATTAGTAATATATTAAGAAAAGTACAGAACTAAAATGCCGATGGGATGCAAAATATCTCGCAACTTATACCATGTGTTTTTAAATATTTATAATGTTTTTTTTAAATATTTATAATGTTTTAGTCCTCGTATAACCAAATTAGGATTATTTCTTGTTTGTATTATCTAATTGGAAATATTTCTATATTTAATAATCTAACTTTGAATATCTGTTTGTAAGATATTGATATTATTATCTCCTGTAATGATGAAATGTAATGTAATAAACGGGATTACCCTGCAAAGAGGCCTGAAACGAAAACAAAATCATTAGCCAATCTGTTAAGGTGGTTGAACTCACACATGCATGTTTTGTTTAATTAGAAATAAATGCAGTAAACAAAATAAACTAGGTTTCATACGACTAATCGCCCCATCATTCTGTGATGAAGTGAGTGTATTACCTTAAGCCTAATTACTTGTAAATAGTCCAGCGTTCCTAGTCAGACAATGGCTGACACTAAATAGTCCCAATATTTTGGCCTTTTGGTGCATTAAATGGGTAGTATGGTCTGAAAGGAACATTTTTGTAAAAACCAATATGACCAGATTCAGTTAGCCTCGCAATTTTGTTGGACAAAAAGAAAAAAATCTCAAATATCCCAATTAAACATCATCTGTATCGCCGCCAGTCACAGATGTAAAAGATAGTCAACTTAATCATAATATTCTTAAAAATTTTAAACATGTTAAAATGATATTTTTGACAATTTTAAACATTTTGAAATGAAGCTTCTTTAATTAACATGCATAATATTCATAACACTTTTCCAACATGTTAAATGAAGCAGCTTCGATAATCTTGTGCTTTGTTTTAAAGAACTTTTCATTAAGATCTGAATCTGGTTATGTCCTCAAAACGGCGAAAACAAAAGTTCAATGACACAAAATTCAAATGATTCTTTGTCGCAGTTGCAATGTTTTTTCATTAATGATGTATATATCAAACGCTTATCGGAAGGCGTATTGGTTTGTGTCCATTTTAAACAAGCTTATGTGAACACGCCAGTTGGCTGAAAGTTGCGTTCTATTTTTATACGTTGTTTGTTTGCTTCTATTTCGATAAATAGCCACTTGGCGAAACTGTGCGGTGTGTCCTACTGAATAAGGTTAGACAAAACCACTTTTAAATTAATAAACCAAAAGTGAAACTTTACATTAAATTCAGCCGGGTGTTTGGTTGGAAAATTAAAATGACATTATATTTAGTACTACTTAGCGCTTTATTTGGGTGGATTAATTTAGTGTGATTGTCATTGTGAATACTAAATTTCGAAATCGTCACTTAGTGAAAAATTGAAGTGACATTATGCAAAGTATTGTGTTTGTTCGAAAACAGAATGGCAACTTGGCTTAACATTTTAGCATACTTCATTGCATTTGCTTGACTCTATCTTGACTTAACGTTATCAGGACGATTAGAAATGCTACAATTTACATTTTATCTTCATTAAGGTCAGCAGTTACTGGCAGAATAATTTGAGACGATTAACACATGGAGTTGAATAGCATATATTGCATATATTTTCTACGATTAAAACAATTAAGACGAAGAAAACTTATAAGTATTTAAGTTAATTTTGTTTAACGTAGACCATTTTTGCGCTGTATCTTATTGCATATATTTGCTTTGATTTTAATAGATTGATCAACATACGTAATCTGACAAAAATTTGAATGCTCTATTCGATTCGATTTAGAGAAAAAATAAGCCACGTTTTAATAATTGAAAAACGCTTAACATTGATTTGACTAGCATGATGACTTTTTGACTGAAAACTTAACCACTCGGTGCTGTTTATTTGGCTTAGAAGTGTTTTTATTATATTAAATTAAATGAGGATTTGATAAAAACTTGCCACTTGGCGTAAAATTAAAATGTAGCTTGGTGCTTTTTTACGATTTGATTTTCATAGAGGAGAATAGCCGCTTGGAATAAAATTGAGGTGCCTCTTGGCGCTGTATAGCTGCTTGGCCTAACAGTAAGTGCCTCTTGGCGCTGTGTTAGAAAATGGTAGTGCAGAATGGCGAAGATTCAAGTGCCGAATGGCGGAAATTTAAGTGCCGAATGACGCTGTGTTTTAATATAGTTTTTTTGTGTTGCCGATTGAAAGTGAGTGCCATTTGGCGCTGCAATGGTTGGGTTTAGCTTGATTATCAATGTAACGATTTGACTGAGAACTCGCCACGTGGTGTAAACTGAAGTGCCAATTGGCGCTGTAGTGCTGATTGGCGCTGTGTTGGAATAGAATTTGCCGAAGACCTGCCCTTTCACTTGAAAGTGAGTACCACTTTGTGCTGCATTGGTTGTGTCAATGTTTTAACGATTCGCCTTAGAACTTACCACGTGGCATAATATCAAAGTGTCGATTGGAGCTGTAGTCCCGATTGGCGCTATAGTGCTGATTGGCGCTGTGTTGGAATGGAATTGTGTTTTTTTTGTATGGAAGACTAGCCACTTGGCTTCAAAGTTAGTGCTACTTAGCGCTGGATTGTTTTTTTTTTTTAATTCTTCTTATTGTTAGCGAGTTTATTTTAGTTCAAAATTTGCGCATGTCTTTTGTATTAAACTATTACTAGCAAGCAATACTGGCCGTTTTTTTTGCCTATGAGAATTCATGATGTTATTTTTCTATAAAAGTAGGTTCTGAATGATATTAGTATTCAAAGCAGCATGCTCGAGGATTCTGGTTGTGCATTTTAACTCGGACTAAGATGAGGATGCGGAATAGATGGACTAATGCATGTTTATGAAATGTTATCGTTGAAATAAGATATAGCAATGCCACACTGGTTGTAGAACTGAATATGAATAATGTACTGTAAAGTGATGATATTTGGCAAAGAAGTTGTTAAAATAAAACTGTTTAGTAATGAACCAATTCCTGCCACAAAAAACAGTGTCTTAAAAATTATAGTCATTTTTTTTTATTTGAAAATAATCCAACTATTATTAAATATTGTTTATGATCAACCACCCACGAAATATGTTTGTCTACGCATAATGACTTGGCAATTGCTCACGATAGGCATTACATTTTCTCTATTTTCTGTAAAATTTTATATTAGGGACCATAAAAAAATAAATAACGGATTCCATTTCTTTAATAACATAAAGATCCTCTGTATCGACATGCCTAACAGCTGATAGAATTAGACCTATATATTGATTTGGAACAATATCAAAATATTGGTGTATTTCCAATTATCTGTTTGTAAGCATTGCTAAAGTCGTTTCCGAATATGGCGTAATGTTGACGTGTCTTATAGGAATAAGCCAAAATACCCATGCTTATTTTCAAAGTAAGGATCGGTATAAGGTTGTTCTAATTGTCGATAACACTCATTCTATCCACTATAAGGAACAAACTAACAAAAAGAGCTCAAATTGAGAAGTGGTTAACCTAGCATACCTCCATGTAACAGATCTGACTTGCTCAGCAAAATACATAAATACATGAATGAAGTTAGATGATTAGAAGAGAAAGATGTTTTCTATGATTCATTTTGTGGATACGAAATTTCAAAAAGGAAGTTTATTTACATTTTCAATATATTTATTGTTAAATATACAGAATAAGTAATTATAATATATTGTCGTTACACAACTTTTGAATATAACTCCTTGTTTAAAAATATTTTTACTTTTTAAAAGCAAAATAAAAAAAGACACAGTATTTGCATACTTGCTTTAAATCTATGACAAAAACTTCCTCTTCTATTCCATTAATACACACCATTCAACTTTTTCCTCCATATATACTCCTAAGTGGCATCGGCTAATACTGTATATCCAGATCAGTAGACACATACGGTAAGAGCCGTCTGATTAGGATATGCACTGTTTGCTATTTTATTACCGGTATGTTATTTCTGACCAAAAAAGGCAAACTACAGTACTGTGAACGTTTAAAGTTACAAAATTTGCGTGTATCGTGCGTCCGTCTAACGTCTATCGTCGAATAGTATGATAGCATTTTCATGTTTTAGAAATCACTTACACGAAATATATCTATTGATAGTATCAGTATGTGTAGTAACACAGTGTGTAACAGTCTACGTTATTAAGGTTTGTATTTTAGACCACTCCCGTCAATAGAAAAACATGTTTCTCGCAGTGACTACAAAAGGAAAATTTGACATTCATGTTTGCATTGTTTATAACTATTGTTCTAGTAAAGTTTATTGAACTAAATTCTAAGACATTGTTAACCTTGATATAGACAACCTTCCAGTGACTGTAGTCACAGACAATAAGGCTACACTCAGTGAGAGAAATTGTTTCATATTTCTAATTTTTTTATAATTCCTGATTGACCTGAAACATTTATATTCCCTATAATAATGCCAGAAACAAATTTACATGCAGAATCATTGAACACCTGGAAAATCGTCAAAAAATTTGTGTTGTAGACCAATTTGTTTGGCCTAAAATTCATTTCAATACAGAAACTAAGTTTCATTTATTATAAAACTCTAAAACTTCATATTTACTTGTTTGCATCAGCGTGATTAAGTTATAAAAACAAATTGATAAATTTTGTTAGCTCTCAAAGACTGCATGGTTTATTAGATAAGTTTATTTTTCAGATGTAACTGATGGCTCTCAATATAACTGCTCTTGCTGGTCTGCATATATATTTTAACGCATGAGCATCAACTATTTATCAGTTTGAATAAGTTTCTTGGATTTTTGAAACTGAATCATAAACCAACAGACAAGCTCAATAAAACATTAAATATAGAATGGGAATTGAAAAACAGTACTTGTTAAATTCAAAATGACACCTATAGAAAAAAAGAAGAAGAACAATTGTTTATTATAGTGACCTGTGATACAGTGGACCTATAAGTCACTATTAAAAGACATGTACAAGTTAAAGTATAATGCTTATGTTTTATTATTATGGCTGTGAATGGTATAATTAAAGTACATGTATAATACTCGAACAATGTAAACTTACATATGTTTGCAAATATGTATAGCGTCAAGTCTGTGCAAGTATGCTTTCACTAGAAATTTTGCAACTTTACGCACTTGGTTTGCAAACAAAAAATTAAGTTTGTCACTGTTGCTAAGTCCGCTGAAAACGTTATCGTTCAGTATGGTACCTAATGTTTGACTTCTTATATGATTTTACTTCTGACAATGCAGCATAAAGTGAGTCTCATCTTCAAAACAATTACTGCCGCAGAATCTACACAGTCTGTCATGCAGTGGTTCACCAATGTACCTTCCTGTTTCGGCCCTGAGTGGGAGTATTCCACATCGGAACTGTGCCGATAGGGAACGTTCATTCTTAGACAAATTTAAAAGGATAAATAGTCTTCAGTCTTGAAATAACTTTTAAACGCCTTGTACGTTCTGAGTTTATGTGAGCGTTTCAACATATCTATCCACAGAGTATTATAAAGATCTTTCAGCTAAGACTCGGCATTCTTAAGGTCAACCGATGCCTTACTGTGATATTTATAGAAAAGATCAAGTGACGTCATTATTGACTTAATCTCACTACACAAGTTATCATTACACAAGTCGTAGTCCTGATCAAACACTAATTTAGTAAGCCTGTCATGTTCTAAGTTCACTAGTCTATTCCAGTATCTTAACATATTTAACCATCGTCGGTAGCGGTTCGGTACCCAACCTATATCACCGGTTGTTGCTGCCACCGAAGCAAATCTATGGACTCATAGATAATATCTTATAGACCTGTTCTGAACGTTATCAAGTTGCTGGAAATTTTTATAACCCCGTACAGTAAAGCAGTAATCCATCACTGAAACAACGCAGTTAAACACCAGTTTTTCATAGGATTTGAAGCTGAAGTCCGACGTGAATTTTATTAATCAGTTCACCAAGCGCTCGACTTGCGGCTTTACCTAAGGTATCACAGTTGCTATTAAAAGATAGTTTTTTCGTCGAAGATAACTCCTAGGTATTTGTATACCTTTACTATTTCAAGGTTATTATTTCCAATCTGAAAATTAAACACGGTAGGTGGTAGTCGTCCTTTCCTAAAATAAATACATTTTGGTTTTTCCGTGTTGATTAATATTCGCCATTTCTTGCACCATCTGTGGAGCGTATCAAGCATAGTTTGTAGGTCATGTTCTGATTTCGCAACTTGGGCAATGTCGTCCGCGTATAACAATATAGATATCGCGGTACCGTTAATATTTTCTCCAAGGTCCATATCATTAATCTCACTTACAAGGTCGTTTACGAATATTGCAAAAAGTGTCGAAGAAAGATAATTTCCCTAAGCGACACTAAAGTTACAATTGAACCATTTAGAAAGTTTGTTATTTATTCTTATACACGATGTAGTGTGCTCATACATACTTTTCACAGCTTTTATACCTTTCCATCTATAACATTTAACAAACGTTTGTAAAGAAGCATGTCTCTATCGACAAAATCGAAGGCCTTCCGCAGATCTATGAACGCCATATGAAGCTTGTTATGGTTACGAGCTAGACTAGTTAGTGATTCTCACACAATCTACCGCGACAAAAATCGTTTTGCTCGTCGGCTAGGATATCCCTGTCTTCCAAATAATTACTAGTTCTCTTGTTTGTAAAAGAACTAAACAGTTTACTAATACATGAAAGTAATGAAACACCCCTATAATTCAGCGGTACCCTTTTATCAGAATTTTGTCTTTCATAATAGGATAGATGATGACATCGAATCGAATCGTATCAACTGAAAAAGATGCTGCAAAACTGCAATCACTGGAGGGAATTTCAGTACCAAATATGCGATGTAATCGATACCACACACTGATTTCGGTTTTGATTTCATTACAACATTTGCAATTTCTTCGAGGGATATATTGTTATTTAGATGTTCATTAGAGACATCTTTATTCATTTCGATTAAAATAGATGAAAAGGGAACTTTGAAAGCCATCGAACACGACAAATATGAAAATACTGCAGGCTCGGTTTGATTGAGCCTGTTCATGGGCAGTAATGGGAATGCTTATTACTGCCCACGCCGTCTAGCCCCGGGTTGAGCGCAACTCAATAATTACACCATTGAATAGTACAATTTCGATCCATCCCAAACGATGGTATGCATATGGCGGTGAACATGGAACCTTCAATGAGGTATTTTCAGATTAATACCATTCCATGTTCAGCGGCGTATGGTCCCCAGATAAAAGAATGGGTTTGCCCTAAACGAGAAAACAATGGGCGGAACTAAACAGAATATAATTTTGACAGGGGATCTTAGAATATAAATCCTGCATATCACAGACTACGCCAAGGCAAAATTTAAAAAGCAGGAAGTATATCCTTGGGGTGATTGGACAATATCCAAATCGACGAAAGTTTATGTAACTTGGCCCTGTCGTAGAACTCATTGTCAAAATCATTATTGTCACCGCAATTATACAAGTTTTCGAAATCGCGTTTCCAACGTTTGAACACTGCATTTTCATCAGTCACCGATTGGCCCTGCTCGTTCACTATTTCCATTGGAATCGATGAGTCTCGTTTAGGTACTACATGCCTTATTTTGTTACAAAACTCATTTGGTTTGGTGGATGAAGCAAACGTAATATCTGTTGATAAAGATCTTATATATTCACGTTCAGTCTTTCGCAAAAGCTTATCGAAACTACCCCGTGCATTAAGGAATTGAGACCGCTTTAATGTTCGCATATGTCTCGGACCTTTACATTTCAAGAAATAGTTTTCAGCCTCTCTCATAGAGTTCCACTTTTGTGTCAAATTAGCATTCCAATATGGCTTTGCGTTTTTATTGCGTTTAATAGTTCTTTGTGTAGCATTAACACGCATTTTTCATTGATTCATTTCCTTAATGATAGTTTCGCATACCATAAAAGGAGTCAAAATCATCTTGGCTATCTCTAGAAGTTTCGATGCGTTCAATAACTTCTAAAAATGCTCGTCGTGCTTAGTCTCTTTCCATAAAGTCATTTGGAATATGATTAAGCTTATATTCTCATTCAATTGGTCACGTTCGAATATTCTGTATCAAAGTTCAATGAGACATGTGCTAGTAATATGGAGTGATCGGGCAAACATGCTCTTTGACCAATATGTCTATGTAAACCGTTACCTCCGAGGTAAAATGCCGATATTACTAAGATGCTATAGTCAGTGCTACGACACGTAAGTCGCAATGCAAGTATACCTTTAATCGAGTTTTCAATTACAGACTTGTTAAACAATTCAAACAACCCTGACTTTACAAGGATACCTACACCACCTGAACCCCTGAAAGCGTTTACATACCAAACGTAACCATCGACGTGGTATTTGTCTTTTAAATGTGTTTCACATATCGAAAAAATGTCAGCATCAATCGATTTAATAAACATCTTTATTCATTGTAATTTTCAGCCCATCCACACCTGTTAAGAAATGTTATTTTATAAGAACCATGGGGACGGGGTATATCCTCATGGTCAGGGTACTTGGGCCATTATCGGCCGGGGAAGCTGTTATGTTCCCTGTGGTAGTGGTACGTTCTTTAATTTCGATCACTGGCATCTAAACGAAAGTATTTGCCTTGTGGAATGTTACGTAACATCGCTCGATCGTTGTATTTGCTTATACGTTGATAAACGTTTTGCTGCTTTTCAAGAAAACTCTACTATAATATTATATTCAGTGAACATAATGACATTTTCTTCCTAAGCACAGTAACTTTCTCTTGAAGAGAGGCAAAACCAATTTTCACCCATCCTAGTTTGTTTAATTGGTTTATACTTTAGTTACTTCCGTGATTGAATTTGAATGCACACATTCGTGTCATTTCCAAATTTGTAAAACAATAGTTAATCAAATTCATAGTAAAATTGTGATTTCTTCATGTAATAGAAACATTAATGAAAATTCAGTTAAGCCCCGGTCAAAACCCGCCGTGTGTCTTTTTTGTCCGTACGTGCTCTGCGGAGGTCACGTTCGCTGCGATTTTTGGATCGGACCTGGCAACAGCAGAGAGGAAGCACCTCGCACTCACGGCTGCGCAAGGTGTGAGTACGTGGCCCGCACGCCACATCTAGGGGTAATGGGTTGCATGCATCATACATTGCGTACGTAGTAAGTGAGTTGTACGTGCTGACAACGTGCTTACAACGCAAGATCTCTCGAACGCAGAGAAAGTTTTGCATGCATTAAAAATTCTATATGGTCTCTGCGTGCTCCCAAAGCCGTACGGAGGCTGTACGCATCACGTACAGATCCCTGAATTTTGCCCACGTTTTTGCACGCAGACAGCACGTACTTGCAAGTACGGCGGGTTGTGAACGGGGCTTTAAAGAACTGAGTATGACTTAAAAGTAGACAAACCAATTATCATCTTAAACAAAGAACATTACGAATACATTGAACTCAATGAGGATAGTTTCTCTTCAATATGCGTCACATATAAATTACAGTACGACGAATCTTACTGGAAAAAGATTTGTCTTTTCGAGAAACACTTTACGGATGCATACGCTGTTGACATTATTAACGAAACTTATGAAAAAACTTCTGAAAAAAAGTGGGAATACTTCAGACTCTTACAGAGATTTCAAAATTAGTACATATTAATTCCAAACAAGCTATCAACAGGCGTTTGCAACGAAAAAGGTTGGGGGATGCTGTCTCCAGAATAACCATTAATACTCAAACTCACCATGTTTCGGATGTTATTAAATCACAGTTGTCAGAAGACTCGGCTCTTTTTAATTGGTTTTGGGGGAAAAGTTCCCTAATATCAATAGTACATGCCTACTTATTTAAAATGCCATACAGTAATCACAATATGCATTCTGTTCTAATATTTAATCTACTAAAGTGACTTATAGGCCCTATGCAGCTGTGTGTTGTAATTTTTTGTTATAAGCATAATTTTAAAATTTTACACACAATGTCACTATTGATAATAAAATATACTTACTTACTTACTTACTTTAATTGATGTTATTGTGCTGTATTTCAGAATTCAATGTTTCATTATTGTAATGATTTAGATCATGATGACTAAAACAATGAAATGCCATTTTTATTCTATTCTCTTTCACAATTATTAAAATAACCGTGAACAGTGTTTTTTCATGTTTTCATATTGTACATTCAACATAGAATACATTCTTCACGTTTCACTCTCATAAAATCAAGAACCTTCATTCCCTGTGTAATATTTATGAAATAAATTAGCCCGAAGTGGTCAGATAATCTCTATTTTATGACCCATCAATTAGCTACAGATTATGAAGCGTGAACAACCAACATTAAGAGTATTCCAGAAACTGTAGTTTGTTCCATAGAGTGTATCTTCTTTTTCAGGAAAATTTATTGGACTACACATATAAACCAAGGTGGAAGCGATCATGGTATACATTCTGCAAACTACGATGGTTGTCAGATTACACAGATCAAACAGATAGTATCAAGCTTGACATATTTCATAAATGGACTTGCTATTGATATTAATGGTAAGTAAAAAAGAGTCGTGTCTTCACAGCAAAATTCATTAACTGTAGTTACTATGCGGAAATGATTTTTTTATGTTACAGTAACAGTGACCTTGACCTGACACCAGCAGGCCCCTAAGTCGAACTTGACCTGTATCTTTTTCTTGTTATATTTTTGTCCCAAGAGATTTACAATCTGAGAAGTATTTCACGATTTATCATCCGGAAACCGTTTTTCTATTTTTAGTAACAGTGACCTTGACATCGACCTCACCAGCCTTAGTCAATCGAAATATATATAACCAAGTTTTAACGCGATAAACAACAAGAGCTGTCAGAGGAGAGAGCATGCTCGACTATTCGAATCATTTGAAACAAATGCAATTTGAAGATTTAAACAATAACAACTATGGCCATACATTCCTGTGCAATCAGGAAAAATATTAACAAGTGAATGGTAAGGGAGAAATTCATTTCAAATAACAGAAAACAATCCTTAATGTACCATAAATATTAAACTGAATAGGGGAATAACTATGAAATATTTCTGAATTTGTTAGAAAACTGGTATTTTTTTATTAGAGACATTTACTTTTAGTCAAATATCAATCACTTCAGTAATGTTATAGAAAAAGAACTAATAAGAAAATATAATGGAAGTTTGAAGTTGATACCTTAAGTATTTGCAAAGTTATCGATTAAGTGCGCTTAAGTGAAAATATAAGTGAAACTAGAAATGTGTATATGGGATACGGATGCTCCCGCTATGCATTGTTTTCAGACACTCAAGTGCAATGATGGGAATAATAGCATTTCAAAGATTGTGATGTTCGAGTAATTATAAGAATATGCATAAACTTGAAGATCAAGTAAAGTATTTGTATTTGTGGCACTGTTGTCTTCTCATTACCGAAAAGTCTGAAGAAGTTGGTGGTAATGCGATGCAATGTTATAGTGAACATTTGTGCCAAGTTATTTTGAAATCCCTTCATTCATAATGAAGTTATAGCCCGAACAAGTAAATTCAAGTTTAAGTAACTCTGACCTTAACCTTGGACTTACAGGCTTGGGTAATGTACGCAAAACACCGCCTTGTCATGGTGAACATTTGTGTCAAGTTATTTTGAAAACCCTCCATTGAAAACAAAGTTATAGACCGGACAAGAAAATAATATTTTTAGTAACAGTGACCTTGACCTTGGACCTACAGGCATGGACATGGTACACGACTCACCACCTTGTCATGATTAACATTTCTGCCAAGTTCTTTTGAAATTACTCTATTCCTAACGTAGTTACAACCCTGACAAGAAAATGCAATTTTAGTAACTGTGACATTGACATTGGACCAACAGGCATGGGCATGGTACGGGACACACCACCTTGTCATGATGAACATTTGAGTCAAGCTATTTTGAAATCACTCTATTTCTAAGTTACAGCGACAAGAGAATTCTATTTTTATTAACAGTGACCTTGACCTACAGGCATGGGCATGGTACGCGATACACCGCCCAGTCATGGTGAACATTTGTGTCAAGTTATTTTGAAATTCTTCTTTTTATAATGAAGTAACAGCCCGGACAAGAAAATTCTATTTTTAGTTACAGTGACCTTGGCCTACAGGCATAGGCATGGTATGCGATAAACCGCCCTGTCATAGTTAACATTTGTGTCAAGTTATTTTGAAATCCCTCCATTTATAATGAAGTTACAGCCCAGACAAGAAAATTCTATTTAAGTTACAGTGACCTTGACCTTGGACCTTGAGGCTTGGGTGTTGTGCGGACACACTGCCTTGTCATAGTGAACATTTGTGCAAAGTTATTTTGAAATCCCTCCATTCATAACAAAGTAACAGCACGGACAAGAGAATTCTATTTTTAGTAACATTGACCTTGACCTTTGACCTACAGGCATGGGTATTGTGCGGACACACCGCCTTGTCATGGTGAACATTTGTGCCAAGTTATTTTGAAATCCCTCCATTCATAACAAAGTAACAGCCCACACAAGAAAATTCTATGTTTAGTAACAGTGACCTTGACCTTCAATCTACAGACTTGGGCATGTACGTGACATACCGTCTTGATATGGTGAACAATTATACCAAGTTATTTTAAAATCCAATAAAACATAACAAAGTTACAGAGCGGACACGATTTTGCAAGAAAATTCTAGTTTTAGTAACAGTTACCTTGACCTTGGACCTACAGGCATGGGTATTATACACGACACACCGCCTTGTCATGGTGAACATTTGTGCAACGTTATTGTCAAATCCCTCCATTCATAACGAAGTTAAGGGCCAAGTGTATATTTTGCTGAACACAAAATGTAAGTGAAAAGGGGGCATATTTTGTAAAATATTGGAAGCAGGGTTAGGGGTCTTGTTGGTTATGATGTAGATTTAAATGGTGAAAATATATTTCAAGTTTCAAGGCAATATCTCAAGTAGTTTTAAAGTTGTGGGCAAAATGCATATTTTGCTTAACACAAAATAAAAGAAAAAAAGGGCATAACTTGAAATATATTGACAGTCTTGTTGGTAATTATGTAGAATTTGATGATGAATATATATTCCAAGTTTCAAATTGATATCTCAAGTAGTTTATAAGTTATGGACCAAAGTGCATATTTTCCTTAACACAAAATTTAAGTGAAATAGGGGCATAACTTGACAAATATTTGTAGCAGATTTGCGGGTGTTGTTGGTAATGATGTAGAATTTGATGGTGAATATATATTCCAAGTTTCAAGTTGATATCATATTAAGTTGTTTTCAACTTATGGACCAAAGTGCATTTTTTGTTTAACGCATTTGTTTAACGGACACCGACGCCGACACAGGGGCGATTAGGATAGCTCCCCTTTTATTCGAATAGTCGAGCTAAAAATGCTTTAGGAGACCCTTTCTATCACAATGAAATGCTGGTAACAGTATTTAATGAACATTTATTTAATGAAATGTATTGAGTTAGTTTTTTTGCACATGTTGCATATTGTTATAAAATTTCACTTTGTTTTCAAGTTTTTATTAAGCACTTGGCAAAATTTTGCCTTTGGCTCTTCATATGATTATGCAAAATATTGCAATCACATAGACAATCAAAAGATAACAGAAGTAATAGCATGCATACATACAAGATACAATCACTTTTAGAATTATAGCATGGTGCATAATAATTCAAGAAACAGTTCTACAATTTAAGGATGCAGGAAGTTCAACGTGTATTAAACACCCTCATAAGAATGTTCATATGTTTAGAATCGGACACTGATTATTACTTTAACTACCAGCCCAATTACATGTCCATTTATAAAAATTCCAGCATGATAAGTCTCTTTCTGCTATCAGGAACATACAGTTTAGTTTAAACACATGCATTAGTTTTAAGTTCCCATTTAATAATATTCCTAATTATCAAATTGCTCTTGTAAACTCAATGACAGGTTATAAAATAACAATATCTGTATCGAAGACAGTAGTTCTATATCGTTGTCAGATAATTCAAAAACATTTTAACAAAGTCATTGTTAAGCAAATAAAAAGCAAAGGGGATAACATGTTTTCTTGTTTCACACCAAGGGTAAAGTCAAAGAATTCCGACATACTAAAATTTGAGCCTACTTTTTACATAATATTATGTTTGCATTTAAATACTAATTGAATTCCTCGTGTTTAACATTTTACAGCTAATACCTATTATCAATATTTTTTCATTTCTATGTTTGCCGAAATCGTAAGAACGATTAAAAGCAACGGATTTTGATGTTGTTTTCTTATTTTGCTTAAATATTAATGTACAAACAAAATTGAGATCTTAATAAAACAGTAAATGAATTGGTCAATTGTTTTCAAAACTGGTCCCATTTGTCGGCAAAAGTCTCAAATATACCAGCCAGTCTCTTAAAATTATAAACAGCGTCAGTTAAGTTGCGAGATGTTATGAGTTAACTATAACATGTATAAAATAGAGTGAAATCCACTTAATCTAGAAACACTGTACTGTCGTTTTTGTTTGTTTAAAATCCACATATTGTTATGCATACGTCAACATAAAAATAGCTGTCCCTTATGTCTTCTTCTTCTTGGCGTTCGCTCTACACGACCACTCCAGCATCCTAGCCATCTTGTCAGCCTCCTCATTTCCGGGCACTCCACAGTGAGATGGTATCCACTGAAGGGCAAAATTGCGGGAAGACCCAAGCTTGTTCACGGCTTGTGCTAGTTCAGGAACATTGTTGCTTTGCAGAGCTTCCAGAACTGATCTTGCGTCTGTGAGGAAGACTACAGAGGTTACCTCTTCTGCTGAGTCTTCAATCAGAGAGACTGCCTTCATGAGCGCTACAGTCTCTGCTCTGTAGTTGCTACAGTGCTTCCCAGTGGCAATGTAATGGGCCGATTTCTGGCCTGACGGGAATGTTATATGAATACCAGCGCCTCCATCCTTAATAGCTATAGTGGCTGACCCATCTGTATATACATGGGTCCATCTGTCTAAAGGATAGTCTGCGTAGATAGTCGCAAGTGTCAGACTTCTACGGATGGTCTCATTTTCTTGTTTGCCTATGTCAAGTCCAGGAATAGCAAGTGCCACTTTCACTGCAGACAGGTCATTGGCTGTAGGGTTGGTGATGTCTGCTCGGCCCAAGGGAATTGTCTGTATGTTTAGTTCAGAGGCGTACTCTCTATTCAGCTTCTTTGCTTCATGTACCAAGCTGGAGCGCTTAAGGCGGTTCTTGGTGAATCCCTCAAGCCTGTTCCTCATGGGGTGATCTGGGAGCGACTTGTACTTGTTTGCCTGGAGAAGGACTTTGGTTTGTCTTCTTTCATGAAGTGGTTGGATTCCAGTCAGTTTCTCCATGAAGGCAATTGGTCTAGACTTGGTGGCCCCTGTGATAATGCGCAATGCCTGATTTTGTACTTTGTCTAAGGTATGCTGGTTCGTCTTGGCTGTTGTGGACCATGTGGCTGAGCTATATTCCATTGTGGGTCGTACTGTGCCCTGATAGATGGTTTTCAATATTTGCTCATTCGCACCCCAAGTGTTCCAGCAAGTTTGCGCATCATGGCTAGTTTTCTTCGTGCCGTCCCTTCTACACGGTTGATGTGTGGTTTCCAAGTCTGCCGCTTATCAAACGTGACCCCAAGGTATGTGGCTTCGTCTTCCTCCTTTAGTAGTGTTCCAGCCAGCATAACCTTCCCAGCTTTCTGTTTTGTTGACAAGGTGAACAGTGTGGTAGACGACTTCTCCTTGTTGATCGTAACGCACCAGTCTTCGGCCCATGCTGCAAGTGTGTCCATAGCTCCTTGCAATCTGTACGTGGCTGTAGAGGCGTGTTCATCTTTGCACCATAGCACCAGGTCATCAGCATAGAGAGCAGCATAAACTCCCTTTGGCAGTTCAGACACCAGGTCATTTATGAAGACCAGGAATAGTGTCGGGGACAGGACTCCACCTTGTGGGACACCATGGCGTAGCAGAAACTTCCTACTGTTGGCTTGGCTCAGGCTGACTCTGGCTCTTCTGTTGAATAGATACGAGTTGATCCATTGCAGCATGGCCCCACCAACTCCATTCCTCATGAGCTTCACTTGTAGCCCTTCTGTCCAGACTTTGTCGAATGCTCTCTGTAGTTCGATCCATGCTGTAAGGACCACCTTGTTTTCTTGAAAGGCATCTTCGACTTCCTGTGCTAGGTATGTAGTCTGGTCTTCTGCGGAACGAAATTGTCGGAAACCAGCCTGTTCAGATGCCAGCAGGTCGTTGGTCTCCAGGTACCACTTCAGGCGTGCATTTACAATCCTCTTCATTGTCTTTACTACACAGCTGGTGAGGTAGATCGGACGGAAGCTGGCTGCCTTCTTTGGGTCCTTCCCTTTCTTGAGTATAGGGTTCATTGTCGCCTCTCTCCAGATCTGAGGTAGCTGCCCTTGTTTCCAGCTGTAGTTATGGATGTCCAAGAGTTTGCACATTGCTGTAATGCCCAAGTAAGACAGCATCTCGTTGGTGATACCGTCTGTACCTGAAGATTTTTTGGTGTCCAGCTGTCTGAGAGCTGTCTGTAGCTCGTGTAGTGTCAGGCGCGAGTCCATACACTCTGACGTACCCTTAGCTGTTTTCCTTTCCCTTTGTTCTCTTCTGGCTTCTCTCTGTCGTTCTCTGTTGATGGGGATGTCACTGACATCTCTGTAGTTTTCTGCAAAGACATTTGCCGCTTGTTTGCCCATTAACAGCTCTCTTTCCTCTTCCAGGGTGACTGGGCCTTTCGCTTTGTCTTGGTCGTCGTTCAGTTGTTTCGTTAACCTCCACAACTTACGGCCATCTCTCTCGAGGTTAAGTGAAGCTGTCTTGTTTCTCCAACTCTTTCTTTGGACCTCTAGCTTATGTCTGAGGAATTTTGCCTTGGCATGCTGTAGGTTGAGGTTTGCCTCCTGTGTGGGATTGTTTTCGGCTTTCAGTCTGGCTTCGGACAACTTGGTTTGCAGCTCCTCTTACTGCTCACTCCAGTATGGCTTGTAGTCTTTCCTCGCACCTCTAGGGATGGACTGCTGTGCTGACTTGAGGATACATTGATTGAAGTCTCTGACTATGTTGTTTATGTCACTGCCTTCAACTCTGATGTCTTTGCAGAGTTCATCACTCACAGACTGGAAAAGGGACCAATGGGCCTTCTTGTTGTTCCATCTGGGTAGGCTAGATGACCTTGAGACAGTGTGGTCCAATATGAGGTGGACTGGGCGATGATCACTGCCTCCGAGCTGTTCAGAGACTTCCCTCTGGACATGTCCATGTATGTCGTCAGTACAGAAGGCAAGGTCAGGCGTTGATGTTGTGTGCCATCTTCTGGAGTAAAAAGTTGGGGGATCCTCCGGCTGATTGATGAGGTTCAGCCTGTTGTCATCCTGCCAGGTTTCCACTTCCTCTCCACGGCTGTCCAAGTGGTCATATCCCCAGCTTTGTGAGTGACTATTGAAGTCTCCAACAGCCATGAAATTTGTTGCCTCTGTTGGAATATGGTCTAGGGATAGAGCTTTGTCGTTTGGAGAGTACATGTTCACAAGAGTCAGTTCGAAGTCATTCTTTCTGAGGCTCAGTATTTGGAATTCCGAGTCATTCATATGCGTTTTAGTCTGGATAGCATTGATGTTGTTCCTGACTAATGTCATGATGCCTCCTTTCTTTCTACCAGCCCTGTCGCTTCGGAAGCACTGGTATCCTCTAACCTTAAAGGATTTCGCTAGTTGCAGATGTGTTTCCTGAATGCAACAGACATTGATGTCATTCTCATGAAGGAAGTGCTGTAGTTCAGTCTTTTTGTTGAAGACTCCTTCTGCGTTCCAATGCATCACTTTGAAGTGTTGTTGTTGGACTTTTCTCCTCCTTGGCTTGTTGTAGCCCTTTGTTCTCCTCTTGGTATGATAGAAGGAGTGACCCCCAGTAGCTTTGGGTGGACTCTGTCGAGACTCAGAGCCGGGCACTGTATCTCCCTGGAGGGATTCCAAAGATCCAGCACCACATCGATGAATACCATTTGATCGTGTAGTCATAGCGTAGTTACGTGATGCCATGGTTTGTTAGAGAGTGCCAATGGCCCAGCATCTCCGATTTTAACTCTCTAGGTTGAGTAGGGTTACCTCTCCCAAAGCCTTTGTCGACCCAACGACTGACCACAAGGCAGTGGTGTTTTTTGGAAGGGTTCTCTCACTTGGTTTGGAATAAGAGTTTTCCTTCTCCTAGACAGACTTCCTTCCCTCGCTAACGAGCTCCATCTACCCGAAGCAGTGGTTATGGCGCCACAGGTCCGCCTTCGCCCCTTCTCCTGTTAGTAGTAGCAGGTCCGCCGGGCTAGTTACAAGCCACGCGTGCAGGCCAGGAGCTGGACTTGGTAGTCAGAGGCTATATTTTACGCAAGCCATTGGGAGCACTTTTAAGCAATGGGAGCTTATCCAACATTGCCACCCCCGGCGATGACAACCCTTGGAACCCTTTTGTAAAAGCCAACGGCAACAAGAAAATATTTCCTATCAGACTCACTTGACATTAATTATCAATGGGCTAAATTGAAAACAATTATCTCTAAATACATAATGGGTAATCTTTTTAAACAGTTGTGTGTTGCCATATTTTATAACAAACCACTTAATTAGCTTATCAGGAATGGCCACAACCTCCCTACACAGCCAGACAAGAGGAAAAGATACTCAAACAACTGCGAACCCGACGGTTTACCAGCTAAGAACTTATTAGCGGAATTTACCTTAACTAATAATATGCTATTATTTAAAAAAATGTCATAAGAACATATTCTATCAATGGTGAACACAAGTTATTTCTGACTGTAATAATGCTTTCAAATGATGAAGAAGAAACGAGATCTACGGGGTAGCCATTTTCATGAAAAAGCAGACCAATGCTCTTTAAAGGGATATCACATATTATTACAACAAAGTTGTCAGGAGAACAACTTGTAAAAAATAGTCCAGTCGCCGTTCTATCTTCGTTTTGAAAAAGCGAATCAGATCGTTTTGTTTTTTTTCAATAACAGTGTCATACGGACATGTTGCCCAAAAGGAAGCAGATAATTGTCGAGTCAACAACACTTTTCATCGAATAAACCAAGTTTACCTTTCCGTTCCGAACAGTATGAATACACATTGGAAACAATAAAACTCATTCAATTTTCCTTCTTGTTTGGTCGTCATCTTGAGATCTGCCACAGAGTACTTAACATTTGGTACAGGGCAGCTGTTACATGACTGACGCAGTGAATCAATAAATTATAGCAAACACGGATCAAGAAAAAACAAATATACTTAACGATTATTTTTGTGCTCAATCATCGCTTGATGACAATAATTGTGCAGTTCCCCCATTACATCTACCAACATTTGATCCTCTACAAGAAATCATTATTTCCGACCAAGACGTGTTAGACATCTTTAAATCATTAAATGTATCAAAAGCGTCTGGTCCTTATCTAGTACTTCCATGATTATTAAGAGAAGGCGCCGTAGTTCTAGCACCAATTTTGTCTAAATATTCTAATAAACTTTTAAGTAATGGATATTTCCCATCAATCTGGAAACTTGCAAATGTATGACCATTCTATAAAAAGTCGGATCCGTCAGATCCCTCTAATTATCGACCCATTTCACTTCTAAGTTGTATAGGGAAAACGATGGAAAGGTGTGTCTTGAAATACATCTTCAATTTTCTTTGTGATACAAGGTACTCACGCCATTTCAATCAGGTTTCATACCTTCAGATTCTATAGTTAATCAACTTTAAATTAGTACATTTATAATGATATATGTAAAGCTCTAGATGAGGTAAACAAATAAGAATTGTATTTTGTGACATTTTTTTAAGCTTTCGATCGAGTAGGGCATAAATGTTTACTACATAAATTAGAAAACATTGGTATAAATGGAAAACTAAATAAATGGTTCACCTCATATCTTAATGACCGGAAACAGAGGGTAGTCTTACATAGTTCTCAATCGCATATTCAACACATTACAGCTGGCGTGCCGCAAGGCTAAATACTAGGGTCGATACTATTCTTAAGTTATATTAATGATATTGTTAAAGAAATTAACTCTAATATAAGACTTTTTGCCGACGACTCTAGTTCGTACGTCTTAGTAGAAAATCCGGTATTAGCAGCAGATGAATTTAACCGTAATCGTAGTAAAATTGAATCTTGGGCTAAAACTTGGCTGGTACCTTTAATCCAAATAAAACCGAATCACTCATTATAAGCCGAACAAATCCTAGACCAAATCGTCCAAACCTCTTAATGGACAACACAATTATTGCCGAAGTGAAGAACATAAACATTTAGGTATTTACCTCTCACACGATGCAAAGAAGTCATCGTAAAGAACATTTTAATAATCTTTCTTGGTTATCTGTTGCGAAAAGGGTTCACCATTTAATGTTTTGTCATTTTTTAAGGTTAGGAAAAATTTGGCTCCTAGATTAATGGATGAATTTTTTGTATCTCAAGACTCTGTCCATAGCTACAATACTATATTCATAACTTTATTTTTTGTTTTACTTACTTATTTCGGCGTATGTGAATTCTGCTGTGACAGAAAGTTTTTTTTTTAATTTACAAAAGAGATTAATTTTTTCCTTTAAAGTGTATACCATACCCACTGCGAAAGTTTGATACTATCAAAGTGATACTTATATTTTATTATTTTACTTTTTACAAGTTTGCCTCCTTGGGTCAAGCAACCAATACAAAGGACCGCAATGGAAATAAGTGCTTGCACTTTATTGCGAAATCCTTCGTATTTGAAGCACTCCATGGTTATCTCTGCTTCTTAAGTTTATATATGATCGTTATTTTGGTTAATATTTTTTTAATTGTTCACATGTATACAATTATGTAAACCATTTTATGTTTCCTATGCCGAAATCCATCCATCCATCCATCCATCCATCCATCCATCCATCCATCCATCCATCCATCCATCCATCCATCCATCCATCCATCCATCCATCCATCCATCCATCCATCCATCCATCCATCCATCCATCCATCCATCCATCCATCCATCCATCCATCCATCCATCCATCCATCCATCCATCCATCCATCCATCCATCCATCCATCCATCCATCCATCCATCCATCCATCCATCCATCCATCCATCCATCCATCCATCCATCCATCCATCCATCCATCCATCCATCCATCCATCCATCCATCCATCCATCCATCCATCCATCCATCCATCCATCCATCCATCCATCCATCCATCCATCCATCCATCCATCCATCCATCCATCCATCCATCCATCCATCCATCCATCCATCCATCCATCCATCCATCCATCCATCCATCCATCCATCCATCCATCCATCCATCCATCCATCCATCCATCCATCCATCCATCCATCCATCCATCCATCCATCCATCCATCCATCCATCCATCCATCCATCCATCCATCCATCCATCCATCCATCCATCCATCCATCCATCCATCCATCCATCCATCCATCCATCCATCCATCCATCCATCCATCCATCCATCCATCCATCCATCCATCCATCCATCCATCCATCCATCCATCCATCCATCCATCCATCCATCCATCCATCCATCCATCCATCCATCCATCCATCCATCCATCCATCCATCCATCCATCCATCCATCCATCCATCCATCCATCCATCCATCCATCCATCCATCCATCCATCCATCCATCCATCCATCCATCCATCCATCCATCCATCCATCCATCCATCCATCCATCCATCCATCCATCCATCCATCCATCCATCCATCCATCCATCCATCCATCCATCCATCCATCCATCCATCCATCCATCCATCCATCCATCCATCCATCCATCCATCCATCCATCCATCCATCCATCCATCCATCCATCCATCCATCCATCCATCCATCCATCCATCCATCCATCCATCCATCCATCCATCCATCCATCCATCCATCCATCCATCCATCCATCCATCCATCCATCCATCCATCCATCCATCCATCCATCCATCCATCCATCCATCCATCCATCCCAAGGTTACCTGGCAACACAAATAAACCCCTATTGTATTATAATACTGGAACTAGGAAATTCCAGATCCAACTCTGCAGACTACGATTACATTGCAGTCCCTTAAATCAGTTCCTTTTTAGAAGAAACATTGCCAACTCACCTTTATGTTCTTGTAGAGTCATTGAATCCACTGACCATTATCTCTTAAGATGCACTAACTTTGACATTAAAAGACAACACTACCTTAATAACTTAACTTGCCCCATTCTTCTCCAAAACTTACTATTCGGATCTGAATATCTTTCAGTTGACGAAAACAAGTTCGTTTTTACTCAAGTTCAAAAATACATCGAGCGAGGCAACCAAAAGACTTGCATAAGCTCTTACCATCCTTCCTTTACTCATGTACACCTTCACTCTTTCCCTTCCTTCCCCCCCCCTCTCTCTCTCTCTCTCTCTCTCTCTCTCTCTCTCTCTTCTCCCCATCTTTTTACATTTTGTTCCCCTTGTTCTGTTGTCACAGTGTACATTCGAAAGTCCGACCCTACTTCCGATAGCGCTGACTATACACATAGCCATCACGAAGGAGCTGGTTAAAAATCGGGTAAGAAATTGAATAAAGAGTAATTATTAAATTCTTTTACTTTAAATACTTAAACTAGCAAGAAATAGAGTGCGTCGAGTTATAAAATGAACGTGATACAACGTTAACTTCGAAAAAATACGATCGATCACCAAAATTTACAAAAAAAAGGCCAATCGTGTCACTTCAAACGTACATTTCAAAGCTGTTTTTACATTGTTTGGCCGAAATTCGTTTTACTATGTGAAGTGTATTCATTACTGTATCACTTCATGTAGTTTAATCTTTTTCCAACCCGCTAGTTTTAAAAAAACTCGCATTTTCATGTGCACTGGTAGTGTGACAAGATGGTACGGCTACTAGCCAATTGACAGTCCGGCTACTAGCTTTCAAGATTTGTTATCATTTCACATCAATATATGTACTTTCTATGCAGTATGTTTCAAAATGCGACTGTTCTTCCGAAAGAAAATAGTGAAGCAAGTCTATTGTGTACGTATATGGGCGGATTTTTTAAATATTATTTACGAAAATAGAGAAATCGAAAGTATTTGTAACGGGGATTGCGGCATACTACTACAGAGATAAAAGGCGATGAAAATTATCAAAATATTTCATTTTTAGCCTTTATTCAGACTATTTTAGAGATATTTAATAATAATTTATAATATGACGTCAGAACAACAACAAAATTGATGAAAAAGATTATTTAGTCAACCCTAGTAGAGACTCGTAGCTCGTAGCCGGACCATTTGTTTTTTAGACTTTGCTAGTAGCCGTACCATCTTGTCACACTACCAGCGCAAATGAAAATTCGAGTTTTTCGAAAACTAGCGGGTTGGGACAGGATTTAACTACATGAAGTGATACAGTAATGAATACACTTCACATAGTAAAACGAATTTCGGCCAAACAATGTAAATAAAGCTTTGAAATGGACGTTTGAAGTGACACGATTGACTTTTTTTTTGTAAACTTTGGTGATCGATCGTATGTTTTCCAAGTTAACGTTGTATCACGTTCATTTTATAACTCGATGCACCCTATTTCTTGCTAGTCTAAGTATCTAAAGTGAAAGAATTAAAAAATTACTCTTCATTCAATTTCTTACCCGCTTTTTTTTACAAGATCCTTCACGATTTCTATGTCGTGTTGTCAGCGCTATCGGAAGTAGGGTCGGACTTTCGAGTGTACACTGTGGTTGTACTATACTTGAATATGTCACTGTTACTTGTAAATCAACTTGATAACGGATTATGATATGCACATTAAAAAAATTACTTAAAACATCTTGAAAAGAATTAATATAAGTGTAGTTTACACTTGTTCTCTGATCCACTCACTTTATGTTAAATATTTATGTTGCATTTTATGTGCTTATGATGAATAAATACAGTTTAAACTAATAAATAAATATCAGAAAATGACATGTGTAACCATTTTAAAGGAAAAATACAATAAAAATTACATGTAGCAGATAAAATTATTTCAGCATCTACTGTAATCATATCAATGACAGAATCAAGTGTCAAACAAGCAAAACAGCAAGATATGAAAATGCCATTTGCAAGAAAATGAGTTATAAATAAGTAATAATAATTTCAACTTGTGGATTTTTAAGCCTTGTGGGTTCACGAAACATGATGTGTACTCAGTTGAACAATTATGTTACACTCGGGTACTGTAAAAGAATGAAAATCTGATGATAGTTTGATGAAGAAATGGTCAGAAATAGCAAAAGACTAAGTTTCTGTGATTTAAGCAAAGTATTAAATGAAATGGGGCAAACTTGGTCAAATGTATCATTGACATTAAGATTTTGACTGTTTTGTGACCATGTTGTCATAAGCAATACAATTAGAAATATGAAATATTATAACACTGTGTATTCTGTAGGTTCGTGCTATTCGAGTTGAGTATGTAAACAATATCACGCGAGACCGAAGGTCGAGCGTGATGTAGTTTACATCCGCAACGAGAAATAATAATAACCTACAGACTGCATACTGTCATAATGTTTCTTTTATCATAGATACCCTTCTCCCTCAAAACATAATTAAATAAACTAAACTACAAATTTTAATCAAGAACGTGGTTTAGGCGGCGTGGGCAGTAATATGCATTTCCATTACTGCCCATGATTAGGCTCAATCAAACCGAGCCTGCAATATTTCATATTTGTCGTGTTCGTCGGCTTTCAAATTTCCCTTTTCATCTATTTGAATATCACAGTAGCGTTGTTTGTACCGTGTGGCGGCTGTAAAATGTCTCCCCGTACATTCAATCTGTGCTGTTATCAGTTACGTCCTTTGAAGGTCACTGAGCACGATAGTTATGTACTAAGTCAATAGTACTTCTAAAATTGCCTTAATTAAAATATTTCGGCCAGTTTATAGATGGTTGGTTTCTATATCCCAACCTATACGGATTCTGTTTTTGTGCAATCACCCCTAGAATATACTCCTGCTTTTTAAATTTTGCCTTCTTTCGTTGTCTGTGATATGCAGGAATGGTATTTATCTTAAAATACCTCATTGAAGGTTCCAAGCTCACCGCCATATGCATTCCTTCGTTTGTACTGTTTATTGGTGTAAATATTGAGTTGCGCTCAACCCGGGGCTCGGCTGCGTGGGCAGTAATATGCATTTCCATTACTGCCCATGAACAGGCGCAATCAAACCGAGCCTGCAATATTTTCACATTTGTCGTGTTCGTCGGCTTTTAAAGTTCCCTTTTCATCTATTACATAATAGTAGAAATAAAAATAGTTACGCGATAGTAAATTTATGAATGGCATAGAAAATTTATAAATGGCGTAAAAATAGCGTAACCGTGTAAAACTGAGACGGAAATTTTCTTTTAGGGAGATCGTTTAGTGCCGGAAAACTACAATATAGTGTGACGTAGTATATGACGTCACACAGAACACAGGTAGCTGCAAAATAAAGAAATGGAAAACGAGCATTGTCCAATACCAAATTATTAATTTGACGAGTTGTACCA
Organism: Corbicula japonica; assembly: GCA_038501625.1. Taxonomy (NCBI): domain Eukaryota; kingdom Metazoa; phylum Mollusca; class Bivalvia; order Venerida; family Cyrenidae; genus Corbicula; species Corbicula japonica. The sequence goes on from JAZAYU010000445.1 coordinate 29,283, forward strand.
ATTTGCGGATTAACTGAATCATTCATGGGTATACAATAAAAATACTTTACTACAATGTCATGGAATATGGCTGTTTTTTCCATTGGCAAACTGAAGTTCCAAGTCAGCCAGCACATCTGTGCTATCTAATCGGGATCTGCACTGTTTTTTTTATTCAATTGGTTATTTCTGACCAAGAAGTAACCGGTTATAGTTATTGCAAATTTAAATAACACCATAAAACTTAAAAGAAATCGTGTAAATATTACGCCCGTCATTTAATTATGTTATACCTATTGGTATTGTTACTAATGTGCCATTCTTTATTCCTTTATCAAGGTATGTTTTCTATTTGAACACAGATTTGTTTCTTTCTTGCTCAATGCACATTGTCTCTCGAATATCTTTTTTATTTTGTCGAATTTGATGCTGCCATACATTAGGAGAAACAGGTGTAGGTTGTGAAACGAAGTAACAATAAAAAGAAAATGTTATTTTATTTGTTCCTACTTTATGACAAACTTACTGCTTATTCTGTACTTTTCCAATACGGGGATTCTAATGTATGAATACATTACACCTAAAGACGTTTGTATATATTTATTGTGCAAAACTTTTATACTCGTAAAAATAATTTTGGATACCCTAGGATTCTTGTACTAAGATGATAGAATTTGATCAAGGTCGGATAAATGTCGCTTATTTCACAGTGTTTATTTTCGGTAAGTGTTTTTATTATGTAAGTGTATAAGATTCTGACTATTTAAGTTTATATAAATTATATATTTTTACAGACAAACTTTTATACTGGACAGGAAATGGAGAAGATGGAAACAGAATTGAAAAATCAAAAACCGATGGTTCAGTTCGGGAAGAAATATATAGAGCAAATGCAGCAAGTGATATATTAAGCTTGGCTCTGATTAGAAGAAATACACTTGTCTTTACTACTCAATACGATACGTAAGCACTTAATATCAATCTTAATACAATCTTTTTAGTTAGAGGTGAAAAACGCCGAATTGCGACAGCTTATTCCTGATGTTGAATTGTTAAAGTTAGTCCTGTTGAGAGTGGTAAAGAGAGGGTACATTTAAATTTTATTTAAAGTTTCATGTTTACACAATGATTCTTTGAGCTCCCTATTCGACATTATAACACGGTACGAGTTCCGTGATTGGAACGTGGTCATGTCTATTACTCGAATGCCAAAAACGTATTTCTTACCGATAGTAATAAGGAGTAGTGTTGCGCTCCAAGTAAAATAAAAGGAAAATACTGTATGCATATCAGGATTCGCCACACCCAGAAAATCAGCCTCTCCGTGCAGCCCAAACGTAGAAGGAAGAAGAGAGTTTATAAGAATATCATTTCAAATAAGTCAACACAAACAATTAACGAAACACAGAACTCTTGGGGTTACCGCCTTGGAACGGTCTGTGGCAAAACAATTTGCCACTGGGGGTTAAAACCAGATTCTATGGTGCACCAACCTTACACTTGCCCCAACAGGTTCTTATTGGATCAAACAAGTACAAATTGTGGTGAAATAACTTCGAACCACGCATCAATTCTACAATGTTTATGCAAAAGCAAACAAACAAATGAAACATAAGAAACTAGTAGCATTGTAAAGTTAAAGGGGCGGGTACTCAACGGCCATACAGAGACTAGATCCCATAGAGTCCAATCAGCAAGAACATGATGACAGGGATAAATGAAACAGATCGAGCTTCTAGGTTCTTTTACAAGTTTCCCCATAAACCTTCATAAACTCTTAAACTCCTGCCACCGTCATGTAACCAGAGAGTTAAGCATAACGATCAACTCTGGATGGATTAATCATAAGCCATGCAGAGCGCTATAGAAAGAATTTTTCAAATCTTTCTTGTTAAATTTGCATATGGTTTTTACGAATTACGTGGAGAAAATAACATCGCTTTAAATTTTATTTTCTCAACTTTATAAATTAAATCTTCTTATAAAACTGGCTGTGAATTACCTTGATGCAACAGTGATTTAAAACTACACCTTTAGGTTTGAACCAATTCTGGATAACGGTGAAAAAGCTTGCAAACGAACGACGTCGTTACAAACTTTACAGCTAAAATATTTATTGAGAACTTTTTATTCTACTTATAATATTTTCAACTCAAAAGGCAAGATTTTTCTACTGAGTGAGGTCAGATAACATGTGTTTATACCACGGTGTCATTGTTCACAGTCACCAATACACTCACTGTGCTAAAATTGCCAGGCTTTTGGTATTACTTTAATTAATAATTGTCGATACCATGACTTTTCCGCAACTCAAGATTAAACGGTTGTGTGGTCGGCATTTCCCAAAATAGTTTCTTTGATTTACACTCATTCACGACTGTTTAGGTACGCATATACGTGTACAATCACCATATTCTCCTCCGATGTCTGTCGGTGGGGATAATAATGATGCGAGTGTACCTTAGAAGGGTTAGGGTTTGGCGGTCGTTATTCTTTAAGTGGTCATCATTTTAAGTGAGGGTCATTAATATTTACGTTTGTTTTAATAGTATGACAGGGTAATCACTACTCTACATAAAAAGATTACCAAAGGGTGGTCAATATGCAGGTCATTACAACGTTACACCTGACAAAAGTTTTAATTCTTGCTGCAATTTATGTTGTTGAAAGTAATATAGGAATAACAACAAATATGTATACTAAATTTATCATTTATCAAGTTTCGTGTCAGTTGATTTGTTTTGTTTATATTTGAGACAAAGCCCAACTGCAGAACTATCTCGATCCAGTAAGGAAACGGCGGGCAACTTGTTTTCTCTTTTATATGCAGATTTGGACATGTCAGTGATATAATTTTTCAACAAAAGTGGTAAAAGAAAATAAGTATAATTACATAAAATTAAATAATAACGTTGTAGAAGTTTAGAATTGTTTTTCAAATGTTACAGGTCTATTCGTAATATTTCGACAACAGGAGAACTTGGATCTACATTTGGAGAACCTATTTCGTACCATATGGATCAAATTCACAGAGTTTATCGACAAGGTTGGTATGAAGTTGCTTTTAGGGATAATATTAAACGACCGCAATGAATTGAATAACAAATGATATTGCTTCTACCTGGAAGCGAAATCGCACCGTCACGGCGACAGCGCATAGCCCTGCAATTCCGACGATGCAACCAATTGATCTAACCGGGACAACCCCAAAGAAAAGTTTACATTTATGCTCAGTCTGCGAAATTATTATGGATTTCGTAAATTACCTTTTCTCATTTAAAACAAAGAGACATTGACAAAGAATAACTGTTAAGATAAAGTATATTCTGCTCTACCATTAAACCGTCTGAATTTTAATTTAACGTTAATGTATGTGAATGATGCTTTATTATCAATATGTAAAAGATAAATGGAGTACCGCTTACTGATTTTAAATATTGACAATAGTAGAAGATTTGTTTAGGTGACGTTCAACGGTATCAAGTCAAATAGGCCACAAGTCAAAAAGGTCACAAAAAGTCAAATAAGCTACAGAAAAAAGTCAATTAGGCCACTCATTTTATTTCCAAGTCAAATAGGCCACAACATTGTCAAATAGGCCACACATTTTTTTTTGCAAAAGAAAAACAGTTTTTTTATAGATATTTTTGGTTAATATATTTAGGAAATGTTAAAATGTTAGTGAATGTTTGGAATGTGGAATGTGTTGTTCAGTGTATAAAGTGTGTTCAATAAACAATTAAGTCAGATTAGGATTTACAGGGGGTAAAATGATTAAAAATAAAGTATAAAATATCGGAACTAATTCTAAAAAAAATCATCTTGTGTCTCCATGAAGGAGGTTATAACCTGCAATATTATTCATCTATCACAGCTTGTTAAAGGTTGCAAAAACACAATTTAAATGTTGTCACCTAATCTGATATTGTGATGCACATGATGCAGGATGTTAACTAGAATTTATTGTAAAACAACTAATAAACGTATTAATATCATAAATAATATCACTTCTGTCGAGATAATTATAAAATATAATTATTTGAATAAAAGATTTATTTCGAAGTTTTCGGTTTGATTGAAGCAAACTTACAAAAACGGTAAATCAATATCTTAGATTGAGTAAAATTGAGTAAATAGATTGTGTGATGGTATTAAGATTAATCACCTTAAATGAAGTATAAAGTATTAATGGATTGTCACAGGTGTCATTAATTTCAGTAATATTGATGTTTTATTGATCGCCAGCTTTCGTTTTAACATCGAAGTTTTGTTTTGCAAATTACTGATACAAAACTTATATAGCTGATGGAATTAGAAAAAAGCGGCAGAAAACTTGGTCTTGTGAAAACCCAAAAGATGATCGACTATGTTTTGTATTGGCGGATAGAACATGATATAATAAGTTTCTTCCTGCTTGATTCTATATTAGAGTACGCAAAATATGAGAAAGCACAACATATTAAACCTGCAGTTAAGAAAGCAGTTAAGAAAGCAGAAGTCTTTATTCAATATACTGTTGTAACACTGATATTTAGGACAAAATATATTTAATTTAATACTTTAAACTAAAAACAGAAGACAAACTGCAATATTTAACTACGCGTTTCTAGTTTATTTGACTCTTCTTCAGGTAAATGTTGTAGCAACATCTCATATAAACATTGTCTAATTTTGGCATAAAAATGATGTAATTTTAGTTAACTAAACAAACGTCACCGTATGGCGTAAACAAGACGTCACGTAACAGTATAAACGACGTCAACTTTGGCCCAAAAAGGAGTCGCACATTGTTTTGCACAAATAAAATAAAAAAATTTAAACAAAAGAAACATATAGAAAACCACAGGGTTCTTTTCGCAAGAAATATATCAAATGTTGATAAAAATAGGAAATACATAATTTTTGTAAGAAGTACATAATCTTATATATTCAACAGTCACTGGTAGAAAAAAAATGCATACATAGCAGAATGTATAATGGATTCCAGTAACAACTGTACGTAAATATTTTTTATAAAATATAAGGCGGATAATAAATTCATAATTTCATCTTTATTGTAAAGTGCAGAGACTTAATAAAGGAAAATTACTGATAGATAAAAATCCTTTAATAATCTACATAATCAGCACCATTAAACCTTTTCATGATAAGCCGTACAATATTTTTGAATTTATACCCTGTGGAAAAACCAATTTATGAATCCAGTTAGTTTCCTTTATAAGTCTCTGAATATTGTTAACTTTATCAATTGACATTAAACTAAAACCATTTTGACTGTAATCATTTCAAGATTGAAATGGGAAGCAACCAGTGTAGAAAATGCAGGATCAAAACGGTGATTATTTATACGCTGAGACACATTCTGACTGGTCTGGCCAACATATTGCATATTTCATCTTTTACAAGTTATTAAAAAAAATCTGAACTTGTACAATAAGTATTATGATTTAATTTAAATTCTCCATGATACTGAGCGCTAGTGAAACAATCACTTTCAATAATGTTAGAGCAGCGAGAACATATAGGACGGTTGCATTTAACGCTCCATCGTTACTAAAATAACTTGAGGCTATTTGATACTGAAATCTGATTCAATAAAACCCCTATTTTTACCATTGCAGAGAATAAATAATACTCTGATGCTTATTTCTGTAAGTTCATACAAGCTTGCATATTAATCAAATTTCACCAATCGACATCTACTGTCACTATTCTAACAGTCTATTCTGTAAATCTAGTATATATGACAATTCGCTGTAGAGAATTAGTTGTTGTTTTTTAGATTTACAGAAAGCTTTTTTTAGCCCACCTGTCACGTAGTGACAAGGTGAGCTTTTGTGATCACAATTTGTCCGGCGTCCGTCGTCCGTCCGTCGTCCGTAAACTTTTACTTCAAACGACATATCCTCTTAAACCCCTGGGCCAAAGTTGATGAAACTTGCCACAGATGTTGCATGAAGCTCTTCCAAATTTGTTCAAAGAAATCAATTCCATGCAGAACTCTGGTTGCCATGGCTACCTAAAGGAAAAACTTTAAAAATCGTCTTGTCTGAAACCACAAGGCATAGAGCTTAGATATTTGGCATTTAGCACCCTCTAGTGGAACTCTACAAAGATTGTTCAAATTATTTCCCTGGGGTCAAAATTGGCCCCGCCCCAGGGGTCACTTCATTTTACATACACTTATATAGGAAATCTTTAAAAATCTTATTCTCACAAACCACAATGCGTACAGCTTAGATATTTGGTAAGTAGCATTGTCTAATGGATGTCTACTAAATTTGTTCAAGTTATGTCCCCTGGGCCAATATCGACAACGCCCTAGGGTTCTAGGAAAAACATGAAAATCTTCTTCTTTAAAACCACAAGGCCTAGAGCCTTAATATTTGATATACAGCATCATCTAGTGGTCCTCTACCAAAATTGTTCAAACTATCCCCCTGGGGTCAAAAATGGCCCCGCCCCAGGGGTCACTTGTTTTACATAGACTTATATAGGGAAAACTTAAAAAATCGTCTTCTCGAAAACCACAAGGCCTAGAACCTTGGTATTTGGTATGTGTCATCATGTAGTGGTCCTCTACAAAGTTGTTCAAATTATTCTCCTGTGGTCAAAAATGGCTCCGCCCCGGGGGTCACTAGTTTTATTGCATAGTGTTATATAGTAAATCTTTAAAAAATCTTCTCTGAAACCGTAAGGCCTAGAGCTTAGATATTTGGTATAGAGCATCATCTAGTTATATTTTCTCCACAATAGCAGCTTAATTTTTTTTTAAATTTTTGACTTGATTTTACCAAACTTGCACACAACTCTTGCAGCCATTGAGCAGTTGTTGACAGGTGAGCGACCCAGGGTCCCATGGACCCTCTTGTTTTAAAATATAATCTTTAAATTGATATTTAAAATATAAATCTTGTCATCATGAAACTCAAGAACAAATAAAATCATCATCTGATTATCATTTTTGCTTTAAAAACTGGACTGTTATCAAAAAGTAATTTTTTGTGTGAAATAGTCTTAATTTGTTCCCTACACTGTCATTACCCAAGGTGTTGATTAAATCAGTTTTGTCAGGTTGTCACATTGTTATAATGTAAGAATCTCAATTTACAACAATTATAGTAACAGTCAGGGGTTTTTATATTTAATAAATTTTGATTTTTTAAAAAAAATATTCCTAAACCAATTTCCATGTTGGACCATGCAAAATACACAGCTTATGTTGCAACTGCATCAATATTGAATTCTCTGCTAGTGAAGACCAAGTGACTTGTGTAGACTAAGGTTATTGATCAAAAGAGCATATTGACACATAAATGATGTTGATTGTAGTTCTGATAGATGAGTTTACAGCTTATTTTGTGCATATAAAACATTTTTACATTTCTCAATGTTAATGTTTTTTTTGTTAAAATTGCTTTTACAAAAAAGAAATGATTCTGTTCTTTTCTTTTGTTGCAGTATTTTGTCAATTGTTTTCCAAATTGATTAGTCAAATCCGGAAAAAAGTACATGTTGCTTTATACAAAATTCAATCAATGAAGCAACTTGTTGAAAAATATTTTATAAAACATCATAAACTGATATAGAGACAATGACAATAAAGTCTCTATAAATAAATAAAATATGGCCTATTTGTGTAGCTTATTTGACCTTTTTCAAAATCAAGTGTGGCCCAGTTGAATTGTGTGTGGCCTATTTGAATTGTGGCGTTTATGACTTGTGGCCTATTTGACTATAATCCCGTTCAACTTCCCCCCTTAATCACATTTATTGCTGTCGTCGCCCAACATTTTACCTAGTTCTAGGGTCTCTGAACATAAGACATAGTGCTATTGTTAGTTATAAATGATACAGGCTCAGAGCGGAAATAAAACAAAGGTCGGTCATCAAAGATCGCCGGTATTATTTTCTTCCTTTATTCTATTATTGATGTCTATATCATTAAATGTGTAAAACTTTTGGTTTCCTTTCATTTTACATAGTAATCATCGCAACCAAATCATACCGAAAGTACCGCTCCATCGTGACTAAAATAACTTGAGGCTATTTCGTCTCAGTCATTTTTGCACAAATTTTCATCGAAGTAAAGAAGTATTCGACAAAGAACGATGAAAATCCGTATTTCAAAATTTTATGTGAACGAGATCTAGTTTGCAGAATGCTTCTTGAAACAACTTTTTATAATCTCTAGCGAAATAAATAAATAAATAGAGCGTTGTTATATTGTAAATTGCATATTTTTTTAAAAGGCGTCGCCACGTTCATGAGAAGTTTTTCAATGTTCCATCGCCTGTTTCAAGAAAAAAAAAACAACAACAAAAAAACCCAAAAAAAACCAGCAGCATCAATACTTTAAGGTCTGCTTTGAAATCAATTAGAGATGTCAAAGATACAATTGTGTTATGTTTTCAGTTATTGTTTTAATTTCATTCTATTAAGAGTTTAATTGCGAACGATCGTTTCGTCTTTTATGTTTGTGTTTCTGGCTCCATTTCTGGTTAACTCTAATCGCTTTTAAGAAATTACAATGGTCATATTTGATTTTACATTATAATTTTAGCTCTTTTTTCAGATTGCGGTATTGTTGCCTCAATTCCTAATGGCAATATTCAGGCTGTAAACCCGGCTTACACAAAATATGGAGCTTTAGCCAATGTGACATGTAACACAGATTATAATACAACAAAGCAACAAATCCACTGCTTGGAAAATGGTTCGTGGGAAACAGCGCTATGTAAAATTAACGGTAAAGAATTGTTTTGTTCAATCGTATCAGTTAAAAGGAGATGTGCAGTGTCGAGCAGGTTTACTCGGTAAAATCGTAAACAGATCGATCTATGTAACACTTACGTGTACTTTTCACTAAACTCTATATTTCAAACCCTCCAGGAGGAAGATTTCTGTTAATTTTACCATTTTACCGGACCTGAAAACAATCCGCTGAAGAAATCCCTATACAAAAGTACATTATATATTTAGCGATCATGGAAATTTCACGCTTACAATTCGTGGTGGCCCAGGCATTTTGAAACAAATGGCGAAGTCGATAGTCGGCAAGGAACACCGAATGCGTATTTTGGTTGAAGTGATCACGGTATTATCCCCAAAACCACCGCGGCTTTACGTGGGAAATACAAAAATAGCTAACCTATACGCGTCGCATAGGATAGGAAAAACCATTTTTATATACCCTTTTTATAAAATATTGGTTTGAAATATTTCGGGTGTAAATCAATATTTGAGCTTCAAATAATTATATTCAACTGATTAATAATACTTTTCGCAAATATGTTCCATTCATCAATCCTACACATCTCATGGAAAGCAAGAGCTGTCTTATATTGTTGTTTTCGAATGTATTCAACCGCTTTGGTATTATATCAGTTCATTTCTATAATATATAAAACCAAAACATGCATTTATTGAACCAATACTCATTATATTAATCCACGCGTACAATATATTATACGGACTCGTCGATATATGAAACCAATATACCTTTATGTAGATTCAGCCTTGCTATGTTTGTATTGGAAACTGTATTGAATGAAACCAGTATGTTCAAATATGAATTCACATTTTAATATATACAACCAACTGCCTTTGTATAGAACCAACTTGCGCATATATAAATATATTTTTGAATTGTATTTAACGAATGTGTTAATATTTAAAACCGAATTAGACATACATAAATCCAACTGTCCTTATGGGGAACGAGAGTAGCATTATATTATATCATTTTCACGATATATGAAAGTAAACTGTTCATATATAAAACCGAATAAGAAATATATATGTTCATTTTGTAATTGTATGAAATAACGTTATGCTTATATTGTTCTGATTTATCAGTGCATGGAACCAACCTTCCTTATATGTAAACAAAGATGCGATGTATCGGTTCATAGTGATATTGTGTTTAACGACTTCATCTCTATATCACACCAAAGTAAACATTTGCGAATCGATCTGTTCTTGTGTGGAACTAGAGTAGCATTATGTAATATCATTGTCACAATCTATGATAGTTATAATGTATGGTATGAAAACAAACAATCAATGTATGAAATCAGGTGTCCTTAACTGAAACCGATTAAACAATATATAAGATGGCTTTTGGAATATATGATACAACTTCATCAATATATTAAACCAAAATAGCTATGCTATTTAAAACATAACTTTCGATGTGTTCAAGCAACGTGTTTCACACTGCGAGAAACACTGCGCCATTGCCTTGTAACATGGACGTCAGCGAGGAGATGATTAAAATTTTGGAGAGGACTGGACTTAATCCGGTGCAAATAAATAATTTTATTGAACAAAAAATTTCTCCGGACATTGTGTCTTGTTTGTCTCTTTATGAATTTCAGTGCTTAGGTGTAACTGATAAAAGTGACATTATGAAACTGAGAGTAGAATGCGTAGCTTACAAGAGAATTAATGCCACGGAATACCGGGGTAGATGTGTCATTTCAAAACAAACTATTGAACATCTTCTGGAGTCCGGGTTTCACATCGCCGATGCTAGCAAGGTGCTGTCTGTCTTGGAAAGTACACTGTACCGAAAGATGCGACAGTTTAACATTTCAAAACTAGCTTTTACAGAAATATCAGACAGTCAGCTTGATGAAATTGTTACTGATACACTGCAAGATTTCCCAAATAGCGGAGAGAAAATGCTATGGAAAGTGCTACAAGGGAAAGGAATAAAGGTATTTGAAATGTATATCGCGGAATTGAATATATGAAAATCTGTATATGAGTACTTAGACATTACTTAAAAGTGCAGTAATGGAAATCCCATTGCATCACTTGATGAAGCATTACTTATCAGTGCGATAAACGTATTTTCATATTTACGTTGTGGTGTGGTTACTGTGTTCTTTTAGTTCTAAGTCAAAGATATTCGAAATACAATTAAAACGTCGTCATGCGCTTTATTGGTTTGTCTGTCACGAGTCACGTTTTAAGTATTATGTAATGTCCGACCCCAGCATGACTGCGGTCACTGGAGTGCCATTTCTTCCTAGATCTTGATACGACTTGAATATTCATCGATTTGCTTTGCTTACAAAACGCACCTTGGTCGCAATGAGTTAATAACAGTCGTAAACGAAAATGGTATGTAAACATTACTAAAGAAAAAAGGTGAACACATATTATCATTTGAGCTGATATTACCTTACACAAAGTTTTACCAGGTAATATGCCTATGTCGTGGGTAAGACAATAATAAGAATTGCCAACACTTTTGTTATATTTTATATCAAGATTTTTTTCGTTTCAGGTACAGAGATTTAGACTACGAGTCTGCCTTAAACGATTGGATAGCTATGGTATTTCCGAAAGGAAAAGAAGAAGACTGAAAAGACGTGTATATAATGTTATTGGACCAAACCATTTATGGCACATTGATACAAACCATAAACTGATTAGATGGCACTTCGTGATATGCGGAGGTATAGACGGTTTTAGCCGTCTGAAAACATTCTTGTCGTGTACCGATAACAACAAAGCCTGGACTGTGCATGATTGTTTCTTAGAAGGGATTCGGAAATACGGTACTCCGATTCGAGTGAGATCGGACATGGGAATGGAAAATACAAAAGTTGCGGAATATATGAATAGAATTCGAGGACCAAATGCAATGCTGGTCGGGAAAGCACGCACAATCAACGTATCGAAAGACTTTGGCGAGACGTTTTTAACGGTGTTCTTAGCTACTTTTATGATCTGTTCTATTTTCTCGAAGACGAAAACTTGCTGGATATACTCAATGAGAAACATCTATATGCACTTCGTCGTGTATATTCAAAAAGGATAAATGAACGCTTAGAATTATGGTTGTACGCTTGGAATAACCACAGATTTCGCACGGTGAAATCATCACCAATAAGGCTGTTTACGGCTGGAATGTTGAACAATGCTCCAACAGATCCAGTGATTAGAGATTCAGATCTAGACCAGAGCTTTTATACAGGTACAGACGATAGCGACGTCGAGGGTGAATCTGAACAGGGACCTGATTTTGCATTTCCAAACATCCACGTTAGTAGAGACTGCTTAGCTTTACTGGAAGAGGAATGTCCACACGACTGGGTCTCTGATAACCATGGTATTGACGTGTTTGTAAAGGCACGTCAAATTTTAGATAGATCCTAGAATTTGTGTATAGGTCACATGCTCAATTTACGCAGGAACTGCTGAGACTAGGCACACGTTTTTGGATAGTGACATACTCAACAGATTTATGTATTGTCATGCACCTTGTTACTATATATTGCAACTGATTTTTAGTGCATCCTTTGCTACCGTCACTGAAAGAAATAAAGATTGTCGCCATGTAAACAACAGTCACGGCCACTAGAATTAATATTATGCTATTTCGCGTATGTTCATAGACATTTGTGATGGTGTACCACTGAACTGGGACTTCAAATATGATCCTATTTACAACTTAATTGAGGGTTACATGTATATACTACTGTGATATACATTGCATATCGAAACCAGGATTTATATAAATGCTTTTTTGTGCAACTGAAATACCCGAATAATAAAATGTGCAACATATTCTATAGTTTGTTTTATAACAAATGTGTTATCATTATTGTCTATTTCAAATATCAAATTAGCAGCATATTTTCAACCGCCATTAATAGTGAACCGCCCATTTCTAATACTTCAGTAAGTAATTTGTACGTATGGTAAATACCAATAAACGATAAATATACGATAATCGTATAAGCTGCTATCAATACTTGTTGCATGTTTTGTTCGAATACTCTAGTAATTTGTTTCGCAAGAAAATTTTAACGAATTGAACCTGTATTGAGATAACATCTGCACGAAGATCTGTTACAGGGAAAATACTGTAAGTCATTTGAGTAGTGTTTCATTGTTTCCTGCCAATACCTTCAGTAGTCTTTTACTAACTAGCAAATTTCTTCTTTGTTTCATCGGCGATAAGAAATAGACTTAAGAAGATAGATTATTATAGAAATAAGACTTTTAAATGCTTTGTCCTAGATAAAAACACTACAGACAATGATTTTCTCTCATACCAGCAATATTCGGTACAGCGCTCAAGGTGTAAGACCTGTAAATAGACTTCCCTATATAAACTATAGTAAACATGACATGTTTCAAAAGGCTGGCAATCATAGCTGGTACCATTTAAATAAGGGCTAACTTACATGCTTTTAAAGCTAATTGTTTCTACTGTCCATTTCCAGCAAGAAAAGTATGGGTCATGTATCAATTAACAGAGATTTGACACCTTGAAACTGGTGGTCTGTTTTTTTTCACTTCTGTGTGAACTTCAAAACTGTTTTACATATGCCGTCCTAAAACCAGGGCCTTTTTTTCATATACTGCATTTCCAAACATAAATTTGCTATCAGTGTGTCAGTAAAAGCATCTCATTTACTTAACATGTTCCTTTCAGGCCATACTAGCCATTTAATGCCCCCAAAAGGCAAAAAAATTGGGACTATTTAGTGTCCGCCATTGTCTGACTAGCCCGAGTAGGAACATATGCTGGACTATTTACAAGTAATTAGCCTCAAAGCAAACAGGTTTTACAGTAAACCAGAGTTTAGTAGCTATCACTACACAGCCTAAATAATCTACGAAATGGTTGCATTTCCATGTCAGTATTCTTTATAAGTCAGACGTGAAGTGTATATCCATGAACCTCAGTCATTAAGGTTCATACAGTAAAGGCCATAGTGATCTTTTTTTAAATGCAGTCGGAATTCAAACTCACAACAAAGAGTGGTCGTTGTTAAACGCTCTAATCACTACCACTTATACACGACGGTGGTCAACTTAAGAGCCAAGTTTGACTACTGGGCTGTCGGATTAGTTGTTTGGGCAATCGGATTATTAGAGTAGTTTGTGGGCAAGTACATACTGCCATATTTGTGCGCACTGGGTATCTAAACCCTATCGGAAATGATGCATTGCAGGAATGTGTTTAATACATTTCGATCCATGGGACCCGTTTTAAGATGAAGGCTTGAGGTTGAAAGCCAAAATACCACATGTGATCTGCTGTAGCCATGGATACATGTATTGTTAACCTGGTTAACATTCTAAATTCAGGAGAAATGTTGTATGGTCAATCAAAGAATTTTGAAATAGTTTAACACCCACGTTCAACAGTATTGGTCCTTGGAGTCAGACATGTATACAGACTGCGGGGCGACATACACATTGCAATCTTATAAACTCACCCTGAGCACAATGAGCTACAAAAGGTGACCATGATGATGGTTGCCTGCTGCTGTTGTTTATAAAGATGATACTTCTCCTATAACTGAAATAAATATGTTGTTCACAATGTTGACGATGAAGAGAAGTATGTTGATTGCGATGATAATGCTCTTGACGCTACTTCTGATGATGTTCTAATATGTTGTGCCATCATTTTATATCACAACTTATGTGACTTACGTGTTTGGTTTTAGTTTGTGAAAATAAGCAGACAAATGTGTGGTGACATACGACAAATGACCTAATTTTGCAATTTACCAAAACCATTTGAACACCTGAGAGAGGGTCACACAATGATCATTTCTGTAAAGTTTGGTCAAAATCCGTCAAGCGATTCAGGAGATGTCGTTTGAAGAAATTGTTGACGACAGACTAACGGACGCCGGCTCATCACAACTGCTCACCATGACCACTTCATGCTCAGGTGAGCTAACAAAACACAACACGAAAGCACTGTTTCAATACTATGTTGTTGTATTAATTGTATGTGCGTACATACCTTGTACAAAACAACAGTAGCAACACAAAGACAATGAACACAATCTTTTTCAGTGCATATCTGCGCACAGCACATGATCATTTTTTTAACTCTAATGAGACCTTCTTTGAGTACGAATATTATTGTATATTTATATAGCATTAATCCATTTTTTTTAAATAAACAGTATACAAAAAATGACTATGCATGCGTTGAAATTGTTTATTTATTGACTTTGGTTACTGAATCATGCTTGATGTATATATCAAAATAATGATAAAATAATAACAAGAGCTGTCAGAGGAGACAGCATGCTCGACTATTCGAATCATTTGAAACAAATGCAATTTGAAGATTAAAACAATAACAACTATGGCCATACATTCATGTGCAATCAGGAAAAATATTTACAAGTGAATGGTACGGGAGAAATTCTTTTCAAATAACAGAAATAATTCCTAAATGTACCATAAATATTAAACTGAATAGGGGAATAACTATGAAATATTTCTGAATTTGTTAGAAAACTTGTTAGTAATTTTTTATTAGAGACATTTACTTTTAGTCAAATATCAATCACTTCAGTAATGTTACAGAAAAAGAACTGAAATGAAACTATAATGGTAGTTTGAAGTTGATACCTTAAGTATTTGCAAAGTTATCGATGAAGTGCACTTAAGTGAAAATATAAGTGAAACTAGAAATGTGTCCATAGGACACGGATGCCCCGCTATGCATCATTTTCAGACACTCAAGTGCAATGATGGGAATAATACGCGATACACTGCCCTTTCATGGTGAACATTTGTGTCAAGTTTTTTTGAAATCCCTCCATTTATAATGAAGTTACAGCCTGGACAAGAAAATTCTATTTTTGGTAACAGTGACCTTGACCTTGGACCTTCAGGCTTGGGTATTGTGCGGACACACTGCCTTTTCATGAACATTTGTGCAAAGTTATTTTAAAATCCCTCCATTCATAACAAAGTAACAGCCAGGACAAGATAATTCTATTTTTAGTAACAGTGACCTTGACCTTTGACCTACAGGCATGGGCATGGTACGTGACACACCGCCCTGTCATGGTGAACATTTGTGTCAAATTATTTTGAAATCCTTCCATTCCTAACAAAGTTACAGCCTGGACAAGAAAATTCTATTTTTAGTAACAGTGACCTTGACCTTGGATCTACAGGCATGGGTATTGTGCGGACACACCGCCTTGTCATGGTGAACATTTGTGCCAAGATATTTTGAAATCCCTCCATTCATAACAAAGTAACAGCCTAGACAAGAAAATTCTATTTTTAGCAACAGTGACCTTGACCATTGACATACAGGCTTGGGCATGTACGTGACACACCGTCTTGATATGGTGAACCATTATACCAAGTTATTTAAAAACCCAATAAGAAATAACAAAGTTACAGAGCGGACACGATTTTGCAAGAAAATTCTATTTTTAGTAACAGTGACCTTGACTTTGGACCTACAGGCATGGGTATTGTACACGACACACCGCCTTGTCATGGTGAACATTTGTGCCAAGTTATTTTGAAATCACTCCGTTCATAACGAAGTTAAGGGCCGACTGTATATTTTGCTTAACACAAAATGTAAGCGAAAAAGGGGCATAATTTGAAAAATATTGGAAGAAGGGTTATGGGTCTTGTTGGTTATGATGTAGATTTTGATGGTGAAAATATATTTCAAGTTTCAAGGCAATATCTCAATTAGTTTTAAAGTTAGAGGCAAAATGCATATTTTGCTTGACACAAAATATAAGAAAAAAAGGGGCATAACTTGAAATATATTGACAGCAGAGTTATGGGTCTTGTTGGTAATGATGTAGAATTTGATGGTGAATATATATTCCAAGTTTCAAGTTGATATCTCAAGTAGTTTATAAGTTATGGACCAAAGTGCATATTTTCCTTAACGCAAAATTTAAGTGAAAAAGGGGCATAACTTGAAAAATATTGGAAGCAGAGTTATGGGTCTTGTTGGTAATGATGTAGAATTTGATGGTGAATATATATTCCAAGTTTCGAGTTGATATCATAAGTAGTTTTCAAGTAATGGACCAAAGTGCATTTTTTGTTTAACGAACGCCGACGCCGACGCCGACACCGGGGCGAGTAGGATAGCTCCCCTATTCTTCGAATAGTCGAGCTAAAAATGTATTGCTATTAGGGCTTGTTTTCCTGCAGCCTGGCTCACATATTTACTACAACAATATTTCAAACTAAACAAGTTTAACTAAAACTCAGAATAAACTCTGTAAACAACACAAATACAAAACAATCTCTAATCAAATGATAATTTTACAAATAATTTGACCTACCAAAAACATAGGCAGTAATACGTCATAAAAAAAACGACAAAGGTGGGTACATTATCCAGCATGCTAATTTTTTTATAAAGATTCATACAGATATATATTATTGGCAAACCCTAAATAATGTTAAAGATATACTGTAGCTGGCCGTATGAAAATTGCATGAAAATGTGAAAACCCGTGTTTACTGCATATTCTGTTAGAAAATTCCCTAAAATTACGATGTAAGATTACATTTTTGTTTCTAAACGTCATATTTATGCGATGCAGATGGATACAATTTAACAGTTTTTAATCGCCATTTTATGATTTTCCGAATACCAACGACGAACGGAACTCACAGTCGATTGGGTGCTATCATTAGAAACGCTATGATTAGAAACAGAACAAGACGTTTGAAAGTTAGTTGTTTTCTTTTGATTCATACAATTATGTACTTTTTGATTATTTTATATATGATAAGTGAAATAGACCAAATATTTGAAGAATGCTAGCTGTAATGAAAATAACAAGAGCCAGTCGGAAACGACTGCACGCTCGACTATTCGAAAAGTCAGAATTATTAAGCACATTGTGTCTGGGCAATCAGATTTTTAGAACAGGTCGTATTAAATACAGGCTGCATTTTAATCCCGTTCTTATTTAGCGTGGTTTACGATAGCATTTGGCGAAATCTTCAGAACGAGTCACGCATGTGTACTCATCGAGGCTTACTGAAAAGCATTTATTTTTGAGATAGACTTTCATTCTTGTAATAAACATTAACTTTTAAATGGTTACATTTTACAAGGAGATACAGGGTATGCCACTTAAAGAATCTAACACCTAACAAATATTCCTGTTTAGTTTGGTAAAAAAATGGATACTTAAAGGAGAAGTAATTTAAAGTTATGATTCTATATCAATCATGTGACTTTTAACGGCAGTGGCATATGTAACAGTATGGCAATACTTATATATACAAGGGTTACATATACATAATATAACAACATAATTTGTACAATTATGGTGGAGAACATCTAAGTGATGCTACAGAACAAATATGAGAGCACTAAACGCTTCAGTATCAGAAAATCTGTTTTAAGTTTGAAAATCTATTTTTACCTTATTATTATTTTATCTTTTCCTATACATTAGAAGCGCCAATTTTGACCCATGGATAAAATTTGAACAATGTTAGTTGAGGACCACCAGACACATCAAATATAAAAGTCCTAGGAGTTTCTTAAAAATCTATCAGGCGGTTTACGAGGAGATGTTGTTTGAAGAAATTGTTAAAGATGCATGCACACATTGACAATGGGAAAAGGTATATGCCTATACATTACCCTGAAGAAAGAAATATGTTGTGATCAGGTGAGTTAAAAAAAACACTACCAAATCTGTTCCAATTTGGAAAATTTCCTGAATGCAAAAACAATATCCTTAACAATTTTAGAACAAGAAAACTCACTTGATATAAAGCAAAAACAAAACAAAACAAAATCACAAACAGATCAATACTGATGAAAGTTTTACAGTGGTGATATTTCAATCACATCAAACCTTCTTTACAAACAGAAACTTCAAAATGATATATTAGATTGATGAAACACATTATGAACTACCTACATGAAGTCTGATTTGACAGCAATATGAATATGAACACATTTTGCACTGACAATTTCACAAACATATCTGCAAATGTTTAATAGTAATCTAATTACCAGTCAGTCTTCAGATGTACTTAGTCAAGTTTTATATCAGCCCAAAATAACTGTTACAAAAAGCATAGTCATTCAGAGCAAATAACTCCTCATCTTCAGGCATTGTGGCATTGATCGGAATACCAAGATGAAGACTGTTCGTGCACGTGTTTGCAGTTGGCAGTAGTGATTCTAGCTTCTGGAATGTAACAGACGGAGCAATACTAAATCCTAACGGAGGTTCAGCTTCAGACCCAGTCACAAATTTTAACACCATTCCAAGATGTATTCCCTCTCGTCTCCCACCTGCCAATTAGAAATAAAACATCTTGTTAGGCATGCTTTTAAACATGACACAATTAGGTGGTTAATAGTTTTTAACACACTTCACCTTCTTTAAAATGAGCAGAGAGATCACAGACACACATTCAGGCCTAGTTAACTTTCATATTAACATTGTGGCATATACACAATAAACAAAATAAACATACTATTAACTAGGGATCCAACGATAATCTAAAATAATCGAATGTTGATCGAATAGAACCTAGGTCGGCGATAATCGATTACAGTTATCCATAATCGATTATCGCAGTTTTTTCTTGATTATTAGAGTAACTTCCTTTTTTGGTTCTTGCGGTAAGTGTTCATTCAAACTGCACAATGGAAAAGAGTTTTGAGTTAGTTGACAGTAAGGTTTACAGTGAATATAACCCTACCAAAGGGACAGCCCGTCGCAATAATATATGTCGCTATTTAAAAACACTTTGTTACAGTATGATTTTGCTTCACAAAAGAACAAAGAAGTTATGGTAGTATTAGTAAGTCTGAGTTTGAGGGTAAAAAATACGCTATGCACTACATATAAGATTTCGATTATCTAATCAATGATTGATAAAATTAATCGGTCTGATAATGTCCGATGATCGATTCAGATATTTCTTTTCACCCAATTTGGAACCATACTATGAACCCTGCGACCAATGTTGTGACTATACATGTTTCTCACTGAAACTGCATCAAAACACAGACTTTCTGACTCAACAAGTTTAATGAACATCTGATAATAAGCATTGCATCTAAAGCAGAAGCACGATTTCTATATATCTGATCAAGTAATTTTTTTTTCCAATAATGGGGCTCATATTTGAATCTTTACAGAGATCACCGAGACAGACATATTGTCTGAACACTTGACTAAGTGACACTGATTTAAATCCAATGTGATCAAAACGTTGCATATGCATCATGGTGACAACAGTTCCGCACATATTAATTTAATTTTGTTCTCGTAACAATCACAGACTCTAGCGTTAAAATACTCCTATGACTGACAAAGGATGATAGAAAACGTACAGCAGATTATCTAAGCAGTTCACCTTAGAGCAGCAAGTGCTCAGGTAAACTTAGGACATGGGACAGAAATAAAAAGTCCAAAAACATTATGCGAACTAATATGACAAATTATCATAATTTCAACTGACCTGATATTTCCCTAAGATACTTGATAAACTTCTGATAAACAGTTGATTCTTGTGACCTTTGATTTGAGCCCTCTGGTGAAAATGACGGTTTAAGTAAGTGAGTAGCCATCTTTAATGTCAAAGGCGGGTCTTGTACAGGTGTTATTAGATGCTGCATAAATGGATGAGCTTTCAGGATCTGTAAATAAATCAGACTATGAAATCTATCACTGAATGTAGTCATCATGGGGAATAATAGGGTTATATCATGTTCAAGAACAATTTTTTCCAGTTTAAATTTCAGCAATAGAAATGTATTTGCAGTCAGCTAAGTTTGTTCTGATTCAAACCCCACTCGCAATAACCATTGCCTAATAAATAAATTAATAACCAATTAATCTATTAGAAAATGTGATAAACATTAAATGTAAATGACTGCAATTAAGGCAAACTTAAGGACTGTATTGTATTATCTGATTTATTTTATTTCTTTATTTCAAAACATACTTGTGGAAACAAACATCATCAGCAGTTTTGTTTATGGCCGGGTCACATTTTTTTTATGTTACCGATGACAGCCATAGAAAGCATTCTGGCCTCCAATCTGGAAACCCTCAGTTCCAATCACGGTGCACCAGGCATTATTACAGTACAAAGTCATGTTATAGTACTTTTAATTGAAATCATGGTAGCATGTTTTAGGTGATACTAGTTAATGCAATACAACTGTACTGTTTCTATACATCTTTAGCAAAATAAATTTATTGTAAAAGTATTTCTGATGTGCATTAAAACAAGTACCCTATACATTCCAACAGCATCCATGCCTTTACCTAGCGCCACGAGCACCTCCCTTGGACTCTCTCCGAAAAACTCCTGCAGGTCATCATCATTAAGGAGTCGAGGAAGTTTGCCATTTTGAAGCATACTTAATGCTGGAGAATAAACAATTCATTTGTTGACATTGCATGGCTAATACAGAACATCCTTAGTAAGTACTTTCAAACAAGCGTTTTGTAAAGCCTATTCCTTGCCTCATGAATGACCACCACAGTGTGTTTATGAGTTTCAATACATGTGAAGATGCAGCTAATATGAGCACAATTACATAATTCTATTTAAGCTAAAACCTTAACTATTTCCGTACAAAATTGAACATGTACAAAAATTATAAGATATGGTTGCTTCACAAAATAAAATGTCCACCTATTAGTGGCAAAATGATGAACTTTAGTACTTTTTGATTGCACAAATCCTTATCCCCAGTTAAGCATATTCCATGATAAGCACCTATAGAACTATACAATGCTAAGGGTTATCAAATAATGTTGCCTTTCTTTACCCGAATACATTTCAAGCAAGAAATGTGATAACAGTATCAATAAGTACCCATTTTAAACTCTTTGCCAAGCATAATCAGCCCTGATTGTCACTAAACCACTAAGTCAACTTACTAGTAAGATGTTTTAACATGCTTTTGGAATTAGCAGTGATACCTCAACTTTGTGAATGAGTGAGTACCAGTTACCTTTACAAACTCATGCAGTATACAAGCGTAAAAATAGCTCCTTGTTTAAATAGTGAATTTCATGTTTGTGTTTTATATACAATATTTCAATGTAAATTAATTATGCTACATTATGGCATCAAATATTAATAAAATGTATGTGTTCCTCACCTAATATCTTTCCAACTGTCTCGTATTCCTTGACATCCACCCAGTTTCTAATGGGATCAAAATACTTCTTTTGGATTGCATGAAGTATCAGGCTAAAAAACTCTTTCCTAGGGCCTCCAAAGTCTTGCGCCGTCTAGGTTAGACAAAACAATAGCACAACTTATGAAACATAAATAAACAATCATTTGCAAAACATGGATGTCCCTTATCATAATTAATCAGTCAGGTTATGAACATTTATGGTGTAAATGTTGGGCATAATGTTATATAGTTGATGGTTGGAGCAGACAAGAATTTGTAATGGTCATCATGACTTTAACCTCTAATCTCAAATGAATAAGTGATTAACACATCTAATAATAGGACTGTACACCAAAGGCTTTACTAATTAATGACTGGAAAATAACTGTGTGGTTCCGGTCACTGAGACCTTGATCTTTTAGCAACTGACAACAAAATGAGTTATGGTTGTCTACAAGTAAACTCCAAAATATGAGAATTATTGGCCAAAGCAAACTCTCCTTATAGATCTGACAAGCTTTTTATGACATTGGCCACTGAGGTAATGACATGTACATGTTTGTATGTTGAAACTATGCAAGAACACAAGACCCACACAATTTTAATGGGAAAATTAACAAAGTTAATTACATCAAAGATGGATAATCCTTTCAGAGCTATTCCACATTTAGCTATTCCACATTTATGCATAACTACACATAATGGACAAGATACTTGTAAAATTTCTTGACTGTGACTCATATATTTAAGGAGATAAGTACGACTCAAAATAATAGTGAGAATGCAAAACTGCTTAATGTATAAGAGACCATAACTTTGGTTGTGATTAGTGCACAACTACAAAATAATTGTAAAATTTCATGCTGTGAGTATTTTACTTTTCGAGTTAAGCACGACACAAGGTTACATTTGAATGTATGATACTAAAATAATTATTTTAAAGGACAATAACTCTAGTTGTAATGGATGTGAAAGTAGAAGCCTCTTGCCTAAGTAAGATGATTTCACATCAGCACAATATATATCTTCTGGTTATTCTAATCTGTTCTTACCTCACCATAAAACTGAACAATCAAAGTCAGCCTCAAGTTTTGCAGAGCTTCTATTTCTTCCATACCTGTAGACAGAATGTTCTGCCTGTCTACTACAATGAAGTTTGCATCACCTGTGAGTCCTGTTGCCAAATCTTGTTCTTCAATTTCTAATTTTCTGCCACACAATAGTTTGGATTGAATGTACCTAAGAGCATGAATGGGATCATTGATTTGAAAGTTTGATAAATCTTCAATGCAGGTTTTTGTAATGTCCTCTGGGTATTCAACAGATACTGTTGGTGTCTGCCAATCTGTTGTGCCTGTGTTAGCTGTAGCTAGGTCAGTTTCTAAAAGGTAAAGACTATTGTTGCCAGCAATATTCAGATCGAAATGTTGCTCCAAAATATCATCAGGTGTCAAATCATTTTGTTCCTCTGGATTGGTTTCATCCGTACTTGTTGGCCTCTTTATTTTACATTCAGAAATGTGATGCCTGAGTTTGTCCACAGTGAAGAAGCTAGCACAGGTTTGGCATGGATACTCTAAGGTGTGTGTGGAGTCATCTTCATCATTGCCATTAACTAGTGATAATGAGTTCTGAATAGGTCGCACATAAATCCGACTTTGGCCACCCAATACAGTTTTCAAATGGGAAACATCCCACTTAACATCAAGTCTTTTGAGTTCTCTCTTATTAGCAGCACAGTACATGAGCTCAAAACCACCGCTGCTTGATAATTTTGGGAAATTCCTTAAACAAGGTTTCATGAACATCTGACTCGCTTCGTGAAGCATCAAATGAAATTTTCTTTAGTCCTAGACCTGCTTTCTTCCTTGTGAGTGCTTTCCTACTCCTGTGAAACCGGTTCCCGGATCTGCTGCCAAGGAATGTTCTCAATGTGGAGGTACTATCACCTGAATTGTAAAGATACCAAAGTTGGCAATATTTTGTGAAGCAATTACTTGTTCTATAGGCTATGCCCTATAAGATGCTAGTAACAGTAAAATTTCTTTGCCGTATTCTTTTCATAAATTTAATTACATAATTAGCTAGGTGCATTGCGTAGCAAAACTTGACAAAGTACATTATTTGTTCAAAAAAATCAATGGCAATCCAACTAGAGTTTTTCTTATTTAAAAGTGTAGCAATACTACACTTCTAGATTTATATAAATCATTTATGCGAATGTAATAAAGATCTATCTACAGATAACCTGGGGCATGGCCAATTTGACACAAGAGGAATAATTTGAATTGTGGTAGATGACCACTAGATGATGCTATAAAAAGTAAACAAGATGGTCCAAATTGCCCTTAATCCAAGTCTAAGTCCAAGTTTATATTTGTAACTGAATGTCACTGTCATTCTGACGTTGATTTTTTTGTGAACACCAACATCAAATGTAATGCCTCAATGTGACCTTCCACATCATTTTGACTTTTAATGCAATTGCAATCATTTATGTGAACAAGTGGACAGAATAGAAATTGATACCAAAGTGAGATAAACAACAATTATTTTAATTTGTAGGTTGTGTTGAAATCTATTTACCGCTTAAGGAGACAAAGTTGCTGGAAAAATGTTAACAAAGGACATAATTACACACAAATAGGAGCCTTCAGAATAGCATACGCGGAGCAGATTAAAATAAACAAGAGGTCCTTATGGCTATTGGACGCTCACCTGTGAGCATGGCAAACAAAGATATGAACAATCATTGTCACAGAATGCCGAATGCGAGTTTGTTAGCCGTGTTGTTATGGGGAAATAACATCGGACTGGTCAGATGGTCCTGGTATTTGAAATGCTTTTTTGAAAGGGTGGGAGCACATGAAAAGTGAATTATTTGGTTGAAAGATTTTAATTACGATATGGAAATAGTCAGTAGAACTTATTTCAGAAGTATGAATAAGATGTATGAATATTTAAGAATAGTACATGGTTATGCGTAACTGTTGTTAAAAATTGAAAATATTGTCTCATTGCAGTAAACGATAAAGAAACCCTTTTGAAAGATTTACATTTGCCAGTCTATGTCACTGGCGATTAAAAAGTAAAAACATACAACTTCCCCATCATTGGGAAAAGCACCTGCACTCAACACAGTTCGTACCATAAAGTCATTTGCACACTAGTGGTGTACCAGGAATTGACAAAATTCGTAACGAAACAAGTCCTCTTAAGAAATAAATGGAATCTAGTTAATTTTCTGTTCCATTTACCTTTAAATGATTCTACAATACTTTTCTTAATTTGATCAAGACAAACAATATTTAAAATGGCCATACAGCCAAACAACCTGGATCCAGTATATCCTCACCCCACCCCACCCCTCCCACACCACACAACAATTGGTATGTCACGTAATTCTACTGAAGGGCCAAAACCCTATATGAAATGGCGCTTTGGGAAAAATAAAAGTTAGATGCACATCTTCTATTTGTAATGACGCTATCCCAAAAGTTTTGTTGAAAAATATTAAGTAATTGCTTGAAAATTGAGCAAAACTAAGTAACACGAAAATGTGACCGATGACTATAACCAAATGTCAGACGGGAAAAATAAAAGTCAGATGCACACCATTATTGGTACTGATGCTATCCCCTCAGTTTCGTTGAATAATATTCAGTAATTTCTGTGAACTGGCCCGGAAATGAAATTATACTAAAATCTAATCAGGGGCAATAACTCTTTGGTTTATAGTCAGACGGGAAAAATAAAAGTCAGATTCGCATCTACTACTAGTACTGATGCTATCCCCTAAGTTTCGTTGAAAAATATTCAGTAGTTGCTGAGAAATGGCCCGGAAACAAAATTTATTCCAAAATCTAATCAGGGGCTTTAACTCTTTGGTTAACAGTCAGACGAGAAAATACAAAGTCAGATGCACATCTACTATTGGTACGGATGATATCCCCTAAATGTCGTTGAAAAATATTCATTAGTTGCTGAGAAATGGCCCGGAAAAAAATACCAAAATCTAATCAGAGGCTTTAACTCCAAAGAGTCAGACGAGAAAAATAAAAGTCAGATGCACATCTACTATTGGTACTGATGCTATCCCCTAAGTTTCGCTAAAAATATTCAGTAGTTGCTGAGAAATGGCCCAGAAACAAGTGTGGCGGACGGAAAGACGGACGGACAGTCAGACAACACCAAAACAATATCCCCCTTCGAAATTTTCGGCAAGGCATAATTAAATGATATGAATGCAAGAAATATACTAAATTCTAATGAATTTAGATTCTTGGCCTACAGAACTCAAGCAAACAGTGACTACCGGGGCCAAGGCTTATATAACCCCAGTGACATATTTTGAACAATAACCATTGATGATTATAAGCTGATATTGCATACCGAATATCAAAGCCGTAGGTCTTTTGGTTTTAGACAGGAATATAAATGGTTAGTATTTCTCAATTTAACTTGTTATATATATATATATGTTAAACATGCAACCACTCTGGCATGACCAACCTAGCGCCCAGTGGCATGATATTACTCAATATAACTCTATGTTAAACATGCAACATCATCATTTGAAGAAAAAGTTGATGGCAAATGCACAAACAAACAAATTAATGAATGGATGAAAAAGGGCCATCCAAGTATGTGAGCTAAAAAGGATCACTACAAGTTCCGAATAAAATAGGAATTGTACAGCAATTACAGAAAACATATTCTCCTGAATACCATATACTTCCTACATCATGTATAGCATTGCTTCCAAGTCTGAGTCTGCGAATGAGTATAAATGTTACCCAGGTAGCCAATTAGTATATATTAGTATCTGGATACTTACTGGTATTTGTTGTCATTTCTAATAGTTATACGATCATACATCATTCAATTAATACAGCATTTGTTAACTAGTTACTGTGTAAATAAACAGCATTTGTTAACTAGTTACTGTGTAAATAAGAAAATAATACATTCTTTATAATAACCAACCTTGGTTGGTTGGTGTGGTTGGCTGAGGCAAACTTGAGGCAGCTTGAACTTCAGCACGAAAACGTGCTCTGTCCCCAATTGTGGTTAACCCAAGACAGGATAATTCATTGTCTGACAGCTGTTTGCATGTTTGAAGTGTTGTAACCTTCTGCTTTCTGAAGTTGTTTGTCAGTCCGATGTTTTCTAAGACAGACAAAACTGCATCATGTGATCCAGTTGTCATGTTGGACATCAACTGAAATAAATCAAACAGCTATTTAATACCAAGCAATTTTGTTGAATTTATATCCCCTGAAAAAAAAAAACACTTTTACTTGGAGGTATAAATGTGAACTTGCTGGTCCGGAAGCGCGCAGTGGTTAGGCCTACCCACAAGGTTATCAATCCAGAGGTCCCGGGTTCAAAGGTGCGCTTCGAATCCCGGGCGCACTTACATAGACAAAGAAGGAAAAATCTCCGCTATAGTTTTGAATAGTGACTTGGTTGTACCCAGAAGAAATTCTACCCTAGCGTAAAATAGCATAGAATTTCTCCGGGTACAACCAATTGGACTATTTAAATAGAGACTAATGTTATGAATGAATTGAGATAAAAACTTATAATGTACAAGTAGCTCTACTAACAGTACTTGAAAAATAAGTTTGTCAATACCTATTAGTAGGCTCGGTGTTCCCTGTTTGGGACGAAATGTCTTTGGGACGAAACATCTTGGCACGAAGTCGGACAAAGATGCAATTTTTTAAATACAATTAAAACAAGTACATGCCTCACTCAGGGATAACACAAAACAAACAGACGCAATAAAACAAATATACACCACACTCACATTTTTTTCGCTTGATTGTTAGCATTTGACAAGTTCAGGACTGTCTTTTGCGGCGTCTTCTGCATGCCCAGCCGGTGTCGAAGTAAAATACATCTCCCAACGAATAGTCTCGTCAATATAATGACAAGCCGGTTTCATATAACGAAGAACAGTACGACACATTGTCGAAACGGATATATATAAAGAATTTTTGTATCCATACATTGATCTTACGTTTAATATAAGAACGTTTTCAGTTAATATAATGTTAAATGAAATAAAAGCAATGCATTTCGGTTAAGTATAATGATAGCTGCTCTTATTGTATATCAAACCGAACATATATATTTCTTATTCGGTTTTATATATGAACAGTTTACTTTCATATATTGTCAAAATGATATCATATTATGCTACACTCGTTACACACAAGGACAGATGGATACATATATGTCTGCTTTGGTTTGATAAAAAGATGCAGTCATTTAATACAATGTCAATATGAACTGATATATTGCAACATTGGTTACACATTTGAATGGTTGGTTCAACGAATGATGACTCGAAATAATATAAGTATTACTCGATTTCATACAAGGACGAAGCGAATATATATATTTCTTCTTCGGTTTTATATATGAACAGTTACTTTCATATATCGTGAAAATGATATAATATAATGATACTCTCATTCCACATAAGGACAGTTGGATTTGTGTATGTCTAATTCGGTTTTAAATATTTATACATTCGTTAAATACAATTCAAAAATATATTTATATATGCGCAAGTTGGCAGTATACAAAGGCAGTTGGTTGTATATATTAAAATGTGAATTCATATTTGAACATACTGGTTTCATTCAATACAGTTTCCAATACAAACAAAGCAAGACTGAATCTATATAAAGGTATATTGGTTTCATATATCGACGAGTCCGTATAATATATTGTATGTGTGAATTAATATAATGAGTTTTGGTTCAATAAATACATGTTTTTGTTTTATATATTATAGAAATGAACTGATATAATACCAAAGCGGTTGAATACATTCGAAAACAACAATATAAGACAGCTCTGGCTTTCCATAGAATCTCCCTTCAAAACTGGTCACACAACAGTTAATTTTAATGCAATATTTTGCACACAAAACAATTAATATATAAAATATTTTATTTATTTCAGAATGCAGTACTATCCCGGATATTACAAACGGAAATGCTGTATTTTTAACAAATACAACGAACGGAGTGATAGCTGATGTAATTTGTGACAAAGGTTTTACTACGAACACCCGACAAATTACATGCAGCGAAGATGGACAATGGACAACTTCAACATGTGAAGCAAAAGGTCTGTTAACTGTTCTGATCTATTAAGCGACATAGTTTGTTTGCAGTTGTTTTCCTTTCCTCACTGTTTTTGGCAGCGTGGTAAGGCTGCTTTGTCTGATGTGGCTATTCTTGATATGCATACGTCACCTGTTTTATTCCATTGTTGTTTTTATATGAAAAAGTTCCCTCGTATATAAACCGATAGTATCATATGCCGAATATAGCAAGCTGATTGCATGGCTGGGATATAAGCAATTAGTCAATAACACATTGAAAACGGAATAATTATGATCATTTTAAGTACCTTCAACAAAAACAAGTACGTTTTATTTTGTATAGTCCTTTTTGGTTGTAATACCATTTGTTTTGCGCATATATAGGGATAAAAACTTGCAAAATTGCATTTAATCACAAGAAGGTCGGGCAAATGATACACATGATTGTACTTAAATACTGTTATTCTCTACAAATAAACTATCTGATGCACGAATACATACTAGCTTTATGACTCTATGACATTAATATAAAGATTATTACATTACAATATCGATAGTGTAAATTATTAAAATGTTTGAGGGGTGTGTTTCGTAATGACTGTATCATCTATAGCATTATCATACTATCATTTATAGCAAACACGCTTACTTCTATTGTATCATTTAGTGCGATATTCGTTGAATGATTTTCCAATAATCTGTATCACTTATGTCGATGCGCATTTGCTGATTTTATCAAGTTTATTCTTTAAGGTTAGATGGAGGAGTTCGTCTACATATATTGTCTATATAAATCGGTTATATTTTTAGAAATAATAAATCATGGCGTACAAAAACACGAAGGGAAGAACTTTAAAATAATAAAACAGAATGATACAACAATAGTTACTATAGATTATTGTTAGTTTGGAGACTTGTATAAAAATTAAACTGTCATAGTATTACAAACCTCGTAATAAACTATAAAATGTTATTGTAACTGATAAATTGGCATACACATATTTTACTATCAGTTGTCAAAACAGTATTTAAATGGCTGGTATAAATGTATTATGAGAATATGTTAGAAAGCGAATTCGTTAATTTCTTTAACTAAAATCAGCATGGGAACATACCTGACTGTCAAGGGAAGACATTTGTGATAATCAATCCTTGGGCGAAAAGCAAGACATTGATTTCATTGCTTGAGTTCCATTTGACGCTTTACTCCATGGGATATGGAGTACGTTGCTTTTGCTGTACGCTGTTTGCTATTACATTTATAAGAATATTTCTGAAAACAAGTGACCATTGTATATTCCGATCAAATGACATGGATGTTTCAGCTGACGATGATCTACATTGGTCGTACATTGAGTAAAGGGTTTGTCATCAGCTTAAAATATTAGTATTTAAAAAACTTGCTTTGCCTCAGAATATGGTTGTCACGCCTACCTGCGTATGTATAATTAATAATCGTGAACCTGTAGTTTCGAAAATATTCCATTTAAAAAATTTTAGACTATGTTTATCAAATCAAAAACATTAATTATCGCTTGTTGTAAATTGTAGTTCTCAGAGCGGCCTGGGTGTTAACTAATGAAGTAAGGTAGATGCAATTGTTTGGTGTCGCCGCAGTATATAAAGGCACTGAGGCCGTTATATTTTATAACGTATCATATTTCTGTACGAAGCACTTTTAATACATGTTTCTACATCAAGCTGTTGTTCTTAAATCCGAAAAATATATTAAATCATCTTTAAAAAATCGCCATAACTGATACACATAGATCACTAGACACATACACATGATTGAGTTAACATGTACAATAAATGATACAGTCTGGGTCGAAACTACATGTATGTTTTTGTTTTAATGTTTTGATTTTTTAATTGATCAGCTATGGTATTCTTATTATTGGAAGAATAAAAATAATATGTTTCATCATCGCTAGCATGACAATACCTCTCAACACCTGTTAAAACATAGACATTTACGCTGAGGTTATGACAGTACACAGTGTAAACGGTACTTTGTGTGAGTGATTTTAGCGATTTGTTAAAAAAGATATTGCATAAAAAGATAACAACGTCCTTCATGACAAGTGCTACCAGAATCGCCTGTTTAACATGTATTTGTCGATTGGACTTTTCATTACAATACATACAAAATCTCCTCATTTTTAATTGTTTACTATGTTTTTGTGACAATCAGTGTGCTATATCCGGTAGATGATACCATCGGTTTATATACATTGAAGCCCATTCTATAGCAGTTTTAGTTGCTGGCAAGTGTCAAATTCAAACAAAAGCGATGTCATTTATCAGACAACATTAGTAGAAGTTTTCTATACTCGAATTGATTTTCTTAAATCTGTCATTGCACAATATTGATCCGGAATATATTTTATCTCAGATCATAATAAGTTCCCGAATATATTTATTTTAATCAGGTTGATAAACTGTTTTTAATTAAAAAGAAAGTAACCGTTTGTCAAGAATTATAATATTTTTAGATTCGATATCGTTTCTACTAAGCAGCAGGATTTAAGCAAATGTCATAAGTAACGATTTTTCAATCTAAAGATGTCACAAGTCTTGAAAATGGCACATAAAAAATATACAATATACTCCATCATTAAACTCTCAAAACGCAAACTGGATTTTAAATAAAAGACAATGCACACTAACAACTGTGATGAAATTGTTTTTAAAAAAATGTTTGTGAGAATGTGCAAGGTTTTAAAACAATGTAATATTGAAGTAAAATATGGAAACAATAAATCATCGTTTATTTGATTAACATGAAGAAACCATGTTTTATCGTGCATTTTCTCTTTACTTTACAGGACGTTTTCAGTAAGAATTCCGTTATCAATAAAATAGTTAAGCAAAAATAAATATGCTTGGATCCTTATAAGATCTCAGTTATAATATATTCCCGATTAATATAATGTAATGAGAGATTCAAGAAAAATCAGAAGGAGCATAGATAATATAACTTCCACGCATGTTGTATTGTTTTTAATTTTATTTAATATTACACCAGCATCTTAAACTCTTATGCTGAGATTTGCTGCCAGAACAATGAAAATAAATTACAACTTCTTTGTTGAAAATTATTTTCCCGTTAGCAGTAAAACCTACTTGACGTGTAAATATATTTCAACAATACAGCTGTAGTTTAGACTAGCGTCAAGCTCTATTTATAAATATTAGGGGTTTCAAATTGTCTCAGGTAAACACTGACCGTAGGTACGTTTTCACTTTTAATGGATTCCGTACAACGCTCAAAAGCAATTGTTGTAACTTAAAGAAGTGTGACGGAAGCAATTAAAACATCAATCGGTCGGTAAGTGATCAGACCGGGAATCCAACTACCACATCCATCGCCAAAGCGCCACCTCCCTCAGATAAAAGCAGGCTTGCAACTGTGACACTTACACATCCTCCAACTATCCCCGAATAAAGATGTGATGCAATATAACAAATATGTCAATGATCAATGTTTAGTTAAAACTTATTTATTTTACATCGATTGTGAAACAAGTTATTCCAACTTATATTAATCACGCTCGATGACTGATTCCTGGGTTACCAATCAGTACTCGCGCCGAATGTGGATTGAGGAAGGTGCAGACGAATCTCATCCCTGGTGGGATTCGAACCCGCAGTCTCCGGACCGGAGTCCGATGCTCTACCACTAGACCACTGTTCATCAATGATCAATGTGACACCGCTGACTGATTTAAACTAATGACATTAGTGAAAGATTTGTGTAGGGTGACGTTCATCGTCGCTCAAAATCACCCGTAGTGCTTTCGTCGACTAGCATCACACGTAGTTCTAGCGTCGCCGAGCTTAAGACATAGTGCTATAAAAGTTATAAATGATACAGGCTCAGAGCGCGAATCCATGAGAAAACAATGGGCGGACATCAAAGATCGCCGGTATCATTTCCTTCACTTTTTCTGACATTTATATGTATAAATATCGAGCTCTAGCGTTCAGCTCGTCTTAAGGTCGCAGGAATGCCCATTCACTAACAAGTTTTTTTCAATGTCCTTCCGTTTGCGCTGGTTACCAGCTGCGCAAAGCATTAGGCAATGTAAATACGGAAAAAACCTGACCGGTAAAAACTTACGGCAAAGTATTGTTTTGACAAATTTTGTTTATTGGCCTTATTTTTATAAATCGCTAATTGCAAAATATCTTTAAAAATTAAAATTTATTATTCGTAAGCATTATTATCGGACCAGCATTTTGGAAAGCAAAAAAATAAATCGTTAGTTTAGAGAGTAGGTTGTCGTTCGTTGTAACCAATAGCAATACTAGCAATCGGCCATTTTTAGACATAGGAAACAAGTTGAAAACTACTGGATGGCAGCTTGTCAGTGGATTATAAGGCCTTTAAATTCAATGGAGCATAAGGCCCAGTGACGGAAAAATCAGATGCATGGAGTTTTTCTTGAAAACAAGATGTAAGGCTGGTGAGAACCAACTTTTATGTGAACTTAAATTGTGAAATGGACCTCGCAATGTTCAGTCACTCAGTGTGAGAAACAGAGCTTAGCGTAGACCAGGGCCACAATTCAGTTTTGTATAAGAGTTTTTTGTCACTGGTCATGTTCGTCATTCAGACATGTGAGCCCATGGCAGTCGAAGAAATTGTTTGTGGAATAGCTGAAAACTGAACACGAGGTAGGCCTATGAGATTTCTTTTATAATTTTTATAAAACACCTGACACAAGAGCAAATCTACACCACAGAGTCTTTGAAGACTGATCCTGTTGTCTAAAAACATTGAAGAAACTGGCCGCCCCTGCTCTACTTACCCCCCTCCCCCCCAAAAAAGTGAGGGTCTACACTGGGTCTACACTGCATAAACATAATGTTTATGTTTATTGTTTTGGTTGATAGATTGGGATCGTTATCAGTCTATCCACACCAAATTTACTATCAAATATCATGGATTTGGTATATGGATTACAGTCAATAGGCCACAAACAAGTCAAATGGGCCACACTTTATTTTGAAAAGCTCAAATAGGCCACAAAAATAGGCCGCATTTTTATTTTATTTATAAAGATTTTATTATCATTGTGTTAATATGTTCTATGTCAGTTTATAATGTTTTATAAAATATTTTTCAACAAGTTGCTTCATTGATTGGACATTTTGTACAAAGCAACATACATGTACTTTTTCCAGATTTTTGTCCAAGACTATCATGACTAAACAGCAGGGAAAACAATTGACAAAATGTTGCAACAAAAGAAAAGAACATTATAATTATTTCTTTTTTGTGATAGCAATTTAAACAAAAAACATTAACATAGATAAATATAAAAATGTTTTAAAATAAGTTCTATCAGAACTACAATTTACATCATTTATATGACAATATGCTCTTTTGATCTACACAAGTCACTAAGTCTTGCTCTACACTAGCACAGAATCTTATATTGATGCAGTTGCAACATAAGCTGTGTATTTTGCATTGTCCAACATGGAAAATGGTTTAGAAATAAATTTATTTATATTTATTTAATATGACACCTTTCATTTTGCATTAGCACCTCTGACTGTTACTGGAAGTGTTGTAAATTGTGATCTTATATAACAATGTGACACCCTGACAAAAATGATAGAATCAACACCTTGGGTAGGTGTAGGGAACAGATTATGACTATAACACAAATTTATTTACTTTTTGATGACAGTCCAATTTTTATGACAGTCCAAATTTTAAAGCAAAAATGGCAATCAGATGATGTTTTATTTGTGCTTGAGTTTCAGGATGACAAGCACAATTTTAGATATCAAGTGAACAATGATACTATTTTTTAAAAGCTTATGTAAATCTAAAAACGAAACTAACTCTTTTCAGTGATTCTCATATACACTTGACTTACAAGTACTACCTGAAATGACTTGTGGCCTATTTGACATGATACCTCAAAAATCACATTATTATATCATGCATGAGTAAGCAAACCAATGTTAGACACACTTTATTATATATAGTTTGGCCAAATACATGATAGATTGCCCTAAATGTATGAACTTTCAGGTTTTATAAATTTTATAGACAATAATTTGCTCAAAGTAACTACTGATTAAAACCATTTAAATTTTAATACACAGTAATATGAAATTTTAAATAAAAGAGAAATTTACCCTTTTACTCCACAGACATGCCTTTTTACCCATATGAGACCAGTGTACATCCAGATCAGCTGGCACATCTGTGCAATCTGATCAGGATCTACACTATTCACTTTTTGGTCAGAAATAACCTAATGATTTAAACAAGTGAACATTGCAGACCCTGATCAGACACCATGGATATGCTGGCTGATCTGAATCTACACAGTTCTTCCATGCCATAAAGGTGTGTACATGGAGGAAAGGGTTAATCTCCACATTATATTATCAGTTATCAGTTGGGACCAAAATGTTTGACCAGAAAGCAGACTACATGACCTTGTATCAAATATCAAGTTAGAGCTCATTTTGGGAATTAAAAGTGTTCTATTATTACCATTTTTTTTGTCATGTGCACATTTCAACATGATTTCATAATCAAAATATGTATGTTAGGTACATGTATAATCAAATACACTATTTAAAAAGAGTCTGTTTTGTTTTGTTGTGTTTTTTGCAAATTTTGTTAAATACCGGATGCCTGGTGTCATTAAATTTGCTCAGCATCAAAAAGTTGTGTTTTAGAAAATAAAAAAAATCAAAGCTTTTATAATCATTTAAATTGTTGAAACAAAAATGTAGATTGCTGTAAAGAGGAAGAAAAACATTTCTTGCCATTTCAGTGGGTTTGATGCCTCTTTAAATACATGTGAAAATCTGAAAATACCGGTACTTGGATCTGCTTAAGCTGGACATTTACACAGAAAACTTTTTTTCAGAGAAATTTACCTATTTTTTGCAGTGGTTATGCCTACTTTTCTGCAATAAAAATATAAAATCAAGAAAATACCAACTGGAATGAGCTTCAGAACTTGAAATTCACATTTTCCAGTCTATATATTACATGTATAAATACTTACCAGACAGAGATCCAAAAGTGGTTATGAATAATGGCATTTATATATCAAATTGACGTGTTCCCAGGTTTACATTTTTATAATAATCTGAGTTCTACATTGTTATACATTTAAAAAAATGGAACAACAGAATTTTTAATGCATGATTTGATTGGCAACAGCAATTCATTTGGTAAAGAAAATAGATATAAAGAAGCATTTTGTTTCAAATCAGTTACTAAGACCTGTAAAGGAGTGTAACATATGGATAATCAGACTACATGACATTATACATGTTTATTTTTAATTGATTGAGATTATTTCATCTATTTTAGCACAATTTTAGCTGAACTGTTTTTTCAACTTAAATGAGTAACTATCATGCACATTCAAGTAACTTGGCTCAATTATGTACCATATTGTCACAATATTTTTCACACAGCATCTATTGCTTCAATATCACTGTTGTTAATAACTGAAAATTCCTATGGCATTGTCATTCCTGCAATTATTTTCAAATGACTTTGCACAAATATGCCCCAAAATCTAGATGATGTATTACACTATATATTGAAGTCTCAATGTGGTGTTAACGTGATGTATATAAAAACAGTACTTTTTAGGCCTAGATTATAACTTTATGCATATACATGCATATATATTTTTGAATAGCATGACACAATTGTGTGCAATTACAAGTTACAAATTCAAGTTCAATCAAGGTAACATTCTAAAAAATAAAATTTATACTTCAGCCAACAATACATCACGCACAATGTGACATAATTATTAGAAATTACATGTATCAAATAAGAATTTATCAATACTCAATATTGCGTTAATCGAGGTAAATTTATGGAAAACATTTGGGTTGTAAAATTTAAGCAATAAGCCTTTTTGTTTTACACATTAAAAACCAAAATGTTTAGTAAAAGTCAGATTGAAAGTTGTGCAGCTGAATTCAGAGAAAGTTGATGCAGACTTAAATTCTTTCCAAAAATCACATAATTATATCATGCATGAGTAGGCTAACAAATGTTAGACACTATTTATTTTTTAATATTTTGGCCAAACACATGACAAAATAAAACATTATCCGAGATTATTACAGCTAGAGCTCGATTAGAGGCAGTGCCTTAGTTCATATTATTTTATATCAATGTTTAGCATCCTTTTATTTGTGTTTACTTAGTTATCATTGCAACAAAATTATAGAAAAAGTACCGTTCTGACGTGACTGAAATCATTTAAGGCAATAATTATATTGCGCAAATGTTAACCTCAGTAAAAACCTCAGTAAAAACAATTGTGCCTGAGGTTTCCTTTTTATGGTATTAATCGCCACTTGCGGCGTATTAAGTCATAAAAAACAATGTCTATTTAACGATTTTTATTTGTCAGCATCTTTCTTATTATTTCTTTTCAATTTTTTTTTTCATATGAAACTTTATATACAATGTTAATCGAACAATTACATGTTTCGATACATAGAGAAAGTCTCTAATACTAATAGTCTATTGAACAATCTTTTTTTCTAATAGTATTAAACCGTCTAGTACAGAGATCTAGTTCACAGTATGCTAAGTTAAAAAAATATATATAAACTATTTCAAAATAAATACATAAAAATAAAGCAATAAATAAATAAATAATTAAATAAATCGTTTTTATATTGGTAAACTGCATTAAAATTTTGAAAAATTGCAAAGCCACATTAATAAGAAGTTTTTCATTGTTTCAACACATGTTCCAACAACACAACTAAAGGGCAGCAATCAATAAGGTGTCCTTTAAAATAATTTGGAGATGACAAAATACAAGTGTGTTATGATTTTCGTGACATTGTATTATTTAATTTCTATTAAGTTTTTAATTTCATACGGTCGCTTTGTCTTTTATGCTTTGTTTGATTTTCTGACACCATTTTTGGTTATCCTTTCATGTGTAAGAGTTGGTGAATGTTTTATCTAATTTAATGTTGTAATTTTAGTACATTTTTTCAGATTGTGGAATTGTCTCGTCGATTGATAATGGCTTTATTGAGGCTGAAAACCTGGCTTACACAAAATACGGAGCTTCAGCCATTGTGACATGTAAAATAGGTTACAATAAAACAAAGCAGAAAATCTACTGCTTGGAAAATGGTTCGTGGGAAACAGCGCTATGTGATATTAAAGGTAAAGAATTGTGTTATTGACGAAGTTTTGTTTAAAACGTTAGGGTTAATACTAGTCACACAAAAAGTTGTTATAACCTCAATTTTAACGCAATGATTTGCGCACAAAACATTTATATATTAGCTTTAGACTGCGGTTCGGTCCCGAATATTTTTGTTATGTGTCCTAACATGTTTATTTGAGTAAGGTAATTAAATCGTTTCTTAACGAAAGAAAAAATTTTGCAAAGAATTAAAATATTGTTTAGATTCAGTATCGTTCGATTCCCTCCAAGCAGCTTTATCCAGCCTTTAGACCAGGCTTACACATTGAACCGGATTTAAGCAAATGTCAGATGCAACACAGTTGTAGGACTCTCACGTCTTTTAAATAGAAATAATAACTCAATTTTCTATAATCTATTGAAGTTTATAACTTCCAGTAGACTGTTGCAAAATAATAAAGGGGGCAAATAGTCATGTATTAATGAAGTGCGCCGGCTCTCTCACTGCGAGACAAATGCTTAAATATCATAGTTATTAAAACAAGAGATGTTTGTAAAACATGTATACCACTCAAATGCCAAATTGATAGTAATAAGCTGTTATTGAGCGCTAAATCTAGTTATTGATGAGAAAAGATATTGTAATGATCGTCTCTTTGACCTTTGACCTACTTACCTGAAATCGAGAAGGAGTCTTCAACAGCTGATGACAAATCTGATGACCAAATTTGAGGACTATAGGTGGAAGTATTGTCTAGTTATTGATCGGACAAGGTTTTAGTTGAAGATCACTGTCACCTTGACCTTTGACCTACTGACCTGAAAATCAGTGTGGGTATTTTACTGGTCATGACCAAACTACCTAGTACCAATTATGAAAACTGTACGT
The DNA here is from genome assembly GCA_038501625.1 of Corbicula japonica. NCBI lineage: Eukaryota > Metazoa > Mollusca > Bivalvia > Venerida > Cyrenidae > Corbicula > Corbicula japonica. Next base: position 68,405 of record JAZAYU010000445.1, read on the forward strand.
TAAAGCGATATACAGTTATTGATCAGACAAATGTGGTCTACGGACCGACCGACGAACGAACATAAGCAAAGCCTTTACAGAAAATATCAACCACAGAAAATATTGCCCTTACCAAAGATGGATATGTTTTGGGCATTGTTTATGTTTGAATTTGGTCATTTGCAAAACAATGTTTCCATTGGGGTTTTAAACCAGGTTCAAGAATGCAGTAGTTATTGTATGCTGCAGCTGTTTTTTGAATTAAACCTGGGTATTGATTATAGTTTTTCTTAATTTTTGGTACCCTGTTTTTTATAAGGTGTTCATTGAAATCTTTAACATTGTTGCAAGCGTTTGAAAAGCGAACAAGCTCATATTAAGATGTTGCACGTGGAAAATCACGGTCTACAGTAGGAACATTTAAAATCAAAAGCATCTTTTTTATTATATATTTTAATAGTTACGAAACTATTTTAGTAGAGGGATTTAGACAATCTGGATTTATTTTGTTAACCCAACAGATTTTGAAAGTTGTAATGTAGAATGAAGAATCTGTCGCATTAAGTATACACGAGTATTATGCTCACAACACATTTAGAGTGAGGTTGGTGATACCTGCCACCGGCGCATTACCCCATCAGCAATTTGGTGATAAAAGTTGTTTTTAGGCCCCTTTCGGCCCCCTTTAACCCCTTTAATTCACACACACTTGCATGACATATTAAGCATTGTTAAACATACTTAATACTTTCGACTAATAATTAGCATTCGTGTAAGTATTTTGTTGTTTTCAACAATATAGTAACGTAATACATAGGAATAGAGTTTACATTGCAAGAAACGTGTTTTTAAGTGTGAAGTCACTATTTTAGGAAAAAAGGTCGAATTCAAGTGTTTCATTGAGAAAGAACTTAAGAACAAGAACAATAAGATAATCAATTAAAAAAGGAAAATTTGGTTGTTCATTTCCAATGTACAAAAGGCAATATATATTTTATTCATAGACGGACTATTTCACTTGGTGTCCTTAAGTTTGTTTTTTAAAGAAAGCTACTTCTTTCTCAATGTCTATTCTAGAATCTAAAAAGGAATTAAAGTGTTCAGAATTGGTATACTTTTCTTAATTTTCATTTGTGTTTGGTGTAATCGATGTCTTTAGTTTATCGAGGTATAATTTTTTCTTAAACCCGTTAAAATTGATTGGTCTAACGTTCTAACATGATTTGATGGGAAACTTAAAATAATCTTCTAAAATATCTAAAATATTTCACAGCTTGTTCGCTTTTCAAGAGCGTAATCTTTGCATTACAGAAAAACTTTCAAAACAATGTTATCGGTATCACAAATTAAGGAAAACATTTTTCAAGTTTTATCGTCGATATCCAGATTTTATTCATAAATACAGGTGCGGTTTAAAATCACTATTGCAACATGGTATTTCACAACCAGTTTTTTATGGACATTTAATTTACAAACTTAAGAAGATAAACTTTAAGGCCAATGTTAATTTCTCCCGGTTATTCGTTAAATCATCTGTAAATTTAAAAAGAAAGGTTACCAACATGATATTTTACAGCGCTCTGTATGCCTGGTGATAAACCCTACTACAATTGATCATTATGCTTACCTCTTTGGTTGCACGACGGTGGCAGGGGCTTAAGAGTTTATGAAGGTTTATGGGGAAATCATTTCTTAAAGAACCTAGAAGCTCGATTTGTTTCTTTTATCCCTGTCATCGTGTTCTTGCTGATTTTACTCCAGGAGCTCTGGTCTCGGTAAGATCATCGAGTACCCGCCCTTTGGCTTTGCAATGCTATTAGATTCTTATGTTTTATATGTTTGTGTGCTTTGCATGCATCATTGTTGAGCCGATAAGTGGGTTGGAGTGATTTCACCAAGACAACTTGTATTTGTTTTGTGATATGAGAACCTGTTGGGGCAAGTGTGAGGTTGGTGCACCCTAGAACCTGGTTTAAATCCCCAGTGTCAATTTGATTTGCCACTGACCGTTCCAAGGCGGTAACTCCTCGGGTTCCAAGTTTTGTTAATTGTTAGTGGTGTCTCTTTTGAAACTGATCATTTTAATAACCATGCTCTCTCCCTCTCTTCTTCTTGACTGTGTGGGGAGACTGTTTTTTCTGAATGTGGCGATTCCAGATATGCATATTTCACCTTTTTGTAATATTTCAAAAAGTCTGTGTTATCACGAGTCAACAAAAGTGTGGCTTCATTAAATTAATAGAACTGTTTTTTTATGAAAATCATATATTAATTGTCCTATAAATTTTATGCCTTTGTTATACATATTCTTGTTGAAAATAGTACCATGATCATTCTTTATTTCTGAATTATTCCATAACACATGCTGTTATATTTTTTGATAAGATTTCCTCCATATTTATTAAAATGCTTGAGTATAAGTTTTTTCCACATCCCCTTGTTTTCTTCGTTCAATAGTCGCTTTACCCAACATGCTTTTACTGAAGTTAAGAAGCATTTAATATCTGTAACTTATAAGCCACCGATTTCATGGAGTTTTTTCTCTCGGATTTTCTAATACTGTAAATGGATTTATTTATTTTGGTAATGCAATTGTTTTATGACTGTCATTTTACCTAGAAGCTTTCGATGATGCCATTATTTGAGACAGTTTTTAAAATCTAGAATTTGAGGTTCTAAGTTAGAGCTCAAATTTTGCTTCTGTTACTGTAAAATATAATTTCTAAGGTCCTTGCGTGACACGAGGTCCATATAAAGTTTTTGTCTGCTGAAAATGTTATATTTGATTTGTAAAATGTCCCTACTATTAGTCTTGTTAATTTAGACGTGTGAAGTTTTCAAATTCTGTTATTACATTTGTTAATCTTTCAAAGGATTGTTTTACGCCATATTAACAAAAGTTGCGTCGTCCTAATAAAATCTCTGTTTAATTTCTTTATTATTTATTGTAATACCTTTGATTATTTTGTCTTCATGTATTGTTTGTGACAAAAATTCCATACATATTATAAATAGTGACGACGATAAAGGACAGTCTTGTCGAACGCCTCTTTCAATTGGAAAGAAATCTTATATAATTATAACCGTTGTTAATTACTGCACTTTGGGCACTTTTATAAAAGAATTTAATCCACTGATTAAATGAATCTTCAAATCTTAAGTTTTCTAAACATATAAAAATACATTTATTTATAAGACTATCTAAAGCGCGCTCAAAATCCGAGAAGAAGAAGTAAACATGGTAATTTTTTTTCAACGTGATCAATGATTTCAAATATTAGTCTTACATTTTCACCAATGTATCTTCCTTCAATAATTCCTGTTTGTTCAGATCTAATAAGAAAGACTAGTACCTTTTTAATTATATTAGCGTTTTTTTGGATGCTATCTTATAATCAACATTCAACAAACTAATAGGCCTCCAGTTGGTTAAATTATTTAAATCTTTTCCCACTTTTTTAATAGTGTAATAAAACTTTGATTTTGGAGATCTGATAATATTCCATTTACAAAAGAGTAATTTATTGAATTTATATAATACTCTTTCAACTGTGGCCAAAAGGTTTTATAACATTCTACGGTAATACCAACAGAGCCAGGGCTTTTATTATGCTTCATATCAAAGAGTGCTTAATGACATTCATATTCCGTAAACAACTGTTACATTCTTTTGACATATTTTTATTAAGTACTTTCATTGAATTATTAAAATAGTCATATTGGGATATTTTGATTCCTTTAGAACTATAGATCTTTTTATATTTTTTGTTCTTTTAGTATTTCATTAACGTCTGTTATTTCTTAATTATTTATCAATAATTTGTTGTTATTTTTCTTCTTTTTTTTCTAAATTAGCAAAATATTTGGTTTTTCTCTCATTTGATATAACATTTATAGCTTTTGCACGAATAGTACAATCATTTATTATTTTCTCGTAGAGATTATTTAATTCTTCTTATTTTTGTAGATTTTTTATTAGCTTCTTAATTAATGTTGTTTTTGATGTTATTTTCCATTACAATAATTTCTTTAATAATTCTTATTTTATCTTGTTCGTCCTTTTTTTAAATGTGGAATACTTAATGGTTTCATTTCTTATTAATCCTTTTATTAATTCCCATAGTGTGTTTGGATTAGTTCCATTAGTTTCCCTTACAGTATGTTCAATACTTGCTTTAATAATATTTTGGTATTCTACATTGAGTAAGAAGCTGTTATTTAATTTGAAATATCCTGTTCTTTTTATTAACGAAAAGTCTACTTTAATGATAACAGTGGAATGGTTTGATTTTAAACTTGATTTTATTTGGCTATTTATGAATTTTTTTGCTATATAATCTAATCTACAAAATATATTTTGAGAAGTATTTGAGTGCCAAGTAAATTCATTTGTTTATGTTTTGTTCTCTCCATGTGTCTGTTAAATTGTTTAACTTTACTATTTCATTTATTTTGTTCTGCATTTTAAATTGGTTTCTTTTCCACCGTTTCGTTAATCCTTTTTCGGATTAATATCAGTATTAAAATCACCTCCTATTATAATATTTTTATCGTTATGTTTAAATATAAACTGTTGGAGTTTTTCAAATATAATCATTTGACTTAATGAGCAGAAAATCATTTTCGTTTATCGTTAGTTCAAGTGGTATCAATCTACCAGTTACCATCTCTGTATAACTGTTCAAGGTATAATTTCCCTGCATATTATTAAGGACTGCTACGACTTCTTTATTCGAATTTACTCCACTGAAAAATGACACTTTCTTATTCATCTTGCCACTTTTGTTTATGACTTTTTGTAGAATGAGTTTCCTGTAGCAGAGATATTGAGTAATTTTTATCTTTTAGACATTGAAATATTTGCTTTCGTTGTTTAGGTTCACCGAGACCTCGAACATTGTAAGAGCATATCAAAGTATTATCAGATGTATGAGATTAATATACAACAAAATCTTTGTAATTACATTAACACTGGAAATGACCATTTTAGGGGGCACTGTGAAAACATGCAATAAGAAAAGAAAATTAATGAAAAAGACATACGTATAAGGGTTTCGCTGGATTTTGTTTTTGTTAAACTGCGAAATATCTCAATAGTTCTATATTGTTCTTGTTGAATTATATTTTAAACAATTTATTTTCATAAAAAGGTTAAAGTATTAACTACAAAGTTACATTTAGTTACAAAACATTCAGAAAATCTTAGCTATATTCAATATTTGTTTGTTTTTCATATTATACTGTTATTAATCAAGTGAATTCATGTTGGCGTTGTTATTGGGCCAAGGGTAGTCATATTGGCCCGAGGCCGAAGACAATTTTGTAAATTAACAAAAAATCCTTGGTTCTAGACTTTAAATTTACTAATTTACCGGCCTGAAGAGATTATGTGTCAGCTGGCATTCGTCAACCAGTCTACGGTAGTGATCTGGCGTGTATAAGCTACTAAGGAGATGCAGATATGAAGGTTGTTTTGTTTTAAATACAAAAACAGCCTGAACATTACTACACAATACACACACACTGGCAGCCAAGTCTCCTGTTCATCCAGTCTGAATTTAGTATTTATCCAAATATATCCAAAATAAGTTTACTTTCTTGCACATTTCATCCACGACTTCCACATAATTATAATACTGAATTTAACATGTCTGTAAGTTATCCAAACTAAGTTTTGATCCTTTTTGCAAACTTACGCTCAATAAACTTGCTCAAATGAAGAGTAATCCCTTAACATTCACTTTTTTATAGTTTCAAGAATTCTTGCTGCAGACATCCTCGTTGTTGTTGTACTAGCGAGTAAGATAAACTCAAAGATTTTATTACACAGAAAGAAATAACCAAAAAGCGGGAACATAGACTTATCCTCTGCCGCTTTGCTTAAATGATATCTATTACCATTTTCTCCATAACAATCGACTTAGAAATTCCAAAATGGCGGCATTTTTATTTTTAAAAGGAAGTGATTCAATTCATATTGGACCAGTTCGTTATCCAATCAAAATCATGCGATCTCATATTGGCCCAGTCAAACCCGTATTGGCCCATTTGACATTTCACATGAATTGGGTGTAACCCATATAAAGTTGACTACATTGTACATTTTGTGTCAATATTATTTCAGTAATTAATAATATACCTTATTAACATACAATTGTTGTTCATATAAGCAATAACATGAACGGTAAAGTAGTTTTACCATTTAAGATCTACCTGTATGAATTATATGGTGTTTTTTCTCAATATCACCGCTGAGTAGCTGTTGTAAAGACAGACAAACTATTGCATATATAATTTTATATGCGTGTTGTTATATTTGTTTTAATTTTATATTTAAATATTTTAACTGTATACAATATATCATAACTATTTGCAATATCTGTTGTTTTTTTTCATACAATGCTTTTAAACATTGCAGAGACAAACAAGTTATTGCTATTAGAGATTTTACCTGCTTTATTGATACTGTTGTTTTTAATTAGTATGAAATATTACCAACTAATTGCAATATATCATAACTATGTCCAATACCATATGCAATTTATCTAAACATAACCTTAATATCATAACTATGTGCAATATCTGTTTTTTTTTCAAGTTATACCTTTTAAACTTAAAAACTGTTGTCAATACAATAACATTTACCTGAACGATAATGTAGTTTTACCATGTAATCTTACCTGTATGAAATATAAGGTGTTTATTTACATTACCCCTTGTTAACATTAAAACTTTTATTTATACAAACTAGTTATAACGTATAGAGCATTCATATGTTTCGTTGTTTCTAGGATATAGAATGTTACACCGTGCAATCTTCTTCGCATTCATTACGTGGAATGTCTTATTTTTGAAATTAGCACTTAATAAAACTATGCTCTCTCTATTTTTCCTTTTTAACCAGGTTTTCTTCAGAAAAATCCTGGTTATTAGATTGGGGTATGTCGTTGGGCGGGCGGGCGGGCGGGCGGGCGTCAACATTTTGTGGAGTTTTTTGTTAAAGTTGTGTTTTTCTCAGTAACCGTTCAAGGTACAACTTTGAAACTTAACATCGTTGTCTCACATATCAATACCAATTATCAGGACAAGTTTCATAATCTCTGACTTTATTTTGACAAAGTTATGCCCCTTTTTCACTTAGAAATTTTGTGAAGTTTTTTTGTGAAAGTTGTGTTTTTCTCAGTTACCATTCAAGGTATAGCTTTGAATCTTTACATAATTGTTTGACATCACAGTACCAATTGTCAGGTCAAGTTTCATAACCCCTGACTGTGGTTTGCAAAAGTTATGCCCCTTTTTGACTTAGATTTTTTGTTAAGTATTTTGTGAATGTTATCTGTTGATGCCAAGTTGCCTGTTGACGCTTAGCTTGGTTTGTGGGTAGCTTATATCAACAGGCAGCTTGAGATTGTTACCCAAGTGTCTGTGATAAAGGTCAAGGTCACTTGCTAAATATAGAAATTCAGCTTTCCCTCAATAACTTGAGTTTGCTTTAACCTCTGGATGCCAAACTTAGTATAAGAGTAGCTGATATCAAAAGACAGCTTGGGATTGCCACAGGTATCTGTGATCAAGGTCAAGGTCACTGTTGCTAAAAATAGAAATTCAGTTTTCCCTCTATAACTTGAGTTTGCTTTGGTATATTTACACCAAACTTAGTGTTGGTATCTAATATCAAAATGCAGCTTGTGATTGCTACCCAGGCGCCTGTGATAAAGCTCTAGGTCACTGTAGCTAAAAATAGAAATTTAGTTTTTGCTCAATAGCTCGGGTTTTCTTTGGCCTATTGACACCAAACTTGGTTTGTGGGTAGCTTATATCAAGACACTACTTAGGATTGATAAACAGGTGTCTGTGATAAAGGTCAATGTTATTTTTGCTTAAAATAGAAATTTAGGTTTCTCCTTATTACTTGTGTTAGCTGTGATCTATTGACACCAAACTTTCTTTGGGTAGCTGATACCAAGACGCAACTCGGGATTTCTACTCAGAAGTCTGTGTATCTTTACAAAAGTATAAGTATTAAATGAAAACCTTGTTTTCGGCGCGTGGCGACGATTTTTTCTTGTATCAATTGTACGGAGAGGCAGTGTTTCGTGGGTGTCCTATTACCTGATATGCAAATAATTTTACGATTTTATCAAATTTCGTGTACTTGACTTATTTAATGCCATACTCTTCTTTTTAATTAGTTGGTCGCTTTCCGTGTCGAACTTCTGGTAGACGTGTTTAAAAATTTCAAATTAATTTAAAATTCAAACACTGAATTTGTTAACCATCACTTATAATTGGCTTATATTTCTGATTTTCATTTAAGGTAAGACCTGTGTAATAGGCACTATTAAGAATCCAACATCTGATTATATTTTCATCAACTGCTTCATACCACTGACTTGTATGCAAAATTTTAATGATTTTCACCGTGTAGTTTTTTAGATTTTTAGCTTTTTTATTTAAAAAAGTGATAACAAACGTGAAAGTTTCCAAATTCTTTAATCGGTGACAAAATTTTTTGTTATTGATAAATTCAACCTTAATTTTTTTACAGTTTATCCAAAATATGTTATATTTTACTAAACCAATTTAAGATATAATATATAAATACAGAATTTATCTTAAAATTACATTTTTTGACCAAATAAATTTTAAAAAATGCATTTTTTTATATTTCACGAGACTAAATTAATGAAAATTGTGCAAAATCCTGATTGGTGCAATATACCAAACTTTACCAATTTTTAACTATATACCTTAAACAAAATTTAAACAAAATTTCAGAGAAGTTTACCGTCCAGTTTTAGAAATTTTCAAATTGATGACTTGAATAAACACTATTCTGATAGCGAAAACCCCTTTAATCTTGATTATTTTGCTTATTTTAGTTTAAATCATGAGAATTTTATATTCAATGACAGAATTACACAGGAAAAAAAGAAATATGCCAATTATTTAAGCTTTATGCTTACGAAAAAAAGTAGCTTCCAGTGGGATTTGAACCCTGGTCCTCTTGGTTGAGAGAAATCTATTCTAATTTACTACTATAGTTATCTCCCTTGGATACTCTTCTGGATATAGGTATTCATTACACAGGTCTTACCTTAATGTGCCTATTTGTTTCTTTTGTAGAAAACACAACTGGCGACTTCTTACTACTCGGTGTCATCGGAGACTCCAAAATCCACCGCATAGATATTGAAACAATGACTAACACATATTTGCCAGTTAGTAAAAAATATACGGGGGACTTAGGTTACGACACTAAAGAAAATACAATATATTGGTCAGGCTTAGCTAGTTTATGCAGGATACATATTAATGGCACGGATGAAAAAACTGTTTATACAGGTATAAAATTGCCGTTTGACATTTTCTTGCCTTAAATTAAATATTGGTTAATTTAAACTAAAACGTACGTTAAATTGGAAATTTTTATAACATACAAAGACATAAAAGTTCAATCCTACATAATCATTAATAACAATAAGGGATGGACGGTATCAGTCAGAAACGTTTAATGCTGATAAGGATAAAACATATGAAAAGGGAACTTTAATAGCCATCGAACAATACATAACACATATGAAAATATTGCAGGCTCAGTTTGATTTAACCGGTTCATGGACAGTAATGGAAATGCATGTTACTTTTCTGCCCCCCGTAGCCTAGCGCAACTGATTATTTACATTAATAAACAGTACAATTTTGATCCATCCTAAAAGCGTTTATGGCGGTGAACATGGAACCTTTAATGTGGTATTTTCAGATTATTTCCATTCCATGTTTAGCGGCGTATACATATGTAGTCCCCATATGAAAGAACAAGCAATGGGCGGAACTAATCAGAATATAATTTTGACAGGAGATCTGAGAATATAAATCCTTCATATCATAGACAACGCCAAATGCAAAATTTAAAAAGCAGGAAGTATATTCGTGGGATGATAAGTTAAAAGATCTACAATGTTTAAAAAGGTTTAGCAACGGAAAATACCTTACTCTACCTTGCTTTTTACTCGAATCAGCGTGAAGAATTTCAGAAATGGATAAAAAAATGAAATTATATGTTAAATAAGTGAAATATGCATATCATAAATCGCCATACTAAAAACACAGCCTCCCCACGCAGCGAAAATAAGAGAAGAAAAGAGAGCATGTTTGTTATAAGTATGTCAAATTCAAATAAGTCGCCACAAACAATTAACAAAAAAATAAACCATTGGGGTTACCGCCATGGAACGATCAGTGTCAAAACAAATTGCCACTGGGGGTTTAAACCAAGCTAGCGTGCACCAACCTCACACTTGACCCAAGTACATGTCATGGTGAAATAATTCCAACCCACCCATAAGCTCAACAATGTTGCATGCAAAAGCATACAAACATATGAAAATATATAAACATCAGAAGCTAATAGCATTGCAAAGCCAAAGGGTTGGGTACTCTTACGAGAGCTCCTGGAGTAAAATCATCGGGACAGGGATAACAGAAACAATTCGAGCCCAAAGGTTCTTAAAAAGATTTCCCCATAAACCTTCATAAACTTAAACCCCTGCCACCGTCGTCGTGCAACCAAAAGGTAAGCATAATGATTAACTGTAGATGGGTTAATAACCAGGCATGCAGAACACTGTAGAATATCATGTTGGAAACCTTTCCTTTTAAATTTTATGTTAAATGTTAATTTCTCCCGGTTATTCGTAAAAACCATCTGTAAATTTAAAAAGTAAGGTTACCAACATGATATTTTACAGCGCTCTGCATGCCTGATGATTAACCCTTCTACAGTTGATCATTATGCTTACCTCTTTGGTTGCACGACGGTGGCAGGGGTTTAAGAGTTTATGAAGGTTTATGGGGAAATCTTTTCTGAAAAGAACCTAGAAGCTAGAAGCTCGATTTGTTTCTTTTATCCCTGTCATCGTGTTCTTGCTGATTTTACTCCAGGAGCTCTGGTCTCGGTAAGATCATCGAATACCCGCCCTTCGGCTAAGCAATGCTTTTAGATACTTATGTTTTATATGTTTTGTTGAGCAGATCAGTGGGTTGGAGTGGTTTCACCAAGACAACTTGTATTTGTTTTGTGATATGAGAACCTGTTGGGGCAAGTGTGAGGTTGGTGCACATTAGAACCTGGTTTAAACCCCAGTGGCAATTTGATTTGCCACCGACCGTTCCAAGGCGGTAATCCCTCGGGTTCTCATTTTTTGTTAATAGTTATTGTTGTCTCTTTTGAAACTGATCATTTTATTAACCATGCTCTCTCCCTCTCTTCTTCTTGACTGTGTGGTGAGGCTGTTTTTTGCTGAATGTGGCGATCCCTGATATGCATATTTCACCTTTTTGTGATACCGATGACCTTGTTTTAAAAGTTTCTTTCCATTATGCAAAGATAACGTTCATTGAAATCATTAACATCGTTGCAGGCTTTAGAAAAACGAACAGGTTTTGAGATAAAAAAAACCCTTAAGATGTTGCATGAAAAAAATCGGAAATTTTACTTTATTTAAAATTAATCATATATTGTATCATATATTTTATTAGTAATCATTTTTAATGGAGAGATTTAGAACAAGAATATTTTCCTTTCTTTTCTGAAGTTTTCGCTTTATTACATATTAGTTCCTTTGGATAAATTGTATTAACCAGTGATGGAAAATGGTTATTATCTTTATTTAATAAATCATCAAGGTACCTCGAGGTGTTGTTAAACGCTGTAATTATATCAACTTAATGTTCGGTAAAAAGAAATAACATAAAGTCTCTTTCATAACAGTATAAAACAGATCAGCAACAAGGGATGCACAATTACTTCCCACAGGGATGACTATAACTTAAACCAACCACATAGAAAATTTGAAGGGATGCACTCTTCGTTTGACTATTGTGAATTCCATGTTAAAATGATATTGTACAGTACACATTACATATCGGAAATCCCTCACTTACAAATATATTTTATGAAATTAGAAACGCAACTTCCTTAAAGACGAAATGAAATGTGTGTTAAAAGACGTTGCGTTTTAATTTCTTTCAGTATAATTATTATATGAACTTTAAGAAATTAGATGCGCAACTTCTTCATGCAGGAAATATATTTCGTGTTTAAAGAAGTTGGGTTTATATTTTCTTTAAATATACACTCAACCAAATTTCTAATTGGTCATTAATTGTATATGTTAACAATGTATTCTAGTTTCGAAAGAGAGGTTGTAGAAATAACTGTTTTGTCTTGAAATCAAGTATCTAATGACTTTTTAATCTTTATTGATTGTTTTCTTCAAGGAATCCAATACCATTTACTTACACCGCAGGTTCAAATTTAGAACAGTCTTTAATTGAAAGGGAGGTAATTTTAAAATTAAACACTTTGAAGGGGATTTATTTAAACAAATTTGCTGTTAGTAAATAAGGTTATATGTTTTTTCTACTAATGAGGGGTCCTATTAAAACAAAACAAGAAATTAAGAGCACTTTTATGTTTGCTTGACCATTTTATGCAAGAAATGCATTTTTAGCACAATGAAGGATAACTCTCGTCATACTGTTCACAAGTCAATTATTACAAAAGTAAAGCTTATCAGGGTTTCCCCCAGGATTTCAGGAAGGGTCGTCGCAGCATAGACTGATTTTATCCATTTTGTCGCGCGCTGCAACGCGGTGTTTCATTTATAGTCTTATGTATATATCTTTTTTGCTTCTCATTTAAATAAATAAATGAAAAAAAGTTTTGTTTTTATTCTTAAGTGGCTTTATTCATTTAAAGCCTTTTAAATGACATAAATGTTGATAATAAATGTGTATTCACACACACTGTTCTGTGGCTGCTGTCGGTTAAAAGATTTATAACATAGATTCAAAAGTCGTAAATTAAATTCTTACACCAAAAAATCTTATGCTTTTTTAAATTGAAACACAAATCCTTATTATATTACAACATCTGAATTTCCTCAGATCCGATCATTTGTAATTAGATCTAATATAAGTAATATCAATTAGAAATATTTATGAACACAAAAACTAAAATAAATGGAAATTACAATTTAATGTGCTTATTTGTAATTATATAAAGATGTTTTAGGAAAACCAAAAGCATTTTTTTTTCAATAAAACATTTTTTGATGGTGGAAACTACACAGTTGCACTTTTTATTACCTCCCTTTTTTCAAGATCGGCAAAACTTGCACGAACATCGCTCTTTTTCCGTAATCGCCGTTTCTTCTCAAATACAGAACAAACGGACCGCGAATGTCACCTTTCGCTTTTTTGATTGCAATTAAAACTCGTATAATTTACTAATTATACCTACCCGTGCGAAAAAGAAACGATGCGCCATGCCTTGTCAATTAAAGAACAATAGGAACGAGTATAATAACTCGCGCTTTTTATATTAAAAACACTTCTATAATTTACATAAACTTGATGCGCCATGCTTTCTCTGATACATAAGCCAAACAAAAAAATTATCGTACCATTGTCCCGTTTGCAAAACATGTAATAAAATCGATCATTTTAACTGCGCTATGTCTAGAAAGAAAAATTATAACCGTGAACGGCTTCTGAAGTCGATCCACTTATGACGTCATTTGTGTTAACTTTCGCTGCGGCATATGACAATATTGAATGTTAGCTGGATGTAACAGCGTATTTTGGATTGAAAATGTGTTTCAAGTGTTTCTCTTTTGTTCTGCGGATGTTATAAGATCAAACCGACGATGTTCTGAAAACGATGCCAGCATCTAGGTTATTTTGTTTTCGATTTACTCGAAATGAAAATGGCTTTGTTGTTGTTGTTGAATTTCATTAGAAGCTATGTAACGGAATAATCAAGATGTCAGAAAGTTATATTTTCCGTTGATATTATCAAAAAAGGGATTTTTTAGTTCCTTCATTGTTTGCTCGAAATGGTCAGATGGCAGAAGTATAATAAGTTATTATAATAAGTTTAAGACTGTTGTTGTCATATGATCATAAATAAAGAGTGAATTCAATGTCTTTTTAATAAAAACAAATACGGACAAAAATGTGACCAATTAGAACTTTGGGTGAGTGTACGTTTTCAAGTTTTTCACTTAAATTCTGCGTTAATCAAAATATGCACTTGGTCCATAGTTGAGATATCAACTTAAAACATGGAATATTTATTTACTGTTATTATCTACATCATAACCAGCAAGACAGATAACTCTGCTAATATTTTTTTAATTAAGCCCCCCTTTTCACTTAGATTTGTGTTAACTTTTCTATGCACATGGTTACTTTGAAACTACAAAATACATGTATAACAACTTTAAACTTGAAATACATAATCAACATGATAATCTACATCCCTGTCACCTACATGTATAGTATTTTTAAGGTTATGCGTTGTCTTTATTTAATTGATACTATTCTTTAAAGCTTTCTATTGTTGGCCTATAAGCTTAACTAATCAAGTACAGTCGAACCTCGATAATTCGCACTCGACGGGACCGGGAAAAAAGTTCGAATTATTGCGATAAATTTAAATGGAGTTCGAAATTTCGAGAGTAAAATTAATAGAAATCCAAAATGACGGACTGGACTTTGAGTTCGAATTTCGAAATATCAGATTATCGAAGGTTAATGAATATAAGGTATGTATATAGGCGTTTTGTCTGGACCGAGATACGAGTTCGAAATATCTACGGTGTTCGAATTATCGAAGTTCAAATTATCGATGTACGACTGTAATTGGTAAAAATATTTTAAAAAATGTCCAACATGATGACACACTTCATTTCAAACAAGTTCCAAACTAGTCCAAAATAATATTCATTATCCCCTATTTAACTTAGAATGTATGGTAATTAAGTAATACCTAGTACATCTGGGTGTCTTACTTAATAGCATGGGAATGGATCTAAATAGTACTGTTTACTTGTGTCAATATTGAGTTGCGCTTAACGCGAGGCTTAGTGGTGGGGTATGAATATGCATTTTCATTACTGCACAGCTCCATCAAACCGAGCCTGCACATTTTTTTCTTATTTGTCGCGTTCGGTAGCTTCCAAAGTCTTTTTTCACTTTTCATAAATTACTTACACGTTTTTACTCCTCAAAATTATACGATCTTTAAGTAACAAAAATATTTTTAAAATTGTATGTATTTCAAATGAATAGTCTCCTTTGTATAATAACTCGTTCCACATTCTTTAATATATTAAAACGCCTTTGGTGTATAACAAAGATCGAAATCGTGTAACAACGGGACGTTTCTAATAATTGTTTCTGCAGAAACAAAGTTTTAATAATCTGATCTTATATAAATCAAACAATGTTATGGCTGTATATTCTTCTGCATTTAATCAGTAATAGAAAACATTGAAATTCTATAAACATGCCGTATAACAAATTGTACAATTATTTTGTCAATGATCGAAACTTACGAATATTGTTAGTAAATTAATGGAGATATAGAAATTCACGACAAGAATTCAGTAGTCGTTGTAGAAAAAAAGAAGAACCAAAGTAAGGTAAAATTGTTTTACTGAAAATATGTTAAGCTAAATTGTACCAAAAGATAAAACCTGGAACTTTGTAAAATAATTTTGGTTTTATTTCATATTTTGACTTGTTTTAATAGTCCCCATAATCTGACAAAAAAGTATAGGTTACATCTAGTATGTTCTTTTCAAAATTTAAAAAATTGGAAAAATTGTATCTGCTATCAGGTTTTTTTGCTCAGTGCGAAACTATCGTTTCTTCAATTATTTTTTTTTCTTTTTACACAGAAGGATCATTTTATGAATATATTCAGAATGTATAATATAATATTTTTGTTAAAAGTAGATGAGTATTTGCTATAAATTTTGTTTATAGTTTATCTTTTATTGTGCTCAGTGCGAAACTATCGTATCTGCACAATAACTTGACTTATTTCAGTGAACAAAAAAGACCATTAACAACAAGTGTAGGTCCAGACAAGCCTTCCCATCCATGCAGTTCGATTAGGTTCAAGACTTAGGCTTATTGTTTTTATATTAATTATATTGTGTTTGCTAAAAAAACTACCAGTATAGACCCTGATTGATCTGCAATGGGATTCATGAAGTTCATGGTTAAATGGCAGTTATTTATTTAACAAAAACTGTGCAACTATGTAGAAACTATTTTATTTCACACTAGCATCATTCAACACTGAAGTTTTTAAACATTTTTAATCTATACTGGTAGTGTCTTGGTAAAAAACTACAATGAATCAAAAAGCAACAAGCCTTAGTGATGATCCTGCATGGATTCGAAATTTGATCTGGATCTACTATGTTTGCCAATGGTTCATTATGTTTACTGATTTAAATACGATTGCTATAGTATTGTCATCTTTTTTCTTACCAATAGATTTTTTTTCAGCATTGATGGTTTATTACTTGTATAATAAAATAAGTGTTTTCTACACGAAATTTAAAAAATCCATCTTTTGAACAATATAAATTGTTTAAAATTTACTCAAATACTATATACACATTATTTTTAAAAAGATAAACCAAAACATATGTTACCATGCCCGTTTGTAAACAGTACTAGTTGTTTAAAACATATTACCGGTAAAACTATTTTGCAAACCAGAAAATGATCAAACTTACAAAAATTAACCTTGTTAAAATTAAAACTATACTCATTTATTTGCTGAAGACAACATGTTTTTATACTTTTAATAAACAGACCTGATGATGACAACAAAATAAATTTATATATACGCTTTATGTTTAACTTTCAAAGCTGTTTAAATTATTACATGGGATTTTCGGATTATGTAAGTCTTTATTAATTGACGTTTTTTTAATTGAAAATGTGTGCCCAGAACAAGCTCACCTTAAATTTGAAAACCATACAATTCTTTTCAATTGATGAAATATTCTTATATTTTTCATATGTATTTCACAATATGCTGAAGTTTCATTCAAATATAAAAAGTTAAAATATAGACTTTTTGAAGCTGTAGCAATCGTCTTTAAGATAAGTTAGTGAGCAAATACAGTGTGGCTTCAAACAAATATAAGTTACATTAATGCTGTTTCAAAGTCTATTCATGATAAATCTCTTAAGATAGACACAAAACGAGCAATAACAACATAATATTTGAATTCTGCCATGAAAAATTTAACAGGTGTGAAATCAATAATGAAATTAAGATTTGGAAAACAATATGCAGATACGATAGTTTTGCGCTGAGCACATAAAAGATAAACTTATAACAAAATTAATAGCAAATATTTATCTACTTTTAACAAAAACAATTGATACATTCTGAATATATTCAGAAAATGATCATTCTTATTAAAAAGAAAAAAAAAATTGCAGATACAATAGTTTTGCGTTAAGGTTTTGCTCTATTTATGGCAATTTCAGCGCAAAACTATTGTATCTGACATATTTTCAAATATTATTAGAACGAATTTTTAAATTGTATTTTAAGTATCAGTCATTTGATCAGATTGGTTCTTAATGCTCTATTACCGATTTTCAAAAAAGGAAAGAATTTTCCATTTTAATAAAATAGTTCTTTCTTTCTCTTGAACAATTTTACAAAATGCAGATACGCGCTGAGCCCTCGAGTTGCTTTATATTTTCTATGAAATTAACAGGGGAAATATGGTGACTACATTCAAAGTCATAAAGGACGAACAAGATAAAGATTTAAGGTTTTAGAACTGTAATTTCCACTTTTGCAGATTTGGGATTTCGTTGTTTTCATTTCCAAGTACATCCATTTAGACATCTAAAGAAGAGTTTTAAAAACATTTACCGTGCTTTACTCGGGAAATTCAGTAGTTACGATACGATAGTTTTGCGCTGAGCACATAAAAGATAAACTTATAACAAAATTAATAGCAAATATTTATCTACTTTTAACAAAAACAATTGATACATTCTGAATATATTCAGAAAATGATCATTCTTATTAAAAAGAAAAAAAAATAATTGCAGATACAATAGTTTTGCGTTAAGGTTTTGCTCTATTTATGGCAATTTCAGCGCAAAACTATTGTATCTGACATATTTTCAAATATTATTAGAACGAATTTTTAAATTGTATTTTAAGTATCAGTCATTTGATCAGATTGGTTCTTAATGCTCTATTACCGATTTTCAAAAAAGGAAAGAATTTTCCATTTTAATAAAATAGTTCTTTCTTTCTCTTGAACAATTTTACAAAATGCAAATACGCGCTGAGCCCTCGAGTTGCTTTATATTTTCTATGAAATTAACAGGGGAAATATGGTGACTACATTCAAAGTCATAAAGGACAAACAAGATAAAGATTTAAGGTTTTAGAACTGTAATTTCCACTTTTGCAGATTTGGGATTTCGTTGTTTTCATTTCCAAGTACATCCATTTAGACATCTAAAGAAGAGTTTTAAAAACATTTACCGTGCTTTACTCGGGAAATTCAGTATTTTAGAAGGGGACCCTCTGTTTAAAGAATGGGCTGTAAAATCAAACATATCAGAAGCTAAATTCATCTCTATTTCTTTCAAACCTTGTACAATTTTGTAAAATAAAGGCTGATTGTTAAAGGACATCATACCTGAACAGGAAAAAAGAGCATTATGTTTAGAATTTATTTCTAATACTTAAAAATTGAATTTCTTTAAGTGCACCCCAGCTTGGGAAATGCACATTTTTTTTGCAAGTTTTTATCTGTGATTTTTGTGCATGTTTAATGCAGTAAAATAATTATGTTATACATAAATATTATCTGCAATGTGTATAGAACCAAGTAAAAAAAGCAAAACTCTTCACCGTCTCGTTTTCATTTTATTGGCCTACAAAATAGGTACCTAAGGCCCAGACCAAACGGTTAAAAACCATAAAAAACAAAGGGATTGATTTACGAATGATCATTTTTTATCCCCCCCACCCTTAAATTTTTTGAAAAACAAGAAAAACGCAAGCAATCAGCTATGCTGGTTAAAATTTAACTTCAAAAAAGTAATTTTGGCAACCGTAACCATAGCAACCAAATCATTCTTTTAAAGGAAAAAAACATCGTGCAAACACAAAAAATTACTTTTATAAGACAAGTATCACAAAATTACTGTTCAAATATGGAAACAATAAAATAGCAACATTTTCCTAAATGAAAGTACAGATTCCACAATCATTTTAGTTTCATATCGTGATTCGGTTGCTGTATTATAATAGAGTCAGTAATTTATAATAATATCATTAAAATATTTCAGTTTTCATGGCTACTTAATGAAGATGAAGAATAATAACAATTATTTCCGATTTTTAAACCTATTGATTATACTATTTTCTCCAAAAATTATCTCACAATAATTAAAAAAAAAGAAAAAGTAAAAAAGTTCCTCACCCGAGGATTGAACTTGGTCCGTCAAAATGCAGAGTCTAGAGCGTTACCATTGCGCCACTGAGGATTTATCTAACGCGTGTCAATTTCATATCATCTGTATTCGTTGCTGAGTGTTGTTTATCTACAGTCTTATTTTTAGTATTTATTATTAAAATATTTATTTACTTTATATCAATTTTATATCCGCACTTTTTTATGATTTGATTTACTTATTAATGACTCCTTTTACGAAAAATAGTATCAACCGTAAACGTACGAATCTGCGATCGGATAGCACGAATTAGTTGCGGCATAAGTCGATGTTTGGCGGAAATATTACGGTTCTAAAACCTTAAGATAAATTACACTTTTTCTTTAATCTTTTATTCATACATAGTATTTCGTATTGTTTATAAAATAAACGGTAATAATGAAACATAATAAACTACATGTAGATTGTTCCTTAATAATTCATGGAGAACAATCTGAAAATCGGATATGTTTGAATACATATTAAAGTTTGTACAATATCGTATTTTACCTAATGATGTATAATAAGATAATAAATATCCATTCGCAGACATGGAAATACAAAACTTCTTAACACGTAGATGGCTGGTATTTGTCCAACACTACTGACCTGGCATTTGACCCAATAGTCGGTAAATTTCGTAAATGTTACGATCTACTTTTAAATTGATATCAACGTATATAACCATATTTAAATTATCTAAGTTAAAATGTTAAAGCTTAATGCAATCGGTAGAGGTGATTTAGTTCAATAAAATTTGATGTATACTCGTAGATTCAAATCCTGGTTTATTTTTTATTTTGATTGTAAAATTGCCATTCTCTTAAAACTAGTGTTGCAGAACTTTTTGTGTATGTTATATTGTAGTATTTTAATAACTGCTAGTATGCCTTAAAGTAAATTGCATCTCCAGCCTTTACGATTTACGATTTCATGATATCATAAATATGATTTTAGAAAAAAAACACTATTTATATGATATCTTAAATCCAGATGTAATAAAAACGATTTTAAACTTTTTTTGTACAAGTAAAAATATATTTTTTAGGTGTTGTTTCCTCTTATTCGATCCGCTGACCTTCAGATCCGTAGTCAGTATTGTTTACCAATTCACCAGACCTTCGGTAGTCCGGCATTTTTACTATTTCACCATACCTCACTGACGTGTATCTACGTATATTTATTAGTAAACAAATATATTGATATTTTCGCTGGTTAGATAAGGGTTTATCCAATGATATTTAAGAAAGTTTATGAAGTGCCAGGTCAGTATTGTAAGACAATATTTTTGTTGCTAGACTAGTTATATATGACATCTTATACAAAACCTAACATTTTTATCAAATAAATCTTTACATCAATAATGGGATTTACTAGCTTATTAACTTGTTAAGAAACGAGGAAGACATAATAATTATAAATCTAATAAATGTAACTAATCGAAAATCTGCATTTGTACCACGTGACCGTCCAATATATTCCCGTATTGGATCCAAAATATATATATTAATTTCATATTGGACGGTTGGGTACATGTGCACTAAACGATGCTAGTCTGGTTTCCGATTACAATCTCTAACGAATAAAAGACCGGGAACCATGCGTGCATAAAGACGCATGTTAGTATATGTTTAAAACTGCTTGTAAAGCGTCTAGCTGACCAGGAAGCGTTTTGTTTTGACAGAAGTCAAAATGTTGAAAGAGGAGGAAATTTCTGATTTTATCGACGGACAAAAGGCGAAAAACACTGTGAACAAAACGAAATATGATGTTGGAATATTTATTCGATGGTTGTCTGCTACACTGTGATCTGAATCGCGCCACTTAGAAGAAATTCCCCCTTCTCAATTGAACTCTTTCTTGAAAAGTTTTTATTTGAGAGTGAGGAAGAGAAACGGGGACGAATAGGAACCAGAAACTTTAATTTGTATTAAGAACAGCATTGACAGATAGTTATGTGAAAAATCATAGTGATATAGTGTGTGCCGGGGGGGGGATGAGTTTAAATCCAGTCGAGAGGTGCTAAGTGCCAAGGGCAAACATCTGAAAAAGGATGGAAAGGGAAGGAAGCCTAATAGAGCGGAAGAGGTGGCAGCCTAGGAAGAAAAGGTATAATGAATGTTCACAAATTTGACCAGTTATGTGATATCAAACTATTTTAGGTACCAAAGTTATATCCATTCATTTTTATATTTTTTTTTTTTTTTTGTGGATGAAAAGTGGGAGGCTTTAATAAAATAGATGAAAAGGGAACTTTGAAAGCCAGCCACCGAACACGACAAATATGAAAATACTGCAGACTCGGTTTGATTGAGCCTGTTCATGGGCAGTAATGGGAATGCATATTACTGCCCACGCAATAAGTTGTAATTGATCGAGATTAACAAGTTTTCTTTTTTCAATTTTGTATAGCTGTAATGTGGAAGATCAGTGGTCTAGGGGTAGTGTGTCGGACTCCAGATCCGGAGACTGCGGGTTCGTTTCCTCAATCCACATTCGGCGCGAGTACTGGTTGGAAACCCAGGAAGCAGTCATCGAGCGTGATTAATATAAGTTGGAATAACTTGTTTCACAATCGATGTAAAATAAATAAGTTTAAACTAAATGCTTTAAATTTGGCTTACCATTTTAACAATTGTTTAAACTGAATGACTAAACTTCTTTAGTGAACGTTAAACTATCAAAGGTCGGTACATTATCTAATATATGTAATAAATCAGTGTAAACTTGAGCCGAAACAAGATATTTGACACTCTTTTATACTTTACCGTTATTATTTTCTTTAATTTTAAATGTAAACATTGATGCTGACTCTTTGTTCACAGAAACTGTGGGACCTTGGAATCATGGGAACGCATGAGCCATATGCATTGACGAGAGCCGTGTGGTGGAGAAATAACTTCTTCGGATTTCGGGGGAGAGACGAGCAGGACAGACAGGAAACTTCGGAAGGGGGACATTACCATTCGAGAAGACGTTGATGGAACAAGGTATTTAATTGATAACTTTAAAGTCTAATTATAGCTTTTGTTGTTTTGGACTTTATTATATTTTTGTTGTTTTTTTAAGTTCAAAATACTAATAGCAAAAGACAAGCTTTCTTAATAGATTTTTTTCTTTAAATTGACAACATGCTTAACCATCTTTGTTGCTTATAAATTGAAATTAAGTTCAACTCAAGGTAAAATTTTGATAAAATAACTTGAGTAAATATTGTAGGTACCATTTAAAATGTGTTTGTTTACTTATGATGTCTGTTATTTCTAAATAAATCACACAATTTATAAATGAATGCATTTTATGCTTTACAGGTAGATCTATATGATGTTTGAAGAACGAGATACGAAAACCCGGAAAAACCCATCAGACATGAGAACCATCAATCCCCGTCGTTATGAAACAAAAGACAAGCCTTAAACATGTCCTGTAAATCTGATTTTGGAATATACGCTCAGGTATGTGTTAATAATATTTAGTTAGCAAATAAGTTATTACATAAATCCGTTTTTATTTCAAGATCACATCATGATGAGTATTTTACATGAACATATCCATGGCAAAAAAAAGTTGTAGTATTTCAAATTTCTTTCAGATTTAATCATACAGTATCATTTGTAGTAATGATATCAAATTTGATAAGAATTGCTATTTTATATTAAACAAAATATACATTGCTTTTAAAAATGTGCATCTTGTATACATTCGGAGGATTTTGTGAAGTCAATGCTGCATAAAAAAAATTACACTTATAAAAGAAAAGTGAACATACACTGTATTTTGATTTATTCATTCTAAAAAATCATAAAAAGGCAGTAAAGATAAAAGCAATTAAAATCGTATAAGCAGTTCATACTGTCCTTTTCAGGCGGCCAGTTGCCATGTGTCACCCAGACGCGCACTTTTACGTCCAAGTTAACCAGTCCTGGAAGAAGGGTTACCAGCCGTTAGGCGAGCACAGCCTGTGGAATATAATGAAAGACATGACTCACCAGGCCAATTTACCTGGCAGGAAGACCAATCATTCTGGACGAAAGACAACTGTCAATGACTGAAAGAAGCCAATTTTGAAAATACAGACATAATTCAAATCACAGGGCACAAAAATTTGCAAAGTTTGAACTCTTACTGTTGTGTGCCAAATAAAACAATGAAATAAATGTCAGAAACTCTGACAGCATGCGATGGGGAGGCATCTGAAAACAAAGAAAATGTGGAATTTCCCGAGATTCCAAGCCTTGAAATTGAAGAAATACTCGAGTGCATTGAAGTAATGGAGCAGCCGCATAAGCTGCCGCAACAAGAAGACATTGAGCATCCGCAACAAATTCAACTGTCCTCAAACAATAGTCTGAGTCAGTCATAAAGCATTTGGTCTTGGCACTGCAATGCTGTCTGGGGCCCAGATCAGTGGGGGCAGTTTTGTGTTTAACATTAACATTAATTCTTAGTAAGCTAGTTTACATATTGACACGTACATGTTCTTGAAGTTCATGCATTTAAATGACTTTTGGCAGTATTGGGTTGTGTTTTTGTGATAGTCAATGTGATAATTGAAATATGGTCTTGATGTGATTTTTTTCCAGGTTTAGAGTTGCATGCATATGAAAATGTTTTTTAAAGTGTTGTGATTATTGAGATCTATTGTCTCTGTGACATTTTTCTGATTTACTGTTATAAAACATTTATTTAAATGTGATACTTGTAATAGAAATACGGGTGTAAATGTGATATTTTTCTGTTTTACAGTTTAATAATTATGTTTTTGTGATACATGTAGTATAATATGTGATAATTGAGATAGAGGTGTCAATGTGATAATTGAGATAGAGGTGTCAATGTGATATATTTTGGATTTACTGTTACATTTTGATGATGTTTATTCAACAGATATTATTTATAAATCTAAGTTGTTACAATGTATTTTTTGTTAAGACAATGTCAACTGTTATTGTTTTGCACTTTCAGAAAATAAAAAATGAATGTCAAAAAATATTTGTTGTATCAGTCCAATAAAAAAACAACTAATGTATGTATACACCAAAACCATTCATGAATTAATACCTTTTCTTCTAAAAAAATGACAGAGCTGTTATTGATAATGGTGGTAGTGGTGGTGGTTTTGGTGGTGATGTTGATGGTGGTGGTGGCTTTGTTGGGGATGATGATGTATAATTCAAATTAAACGAAAGATTTATATTAAAAAGGTAATTATACATTTAACTGTACAAAACGGAATATATTTGGACTCGTACACAGCCTATCGGCTCGTCCAATATGACTTTTCAAGCTGTGTACTCGTCCAAATATATTCCCGTATTGTTCAGTAAAATGTATAATAACCTATAATTATTTCGATAATTCGCCAAGTCGTATTTAATTTTAAATTGATAAGATTCTTAATGCATTCATGCATTTGTGCCTTGCGTTTCAGCACCTAACAATATATCCGGAATAGCAATCGATTCCAACGAGCGGTTGGTCTTCTTAACTGTCGATTTCACGAATTTCACGGATATCTATAAGATGAAAATAGGCCCTACAGAAGTAACAGAAGTAACACCTGTCATCAAAAATATAAAATCGGTAGTAGACATTGAACTTGACGTCATAGATAAGTAAGTTTTATGTCTTTTATAAAATTGTATATATATTTATTTATTTATATGATGTCATTTTTGCTGGGTAATGTTAAGTAAATGAAACGTTTAAATTCAATTTACATTCAATCACAGAAACTTAACAGAAAACACAATTTAAAATACCAACATGAGAAATACGATACCGACATCAATATGTTGTCTCCTTTATTAAACGTTAAAAATGAGAGTAAATAAACATATTTATTTCTTTGTCACACATTTACGTGACCAGAAAAATATATTAAGCGCATGTTTACAAATATTAAATAGTGTATATATTTGTTAGAAAAAAGACCCTTGGTCTACATGTTACTATTGTTGTCTGTATCATATGCTTGCATTTAAACGTATGTAAAATAACGATGAAATGATAACATTTAATTTTTAGGGCAACATTTTGTTGAGCGGCATTTTGGTGTCAGAAAGAATAGGAGACGAAATTTTTTACTATTTAAGTGCAATGACCACTGTAAAAGGCCCTTAATGCGAGCAGATAAATATCATCGTTTATGGGGACAAAATTAATTGTTGTAGAATAAAATATTGCCATCTCTGTATATCATCTTTGTGTTCAAATGAATGTGAACCCGCTTTTGAGGTATTTTTATAAACACATTCTCATACATGTTTAAGTGAATTTGATCACGCGTTTTGTTATAATACACATATTATATGATATGTTCAAGTGAATTTGAACATTCGTTTGAGATATTTTACACACATTATATATATGTTAAAGTAAATTTGAACACGCGTTCGGGGTAATTTACACACATTATCATAAATTGCGAACAAATTAACTTAAGTTACTTACGTCATAATTATGCAAAACTCACGTCAAAATATGTTTAGTACTGTCAAATTTCGTCGTCAGACATTGACGTAGCGACCAAAGTTTGACTCAATGTTTACGTCAAAAATAGGCTCGAACAAAAACATATAATTTAGTTGTTCTAAAAGTCAATAATATTTAATATTCTACCTTTTTTCCAGGAAAATTTATTGGACTACCTCGGGAAACGTTAAAGAAAGTGAAATCGGTAATGGTATATTTTCTGCGAATTACAATGGAAGTGATTCTAAACAGATAGTATCAAACTTGACATATCAACCATTACGACTTGCTATCGACATTATTGGTAAGTATATCTTGAACAGAATATTACACCTTGGTTTTATGGTTACACAAACATACAAAGCGCTATATATATTATGTGCTACTTGTTAGTTATTAGATGAAATGTTGTTAATGTAGTATGCATATGCACACTCACTTATAGCATCTCTAATTTTTGATAAACCTTCTCTTTCCAATTCCTCTTGTTCAGGATTGGATGCCATTTTTTTCACCTTAAATATAGACCATTTAAATATCTTAAACGCAGTATTTAAATTCTAAAGTATGAACATCAAATACATGGTTTCGATGGGAGACATTCAGCGGGATGGCGTTTTCATTTATTCAGTGATGTATGAATGACGTCAAGAAATCTTAAGTATTTTAGCAAACGTTGTTATGTATGAAAATCAAATCCTTGGAGTGTTTTCATTCACCGTTTTTAGACGGCGATGTTCGTAGTGCAACATTTTACGGGATTTATATTTCACAGCTTGTTCGCTTTCTAGTTTCAAGAGCTTGTAATGACGTTAAAGATTCAATTAACGTTGTCTTTGCATTACAGAAACACTTTTAAAACAAGGTTATCGGCATCACAAATTAAGAAAAACCTTATAGCCGATAACCCAGATTTAGTTCAAAATACAATAATTATGCAATTTAAATTCACTTTTGCACCAAGGTATTTCACAGCCAGTTTTTTAATGGACATTTAAATTATAAACTAAAGAAAATAAAAGGCAATATTATTTTCCCCACGTTATTCGTAAAAACCATCTGTAAATTTAAAAAAGGTTTCCAACATGTTATTCTACAGCGCTCTGCAGGCCTGGTGATTAATCCATCTACAGTTGATCTCTATGCTTACCTCTTTGTTTGCAAGACGGTGGCAGGGGTTTGAGAGTTTATGAAGGTTTATGAGGAAATCTTGTAAAAGAAAATAGAAGCTCGAATTATTTCTTTTATCCCTGTCATCGTGTTCTTGCTAATTTGACACCAGGAGCTCTGGTCTCGGTAAGATTGAGTACTCTCCCATTTGACTTTGCAATGCTATTAGCTTCTTATGTTTAATATGTTTGTGTGCTATTGCATGCAACATTGTTAAGCTGATGTGCGAGCTGGAGTTATTTCACCAAGACAATATGTACTTGTTTGTTGATATGAGAACCTGTTTGGGCAAGTGTGAGGTTGGTGCACCCTAGAACCTGGCTTTAAGCCCGAGTGGCAATTTGTTTTGCCACTGATCATTCCAAGGCGGTAACCCCAAGTGTTCTCTATGTCATTCATTGTTTGTGGCGTCTTATTTGCATTGACATACTCTTTCTTCCTCTCTTGTTGAGGCTGTGTTTTATGAGTGTGGCGTTTCCTGATATGCATATTTCGCTTTTTTTGCATAACAACTAATGGTCATTGATTTTTGGTTTTAATTTAACAAGTCGATGAATTTAAACATACTTTGTCTATGGGAATATAATCGGGGATTATATTGTTGCCTCAATGTTTGATAAAATGACATAAAAGCAAACAGTGGTATTCGTCTTCTGTATCGTGAAAATTACAAAGAAAGCTTCCCTAGGAATATTGTTGTGAATCCCAGTTTCAATTAGCACGTTATGCGATTAAAGTCGAGTTTTGGCGATTACATTTGCAAATTTTACATTTTCAACAATGCTTATATTACAAGACCGATCAGATGTTGCCTTTTCTATTTCTATATAACGAAAAGCTTAGTGTAACGCCTCACTGCCATTCGAAGATATATAAATATCTGAGACGGAAAACGGCGGTGTAATGCCCTGAGTGCCTTGCCCATTCTTTTTTTTTACCTGAACATCAAACGTGTATGTTATCTGCTTATACCGACATTCTCATAAAAATACTGTCAATTTTGCGATATTCTTTAGATCTTTAGTAATATAAGTGTTCTTTGTCAACCCAGATCATTTGCTTTTTGCTATACGTATATTGACTATCGAATATCTCTTTTAGTTTGTCGAATACGATGTTCCCACTCATTGGTGAAAATAGGTATTGGTAGTTAACAAACAATAAAAAGAAAAGATGTATTTTATTTTTTGAAATTTGATGACAAATTAACTGTGTATTCTATACAGTCTCATTATGGGAAATATTACCACAACGTGAATGGTTGCTGATCATAAATAAATATGTGTTTAAGAATATATACGTTTGGCAACGTGTTTGATATGCAAAAAAGCTATTATTTCTGATATGCATATAACTATTGGAAACCCTTACGATTCTTGAACTAACGATGAGTAGATTAGATCAAAATGAATGTCGATTATATTACATAACCGTGTTCAATTCCGGTAAGTTATTCTTTTTATTTAAGAATATGTGAATTTAATATTTTTACAGACAAACTGTTATACTGGTCAGGAAATGGAACAGGTGGCGCAGTAATTGAAAAATCAAAAATCGATGGTTCAGATAAAGAAAAAGTATTTATAGAAACGATAGTTGATATAGACAGCTTAGCTCTGATAAGAAGCAATGAACTTATCTTCACGACTACCAAATCTACGTAAGTAATTAGTGTCAATTTGAATGTCATGTTTTTCAATGAAATTAGAGGTACAAAAAGCCGAATTATGGTCGCTAATTCTTGATGTTATTTGATCTTTAAAAATAAATATTAATGTTAGGCCAACTGGAAAGCGGTGGTTGGAATTGTGTTATAATGTTATTCAATATTGTTAGAAATGAAAAACACATTTATGAATGTATAAAATAAATTCAAAGTTTAATGTCTAGAAAAAAATCGAATTGTAGTTCTGAAGCAAATGCAGATTTTATACAAAAATTACATTTTAGAAAATACATTTCTTCACATAAAAAGATGAAAAATGCATATCAAGAATTGCCACAACCAGAAAAACACAGCCTACCCACGCAGTAAAAAGGAAGAGAGGAAATGAGAGCATACGTTTATAGGAAAATTAATTTAAAAATAAACAACACAAACAATTTACGAAAAAGAAAACCATTAGGTTTACTGCCTTAAACGGTTTTTGGATAAGTTGTTGCCACTTGGGGTTTAAACCAGGTTCTAGGGTGTACCAACCTCACACTTGCCGCAATAGGTTTTCATATGAACAAACACGTACAAGTTGTGTTAACTCCAACCCAACCACCCACTCGACAATGTTGCATACAAAAGCACACATACACATATAAAGAGGAAAGTAACTATTTTTTGTGTCTTTAACATTGATTTAAATATAAAAAATGAAAATGTATATTCATAACATATAATATTTGTTCTAACAGTCAGAATCAAATTAATATTTGGTAAATAGTATCTCAGGAGTTAGTCCACGTTTGGTTAAATTGTTTTTATTAAAAATGATATGGTTGCCAGGGTAACTAATTAGTGAGTGTTTTTTTTAAAGATTCCTCTAGATGTTTATGAAACAATAACCAACAGAACCACAAACCAATACTGTTTCCTCACGTTATTTACTATTATAACTTTTTATCTACATATATTTTTTTCTTAAATCTAGATATACATGTAATATTCAAATGCAAGTACTTTGAGTGATCTCTTAGTGAATATAACATTTTCTGAGCTGAATATTTAAGCTTCCACGGTACGGTATCTGATACAGCATTTATTATTGCTGTGTTAAACAATATGTTTTCAACAGCAAGTGTAACATTTTAATTTAAAAGATAAGGCTCCGGGAGATAGGGCTCAAAATTGGTCTTACAAATTGAACCATTGTAACTTTGTAACCTAACACATGCGTTGGTTTCACTGGTTACATTGTTAAAACATTTCAAATAAAATAACAAATCTACAAGTTAATTAAGAAGTCAACGTTTTCTGTGGTTATTTAATAACAAAGGTACATTTAACACTGTTTATTTACACCCTGTGAAGTTATGGTAACGTGGTTACTTTGGTTACAATGGTCACATTGAGAGAAAAATGACGGCGAACTATTTTACTTGTTACATAGTGGTTACATGCGGTTTCTTGAAAGTTATTTTATAAGATTATTTTCACCCTTAATTGTGGTTACGTGATTACTGTATGCAGGTTTTATAATCTTAGAACCACTGTCTAAATTGTTTCCTGTTTGTTCCGCCCACTGCTTTTCCGTTTAAGGCTAACCATCTGGTGATCATACGCCGCTGAACCTGGAATTATATTACTCTGAAAATACCACATTTACGAGTCCATGTTCACCTAATATAGTCAGTACTGTTATAAATAAAATTACCCGTTACCGATGTCATGCAGTGATTGTTACGTTTATCAAGGTTTTCTGATCAACATTTTTTGGAGTTGTCCCGGCTAGCTCAGTTGGTTCAGTCGCAGGAATAGCAGGGCTAGGCGCCGTGACGATGCGGGTTCGCTCCCAGCTAGAATCACTTTCATTTGATATTCACAGTAGCGCTATTTGTGCAGTGTGGCGGCCGTAAAAAGTCTCCCCGTACATATAGTCAGTAATGTCATCACTAAAATAACCCGTTACCGATATCTTGCAGTGTTTGTTACGTATATCAGGGCTATCCGATCAACCTTTTTTGGAGTTGTCCTGGCTAGCTCAGTTGGTTGCATAGCAGGAATTGTAGGGCTAGGCGGTGTGTCTCCCAGCTAAAGGCACTCTTATCCGTTTAAGACATATCGAAATTGTACAGTTACCAGTGTAAATATTGAGCTGCGCCCAACCCTAGTTTAGCCGGCGAGTACAGTAATATGCCACTTTCCACTGCCCATGAACTGGCGAATACAAACCGAGACTACAATATTTTCATATTTGTCGTGTTCTGTGACTTTCAAAGCACGAAAATCGACGCACCATAGAACCTATTTATTTTGCCACTGACCATTTCAAGGTGGTATTCCAATGGGTTCTCTTTATTGTTATTTGTTTGTCGTGTCTTATTTGAAATTAATTCTCTTATAAATCATGCTCTCTTTCCCGTTCTACTTTTTTGCTGCGTCGGTAAGCTGTCTTTTCTGTTTGTGGCAATTCCTGATGTGCATATATCACTTCTTTTTTCAAAGCTCCCTTATCATCTATTGCTATTTAAACATACATTTTCCAATCAGAGCTTATGTCCGAAAATAACAAAAAGGTATTTAAATCGAGCAATCTTTATACATATTTATGTCACGTTTCAAATTAAGTGATAGGATAGGACCTAACGTTCTGCTACACCCGTACATTTATACTGTTTACATTCGAAAATCGAAAAACTTACAGCGCTTCTAGAGCATTTAAAACTAGAGCTATGCTTATTTCGAAACATAATGGATTCAGAAACTTCAAACACCTTACCTACTTGGTTTAAATGATAATATCTGCCAAGAAGGCAACATTCCAAAAAATCCTAAGTTTGATATTTTTTTTATTTGCTTGAAATACGAAAACGAAAATCGACGCACGGGTTTTGGACTAACATTAAAATCATGACCTTCAAATTATTTTTAAACACTCTGGTAGAAACGCTAAGCTTTCACGTTTGGGTTCTCTTTCTATTTCAATATTACAGAAATTGGATGAGGAAGCCGATGACATTGTTATAAGAACTTATCATCTTATTAAGTTGCAAGCCTTACTAAGTGTTACACTTGACATGTTCTCAGACCACACATTGGCTTGAAATCTGATAACCAAAGACATGTCCTGCAAAATTCTTTTTTTTAATAAAGGATTACATTGATTTGACCTTCCAAGCTGGTTGAAAGATAAAACCGTTGAATCGGCGGTACCTAATTATTTAAAGAATACTGAAACATATGTACAAAAAGCCAACAAGAAACACAATTTTCAATTACAATGAAAGTACCTCTGATTTACAGACTGTTGAAATATACCAAAAATGAGATTGTTCTTATTCAAAATATGGCTATCAACCCGCCGGTAATTCAAAATATGGTTATCCACCCGCCGGTCATTAAAAAGACTATACAATCCGTAGTTTAATTTGAAGCTGGATTTGTTGTTAATCCTTGTCATCGTGTTATATCTGATTTGAATAAAGGTGCTGTGGTCTCGGTAAGATCATTGATTTCCCGCTCTTTTGCTTTACAATGATATTAGCTTCTTATGTTTTATATTTGTGTGTGCTTTGACATGCAGCATTGTCGAGCTGATGGGTGGGTTGGAGTTATTTTACCAATACAACCTATTCTTGTTTGTCATATGAGAACCTGTTGGGGCATGCGTAAGGTTATTGCGCCCTAAAACCTGGTTTAAAACCCCAATGGCAAATTGTTTTGCCACTGACCGTTCCAAGACATTTACACCTCAGGTTCTCACTTTCGTAAATTGTTTTGAAACTGATCTTTGTGTAATTATGTTCTCTTCTCCTCTGTACTGTTTGGCCGTTTGGGGAGGCTGTGTATGCTGGATTTGGCCATTCCTGATATGCATATTTCACTATTCTTACAGTAGACTAGTTTACTCAGCATAATTTCAATCACTACATGGTTAGTGTTTATAAATAAAATCGTCAGCGCAGCCGCACCGCGCTTAACAAATTAAATTTTGCATCAGCAAAACAATGGCGGAAAACAATTATTCTGTTTTGAACAATATTTCATTTCTTTGTAATAATTACAGAAATGTACATTATCTGGAATATTAATTTTTATGATCGGTAATTTGGTATCCGTGACGAGTATGAAATCTTTCGAAAAAGAAAGAAACCATTTTGAACTATAGACCATAATCATTCATAATAATGCATGTTTAAGAAAATACATTTCCTTATATTCAACATAGTCTATGCAGCTTACCAGAAAAATAAAATTAGAATCAACGGTCTGAAACAATACACTGTAGGAGCACATTTGTCCTACGAGATGTTCTCGTACACATTCATAATTGCGACAAATTGGAAATGAGACAGATGTGTTGGACACACAAAGGAATTACATTCCAAGCACATTCGTCTGACGTTCTATCATATCCTACTAAAATTCTATATGAAAGGAAATCAGTTTCTGCTGTGTAAATTGTAAATATCCGAAAATGCGGATATAAATTGGCCGCCTGTCTATGTTCCGTCTGTCTGTCCACATTTAACGACCTGACAAATATCTTCGATAGCAGACCTACTAAGAAATGTATTATAAATCACATTCTTCACTTAAGTTCTACGCGATTAAGAAACCGGTGACAGTCGCTATCAGTCCTTTATATACGGTTACGTGCGCAGGCGATAGATATTACGTGGCCACGCGTTATTTATTACGTGAGCACGACATACTATTTTGTGCCCAAGCGATAGCTATTACGTGGTTAGGCGATAGGTAATAATTGCGCACTGGATTCCTAACGCGGCCACGAGAAAGGTATACGTGCCGCGTAATTCTAATAGGTGCATACGCGATAACTTTTACGTGCGCACGTGATTGCTTTTAAGTGCGCACGCGAAAGCTAAAACGCACAAAGGCGATCGCTTTTACGTGCACATTTGGTGCCTGGGCGGTCATCCTCGCATGAGTGAGTTCGACGCCCCGAGTGAGGGCCGAACCTTTAGCGGGTAAGGGCAAGTGCATTCACTGCATATTAAATAAGCGTAGTTTAACGGTAAACTGTTGTAGTATTAGCTCTAATAACGGAAAACGAATTTTGAAAATAAATGCTATGTTTAAGGTATAATAAGTATTTAACTCAAAGTTTGCTACGCTTCACGAATAGTTTTGTACAAAACTGTTGCTATGACAAATTTTACTTCTTTTAATGCACATGGGAAATGATTTAAACAACAATACAGACACTTGTAATGTGTTTTCGATGTTTATTTAGAATTTGAATGGTGTGGTATTCAAAATGGATTGTACAATATCAAATAATAGTGCCTCTAGCTGGGAGCGAACCCGCACCGTCATGGTGAAAACCACAACCCCTACAATTCCTGCGACGCAACCAACTGAGCTAACCGGGACAACCAAAGAAAAGTTGATCGGATAGCCCTTATATCCGTAACAATTACTGCGTGACATCGGTAACGTGTTATTTTACTGATATCAGTACTGACTTAATGTACGGGGAGACTTCTTACGGCCGCCACACTGCACAAATAGCGCTACTGTG
Organism: Corbicula japonica; assembly: GCA_038501625.1. Lineage (NCBI taxonomy): Eukaryota > Metazoa > Mollusca > Bivalvia > Venerida > Cyrenidae > Corbicula > Corbicula japonica. The sequence goes on from JAZAYU010000445.1 coordinate 102,571, forward strand.
TATTTCAAATGATAGTGTTTCTAGCTGGGAGGGAACCCGCACCGTCACGGCGACAGCGCCTAGCCCTGCAGTTCCTGCGACGCAACCAACTGAGCTAACCGGGACAACTCCAAAAAAGGTTGATCGGATAACCCTGATATACGTAACAATCACTGCATGACATCGGTAAAGGATTATTTTACTGATAACATTACTGATTAAATGTACGGGGAGACTTCCTTACGGCCGCCACAATGCATAAATAGCGCTACTGTGAATTTCAAATGATAGTGTCTCTAGCTGGGAGCGAACCCGTCATGCAATTAATGCGACGCAACCAACTGAGCTAACCTGGACAACCCGAAAAAGGTTGATCGGATAGCCCTGATATACGTAACAATCACTGCATGACATCGGTAACGGCCAAAGCCTTCAAACATGTGTTTATCGATTTCGGTGTGCAATAAATGGTTTTATTCGCATACGCATTTGTCATAATTCAGTCATTAATCTACATTATTTCAAAAGAATGTAGAGTGCGAATACCCTAAAAGGTCGGGTACATGTATGCAGCGTAAAGTAACCACAGTGACTATGAAAATACAGTTAAGAGTCACCTATTTTTTAAGACCGTTATCAATGTTATGTGTACAATGGTGACCTTCTCGATAAATCATTAAACTATTTCACATGTATGTACTTGTAATAAAGACTTTACCGTGATGTTTGGTAACTTGGTGCTCTTTGCAGACTTTGAGTAGTATAATATAGGAATAACAACACGTATATAGTAATAATTTGTTTTTAAATTAATTATAATAATGTTTCCGTGGCAATTGATTTGTTTCTCCTTTTGAGACAAAACTGAACTGGAGAGCTTTTTCTAAGAAGGAAACGGCGGAAAATCTGGTTTCTTTTACATAGCGACATGTCAGTAATTTTATATTTCAGTTAAAATAAGAGGAAACATTTCAATTATATAAATCAATATTTATGTTGTGGAAATTCAGAAAAACATTTTGTTTTTCAACAGACTACTTCGTACTATAGCGACAACAAGTGGATTGGTATCTATAAGTAAATATGAAGTACCCCTTCAAAGAAATTTTAAAACAGTTTACAGAGTTTACAGACAAGGTGTGTATGAAGTTGCTGATTACCTATTAATAATAGATATGGAATATTATATCAGTAAGCAATCTGTACATTTGTATTTGTCAAGTTGGGTATGTAAACAACATCACGCGAGACCGAAGGTCGAGCGTGATCTGGTTTACATACGCAACGTTTTGTTTGTTCGAGAAAAAATACAACCTTACAGATTGCATACTGGTATAATGTTCCTTTTATTATATACCCTTATTTCACTCCCAATTAAATGAGCACTAAAATTATAATGAATATTGAAATGTGATGTAAGCAATTCCGTCACAATAAGCAATAAATCTACGTCATCTAACAAGTGTTCACATTTTCAAGCGCCATGATCGATTCTGTCAGATAAAGAATTATTTAACTTTCAAATCTTTGAAGTACCAAAAACAATAAGTTAAACAGCAAAAATTGGACAAGACCCCTAAAATCTGGAAGTGTTTACCGTGGTATTCGATATGTAACGATGCAGGATTTGAAAGTGTTTCATTCTTATACCACAGCAACGAGCTTTGTTTACATCAAATCATAGGGTCATGCTTTAAAGAGAAAATAGGAAGGATTGTTGCAAACGGATATTTAAGTTGGGATAGTTGAACGGTATATACGCTTGTAGTAGTCTTTTGCTTGTTCTATTTATATCCGCAATTACACTTTCTTTCACATCTTTTGACGATTTCATGTTAATATTTATTTGTAAAGGCCGTGAAATCAATGATTATTTTTAAAGAAAGAGTGTCACTGGAGTCAACAAATCTAAAGTTGTGAAAATATCCCGGTTTGAAATCGGCCATTTTGAAACGTAGAAACTACCGGAAGCGGCAGAAATACAGAATCGAAAAAAAATTGGGCAATGTCCAATACTGTTCCATTGGTACCGTACTTTCTCCTCAGAGTTCCGTATATTTCTAGTTTACCCTTTGAATTTGTTTTGTTTACATTGTGTGTTTGGGAGACATTTTTCACGGACGAACCCATTTCTTTTATATAATTGCTTAAAATGATACATTTCCTTAGTTTTTCGTTACTGATATTGTTTAGCGAGAATTCTTTAAAGTGTATTTGATGATTTGAAATTTTATGTTTGATATTTTATCTTTAATATTACACTTGAATTAATTGTGTGTCACCTCCTAAAATTGTTTTCATTTATTTCAGGTAATGACACGTTAATGATATTTAACAAATTACCGGCACAATAATAAGTGAAATTATATTTGCCACGTAATGAAATTTTATGATATCTTTCACGTACAGTTCATTTTCGTTTTGTTGATTGACAATTCTAGTAATATTAAAAGCCCGAGTTCGTGTTCAAGCGTGGCTTTCCATAATTTACAACGATTTAAATATAACTGATAAAATATGATGATACGTCACTTGTCTAATACGATGCACCCAAATGCTTTTTTCTATCCAATACACTTGAATTAATTGTGTGTCACCTCCTAAAATTGTTTTCATTTATTTCAGGTAATGACACGTTAAAGATCGCGTTTGGGGCCAAAGGCCAGAAAACATAAAAGAAAACCGGTTCAGCCCCGCACTGCATTCAAATAGCCATCGCCATCGCCATCCCCACTGTATGAATTATTTTAGAAGTTCTTTTTAAAGCCTGAGCGATTTCACCCTGCATAACCTGGTCAACTTCGCAGATGGCACAACGCGGCGATCTCGGCATATGCAATGCTGTTTACCGGCATAACCGGTGCCAGTGTAGGATATTTTTTGGGGTAAGGTAAGAAAATCTCAGTTTTGGCTAGTTTTCGAAATAATACTCAAAACAATAGGCGTATAAGGCTGTCAAGTCATGAGACTTTATGATTCCAGTCATCTATGTGTCCAAAATATAGTAGTTTGCTCAGTCATGCTGGAAAATGGATCTGTCCATGCTGCAAATGTTGTAAAATCCTTGAGCATATTTAAAGTCTAGTGAAGACTTATGACTGCATAAAAGTTTTCTGCACCGGAGGACAATGCTATGCAAATTGTGAGTGGGTTTTAACTATATGTTGCTTGCTTCTAGCAAAATTGAGAGGCCATGTACCGTACAGCGGCACTTGATTTTTACTTCGCTGCGTACAACTGCATTTTATTCGGTACTCGCATTAAATTATACTTTGGATGTCGAAATATACTTAAACGCAAAAGAAACTGTGCACTTTTCATTTATGGATAACTTTGATTTTACAAGCTGTGCAGTTGCAAAATTTAGCACATAACACTATCGGACGTCACGGTGTATGCACACACCAAGATATTGGTCAAATAATGGGTAGATTTTACGTAATAGCCGGATTTGAAATTTCGCACAATCTCCACGTGCATCATGTATACATAGACACAGGTGGTAAAACTTGCTGTCTTTACATACATTTGCACATGTATAGTGCGAATATCACCTGAGATTTAAAAATTTTCAAGCAGTTTATATGCCAGGACTTTCGGAGCGTCAGCGTATTGACGCTTTGATGCTCGGCCTGCTCTCTCGCCAGACCTTAAACCCCATAGAGCATACGAGTATTTGGGATGCTCTTGGTCGTATGGTAAGGTCAATGCATGTCGTCAACAACTTACACGACCTTCGAAACGCCTTGCTGTTGGAATGGAACCGTCTTCCAGCAAACGTCGTATAACGTTACGTAAACTCAATGAGCCGGCGTGTTGTGCAGGTGGTTGGACAGAATGGCGGACACACGCGATATTAATGCAATTTGCATCAATTTTAATCGAAATTCAGTAAATCAACACAAGAAAATCATCACTCCGTTTTTTTGTGTAATTTTGGTTTTGACACCTACTGTACATCTACGCATCGTACACTTAAGTGCAATAAAACACGACTACAAAATTACATTTATTAACAAGACAAATGGATATCCTTTAAAATGATACCAAACTTGACAACATTTCATCCGTGAATTTTGAGAAACTCTAAAAATGAAAAGTGCACAGTTTCTTTTGCGTTTAAGTACATTAACTGTTTTTTTTTCACATGTTAAGGAGCTGTAATTTATTGTGTTGGCTTACATTGCAAAACATTTAATTCCAGCATCGCATAAAAAACAGTGATGCACAACGTAGCAAAAATCAAGTGCACACTCAAGTTTTACACTGCATTGTCCTCCGGTGCAGACAACTTTGATTTTATTTTGAAATAGACTTCATCTTAAAATACTATATAATATTATTATATTAACCGACCAAATGTTAAGGCTTCGCTTGTAGAATTAACCTAGTAGCAGAGACACGTCTTGTGTTTTTATTTCACTACAATGTGAACACTACTACGGAATATATATACTCAATAAGTTATCAATAACATCAAACATAACAGAACAACTTTAATGCAGTCATAATTCTTCACTAGACTTCAGTTTAGCTCAAAAAAGTACGTTTGAACATGAGATTTACAACATTTACAGCCTGGACCGATACATTTTCACGAATAATTTAACAAGTTATTATATTCTAGACAAAGAGATAACTAGCCTAAGGATAATAAAGACTCATGACTTACAGCCGTACAAGCCTATTGGTTTCAGTATTATTTAGAAATCTAGCCAAAAACATAGATTTTCTAACATTATCGCTCAAAACCTACTACACTGACACCGGTTATGCAGGTTAAAAGCGTTGCATATGCAGTGATACAGTACTGAAAATCATGAAATTGACAACCGGATCGGAAGCGGATCGGAAGCGGACCGCAAACCGATCCTGTTAGGAGCGCAATCGAAGCGCAATCGAATTGGAAACGGAATGGAATCGAAGCGAATCGCTTTGAGCGCTTGGATCGCTTGGAGTGAAAAGACCGGGGCATTTTGACCGGATCGGAATCGCTTTAAACGTTTGGATCGCTTGGAGTGAAAAGACCGGAGCGTTTTGACCGGATCGGAATCGCTTTGAGCGTTTGGATCGCTTGGAGTGAAAAGACCGGAGCGTTTTGATCGGATCGGATCGGATCGCTTCTATTTATAGTTTTTCAGTTATATATAGTAGCGATCCGAATCGCTTCTTCCTTTTCTTTTAACGACTTTAAACAAAGCAATTTTGACAATTATTTAATTGAGTTTTCTGCTATCAAAAACTAGTAATAAAAAAACTAATTTAACTATAATTTTGTAAATAAAACTGAAAACATATAATAGTAAATGGTGTGTTTGTCATTCACACGCATGATATTATTGAAATTAAGTTCGGAACCTTTTTTTTTATAAAGTGCTCTTTAAGCGAAAATACGTAATATTTTTTTCTTACACACGGGAAGAAATAAGGAACATTTACATTCACCCGTGCTTCATTATGGAATTAATGTGTTTTTTTTTATTTAGTAAGGAGATTCACAACTAAAATGTATTTAATGCTAATAAAATTTCTTGAATGTAAACATTTATTAAGTTCAGTATGAAATATAAACCATGAACGATGTCCGAAACTAATAGAGAAACTTTTTCCCTAATGATTTCAGCGCGAGATAAGTAATGACCAATGAAAAGCGGGAGCGAAAAGATCGGAATCGGAAGAATCGGTTTGAGCGTTAAGATCGTTTGGAGCGCATTGTTAATGACCAATGAAAATCGGGAGCGAAAAGATCGGAATCGGAAGAATCGGTTTGAGCGTAAAGATCGTTTGGAGCGCATTGTCTGAAGTGAAAAAATTGGAGTGCAATCGAATTGGAATTGGACCGCAATGGGAATGGAATCGGATCGGTTATAGATGACAGTAGGATCGGAAGCGGACCGGATCGGAATCGGAAAAATTGTCAATTTCATAATTTTCAGTACTGTAGCGGCGTAGTGCCGTTCGCAAAGTGTACCAGGTTATCCAGACTGAAATCGCTCAGGCTTTAAAAAGAACTCCTAAAATAATTCATCCTTTCCCATTCATGCAGTGGGGATGGCGATTTCGATTTGAATGCAGTACGAGGCTGAAACTGTTTTCTTTTGACTGTGTTTTCTTCTGGAATGTTTTGGCATTTGTAGCGTCAAACGCGATTTTGTTCGTGTCAATATCTGAAATGAATGAGAACAATTTTGCGACATGTAACACAATATATTTAACCGTATTGGATGAAAAAAGAATTTGGGTACATCGTATTAGACAAGTGACGTATCACTTTATATTTTATGACGGATATTTTTTCAGTTATATGTAAATCGTTTTAAATTATGTGTATGCCACGCCTGAACACAGACGCGGGCTTTAAATGTATTGTCTATCTGCAAATCGTAAATGACATGTACGTGAGAGATGTCATAAAATTTCATTACGTGGCTAGTATCATTTCACTTATTGTGTCGGTATTTTGTAAAATATCAAAGATAAAAATTTCAAATCATCAAATGCATTTAAAAGAAAACTCACTAAACAATATAAGTAACGAAAATCTAAGGAAATGAATCATTTAAAGCAATTATATAAAAGAAATGGGTTCGTCCGTGAAAAATGTATCCCAAACACACAATGTAAACACAACAAATTCAAAGGGTAAACTAGAAAGTAGAAATATAGGCTACTTTGTGGGGAAAGTAAGGTACCAATGGAACAGAAATTCAATTCCGTGTATGATAGGCTATATCTTGAAAAGTTTAAACAGATGTGGGCTCTACAATAACTAAAACCTATGAACTTATCGGCGATTTTGGTCCGCCATTATCCATGCATGGTATCAAAACAAAACCACGTGATTCCCCAAAGTTTGGACATTGTTCAAACAGACATTTAAAAAGTCGTTATTTCACGAATTTCTTTTAATTAATTCGGTAAAAATGGAGTTTTTATGCAAGTTAACATAAGAATTGAACCAGGCTTAACATATTTTTAAACAACCCAAACATTTTCCATACAAATGATAACTATCAAATATCGAATGAATTCTTAAAAAGAACTTTTCGACAAAAAATATAAAATTAATCCATAGTTCACCATTCCAAGTGATAACGATCTAATTCAAAGTATGCTGATTTTACAAAGTTATATTAACCATTTCGAAATAAATAAAGCGTTATAATATTAATAAATTGCATGTAATTATTGAAATAGTGCGCACCCAGGTTATGAGAAGTTTTTTTTCAATTTCCCAACAAAAAAAATAAATGACAGCAATCAATACTTTAAGGTTAGCTTCGAAAAATGATTGAGACAAGACAAAACTACGAATGTGTTATGTTTTAGTTATAGTTTAAGTTCTAATCAGTTTTGAAATGCGTACGGTCGTTTGTCTCAAACGCGTTGTTTGCGTTTATTCTGACTCTATTTCTAGTTATCTCTTATCACCTTAGACATAATGAATGTTTTATAAGATTGAACATAAGAAATTAAGCACATATTTTTCAGATTGTCGTATTGTTCAATCAATTTTCTGATGACTCTATTCAGACTATAAGCCCGGCTAACACAAAATATGGAGCTTTAGCCAATGTGACATGTTACACAGGTTACAATACAACAAAGCAACAAATCCACTGCTTGGAAAATGGTTCGTGGGAGGAAGCGCTATGTAAAATTAAAAGTTACGTAATTCTTAAAAATGTTGTGGTTAATAATATTAAATATTTTACATTTAAGGTTTTCGAACTGTAATATGCACTTTTGCAGATTGGGATTTTGTTGTTTTCATTTCAATGTACATACATTTAGACATCTAACGAAGAGTTTTAAAAAACATTTACCGTGCGTAACTCGGGAAATTCAGTATTTTAGAAGGGGACCCTCTGCTTCGAAAAATGGGCTGTACAATCAAACATATCAGAAGCTAAATTCATCTCTATTTCTTTCAAACCTTGTACAATTTTGCAAAATAAAGGCTAATTGTTAAAGAACATCATACCTGAGCAGGAAAAAACGAGCATTATGTAGTAGAATTTACATGTATTTCTAATTCTTTATAAATTGAGATTCTTTAAGTGCACCCCAGCTTCGAAAATGCACATTTTTACGAGCTGCAAAAAGTAAGCAAGTTTTTATCTGTAATTTTTGTGCATGTTTAATGCAGTAAAATAATTATGATATACATAAAAATTATCTGCTATGTGTATAACATCAAGTAATAAAAAAATCAAAGCACTTCACCGTCTCGTTTTTATTTTATTGGCCTACAAAATAGGTACCTAAGGCCCAGACCAAACGGTTAAAACCACAAAAACCAAAGGGCTTGGTTAACGAATGGTCATTTTTATACCCCCTCAATTTTTTTGAAAAACAAGAAATACGCAAGCAGTCAGCTATGCTGGTTAAAATTTAACCTCAAAAAAGTAATTTTGGTAACCATGACCATAGCAACCAAATAATTCTTTTAAAGGAAAAAATCATCGTGCAAACACATAAAATAACTTTTATAAGACAAGTTTCACAAAATTACTGTTCAAATATAGAAACAATAAAAAAGCAAAATTTTCCTAAATGAAAGTACAGATTCCACAATCATTATAGTTTCATATCGTTATTCTGTTGCTGTATTATAAAAGAGTCAGTATTTTGTATTAATATCATTACAATTTTTCAGTTTTCATGGCTACTAAATGAAGATGAAGAATAATAACAATTATTTCTGAATTTTTAACCTACTGATTATACTATTTTCTCCAAAAATTAGCTCACAATAATTAAAAAAAGAAGAAAAAGGAAAAAAAAGCTCCTCTACCGAGGAATGAACCGGGTCCGTCAAAATGTAGAGTTCTGAGCGTTACCATTGCGCCACGGAGGATTGATCAAACGGTGGTGAATTTCATATAAGCTGTATTCATTGCCGAGTGTTGTTCGTCGACAGTCTAATTTTGAGTATTTGTTATGAAAATATTTGTTTACTTTACATCAATTTTATATACCCATTTCTTTATTATTTGATTTAGTTATTAATGACGTCATAATCGCGGGAAACACCTAAAGAGTAGACTCCTTTTACGACTAATAGTATCAACTGGAAACGTACGAATCGGTGTTCGGAAAAACTTGTATTCATTTTTGAAATGCGTATGGTCTTTTTTTCTCTAACGCGTTGTTGGTGTTTTTTTTTCTGACTCCATTTCTAGTTATCTCTTATCACCTTTTAGACATCATGAAAAATATATTAGATTAAACATAATAAATTGAGCACATATTTTTCAGATTGTGGTATTGTTCAATCAATTTCTGATGGCTCTATTCAGGCTGTAAACCCGGCTTACACAAAATATGGAGCTTTAGCCAATGTGACATGTAACACAGGTTATAATACAACAAAGCAACAAATCCACTGCTTGGAAAATGGTTCGTGGGAAGAAGCGCTATGTAAAATTGAAGGTAAGGAATTGTGTAATTCTTAAAAATGTTCTGGTTAATAATAATAAATAATGTTACATTAAATTTGTGAACAGTCATAGAATTGCGTTACTTTAGAACTTTAAAAAGCAATTTTAGACTGCGGCTCGGTCTCGAATATTTCAGACGTCAATGGGCAAGTTGAAAATACAACATGTAACACAGGTTTTAACATTCACACTCCACAAAGAAACAAAGTACATACTGAGGAAACTAAACATGAACAATTTCAACGTGCAAGCAGAGGGACGGTTAGTAATAACTCTTTGACAGGTTATTTTTGTTTGAAGCTTTTTATTGTGTTCACAACTTTAGGCTGTATGTCGAGGCTGCTTATGTGGCTATTTCCAATGCGCATATCGAGGGCTCAGTGCGAAACTATCGTATCTGCACTTTTTTTTTATCAAAAATGGTTTTATTTCATATTTTGACTTGCTTTAATAGTCCCCATAAGCTAACAAAAAAGTATAGATGAAACTTAGTATCTTCTTTTCAAAATTATAAAAGTGAAAACTATTGTATCTGCGATTTGGTATTTTGCTCAGTGCGAAACAATCGTATCTGCAATTATTTTGTTTTCTTTTTACACAGAATGATCATTTTCTGAATATATTTAGAATGTATATATGTCTTTGTTAAAAGTAGATGAATATTTGCTATAAATGATGTTATATTTTTATTGTGCTCCGCAAGAAACTATCGTATCTGCACAATAACTTGACTTATTTCAGTAAACATAATAGACCATTAACAACAAATGTAGTTCCAGATCAGCCTTGATTAGGATCAAACCATAGACTTGTTGTTTTTTATATTTTTTATATTGTCATGATTGTGTTGGCTAAAGAAACTACCAGAATTACAGAATCTGATGCTGATTTGAATGCAATGGGATTCATGGTTAAATGGCAGTTATTTATTTTACAACAACTTTGCAACTACATGTATGTAGAAACAATTCAATTTTACATTCGCAGCATTCAACACGGAACGTTCTTGGTCAAAAACACTATTATACATTTTTGTAATAAGATAAAACAACCGAGAATCATAACATTGCCGAAAGCATTGGAATTTAATGCTAGATAACATACATTTAAAATTGAAGACGATTTCAGAGGAAAATGAATTACTATAGCTTATACCATTAATTTCCACCGTATTAAGTTGTATATAATAACGGACTCGATGTTTTTTTTTTCCATGTAGCATATTATTAGAAAAAGGTTCCAGATTTAATACATTGGTAAACATATCATTGAGTTTTGGTTGTTAAGGAGCTGGGATAAATGGGATAAATGTCTATTAGCTTACAATCCGTTCATATAACATCAGTGTCAGCAGACAGATGTGTCGTTTTAAGGTTTGTTTTCTATATTCACACGTACATTTACTGTTATTTGGCTTTCTTCAAAACGAGGGAAATTGTGACATCACTGACATTAGCATATTCAATGTGTTACTACGCCTATGATTTCATGTACTCTGAACAAAATAGTAGTCATCTGTAGCTTAATCGAAAACGTTAACCTAGTAAACATCTTCACCTTTGGAAAAAAATGTAAATTATGCTTTATTCCTGAAACAAATCATAGTCCGTTCCTTGGACCACTGATGGCCTTATTGGCGACGTGTCTCCCGCCACGTTCGTGATAGCCGGACACGTACGCGCTTGCTCGTAGCATGCTTCGAATACATAGATCTGTAAATCTTACATGTCCTTATTTCTGTACGAGTAATACCCGGTATACTAGTCTTAATATGTTAAATTTTACACATCAATAGTTTACTGTTTACTGTTCACGCTTATATGTGGAAATCCAATACATAAAAATATTCAGCAATGATTTAAAACGCTCATGAACGCCTTTCATCAAACAATAAACAAATGTTCGCAATCTGTCTTGAAATTTTGAAATTTCAAGTGAAAGCATTTGCGCATTGATTTCATAAAGTGGATAATTGAAGAAAAATATGCTAAGATGGATATTTATCATTATCGTTATTGTTAATGATAAAAATAAAAAAAAATATTTCGTGAAACAAACAGTTTAGCCACAGAACAATATTGAAATGGCTTTAAAATGGCAAAATAAAGAAAATGTTTCACTGTTATTTTGAGCTTTGAATTAGCAGAAAAGATATATTAAATATTTCAGAATTATTATTTGGCTATTGTTATATCTTACATCGGGAATATCGTTTATATCTCTACCTAAAGGTAACATATATGTGGCTCGCTAAAGAATCCCTGGCGGCTACAACCCCCAGATAAAATCGGTTTACTGTTGTCGATTTTGTTCTGAATTAGGGACAGCGCAGTGTAGCAGTCAAGTATTCTTTTAGCGATACTAACGTGGCAAGAGCCAACTTAAACACGTGACAGGAATCTTGGGCTACTTTGCTTCCTCTGATTACCCTGAAATCGCCGGTTGCCAGTTCCTCGTTTTGGTGTAATACCGGTTTCAGAATTGTGATTAGTAAAACAAATATTGACGACAACAGCATCCAATAAAAACAATTATAACATCGAGATCTTAGGAATGTGGGGCTGTAAAATTATAACTAGGGGATAATTAACCTGTCTGATTGATAGTTGCCCCAAGACCGAAGCTAAGTCTCAAACTGGTGATTACGGCATCTGATACGAAAGCTACCGGCTAGCACTTCTTTTGTTATTTTGATTGGTTGTCAAACTTAAAAGAAATATTGAGAAGTGTCAATCACTCAAAACAATAAGAATTATTTCTCTGTTAACACACAGATTGCCAAAAGCAACTTAGAATGAACATTGAATTTAAACTAAACGATTTCCCAAAAATAATAGGGATTTTATATTTTTTTCATTTTTTCAAATATAGAATTTACTTTACAATTATTAATTTTCAAAAATTTACAAAGAAATTTATACTCAATTTCAGGGCATAACATGTTTATATAGAAAAAATATACAACATAAATAAAATAGTATCAACGTGTTTTTAAAAATACTTTAAAGAGGTCACTAACAATGAGGTAAAAAGTCGGAGATTATTTTGGATATTATTATTCTGTTAATGTCTTGCACGAATGCATAATGCTATTATGGTGATTAAACGCGATTTCAAATGACTGTTTCATTTTATTTTAACTAATGAAATGCTGGCATTTCACCTTATATCGCAATTGGAATTGTAAAGCGTATAAATGATACATCTTGCTCGTTTTCGCGAATCTCCCAATGTATTTTAACTTAAGTTTGCAAAACGGGGCGTAACGGGTCAAGAAGTAACAGCTCAAAAAGCATCCGTCACCTTGACGCCTCGGGGCGGATTATGGAAGGCAATATTCTTCCAATAAATGCTCACTCTCTTACACTATCGGCTCATTACATTCACCTCTGTTATAGGCTGGGACTACTTTCAACTACGTTAACTTTGGCGCAACAAAATAGTTCACCAACTACATTTAAAACAACTAGGGTTTCTTGGGTTTTAATGAAAGATAGTGAAGATTTCTGTCATTTTTTATTCCACAAGCTTTCAAATTCATAATTATGACTGTATACAACGAACCTTATTAGTTTGGTCAAAAATCTTGACATTGAGCCTTTCGCAGAGATGTAAAGTGAGTGTAAGGAACGACAACTCTGCGTAGGAGATTGTGAGATTGTAAAATGCTGTTTAGTTAAATTTTAGTTCGGCACAATTTATAGACCGCTTCGGCACTTTCTGTTTCTCGCGAAAAATAACTACTTGTTGTTGCCAAGTTTTTTGATCGGCATCTATTTACCAATAAGCGAAATGATTCATGGTCAAAGTACTACAACATCTGCGGGTTGATTTATGTTTTTGTTGTTGTTGTAGTTTTGTAAAGTCATCTAAGCTTGTTGATCATGAATCGCACAATACCTTAAAATAATCGTTTGACTATATAATTATATATTCTGAAAATTAACGAACTATGTCAAATAACATCATAATAGCGCGAATGATAAAATAGTTACATCTCAATAAAATTCAAGTTCTTTTTCTGTAAGTAAGCGTTTAAAATAGGATGTTATTTTTATGATTTCTTAGTGCCGTGTTACATTTGAAATTGAGGAATTAGATTACATGAATTATTACAAAACAAAGTTATGTCCTATTATATTATCAGAACAGAACAGAACATATCTTTATTTAACTCTAACCAATAAGGCATAAGAGTATACAAAGCATAATAATTTTGATAAATGGACACGTGACATGGTGTAGATACACACTTATCTTACTGCTCGCAACCACCCACACACACACGCGCGCACGCACACACACACATGCTTGCATAAAAACACAATTAACAATCATATAGACTAATTCTGTTAATATAGATCAACAGAGAACATACAAAATGATGTTTTCAGCAAAGTGAAATTATGAAAACCAGTGGATTAATGGTTTTAACAAAATCATATTTTTGAATGTCGAAGGATACGAAGGGTTTGGGAAAAGCCGGTATGATTCCGTGCACTGTCCTTTATCTTGACTTATTGTTTACTAATTATTCATAAGTAAAAACACGTCATTAATCTTTGATTGATTTTAATCGGTCAATGATCAAGTAGAACTGTGATGGTTTTTGTCGCACGTGTCAGGATTTAATTCGCAGTTTTTGGATTTAAATTTGGAGTTAAAATAAAAGGAGACCGATAACGAGTTAGTATTTGTGAAAGTGAAATGTAAACTTTAAGTATGTGTTTTACATAATAAGAGAATAATTCATAAAAAGTGGAGTTTAAATTCGTTGCTGCAGTGAGTAGTCTCGATCGATGTGCAGATAAATTTGCAGCGGCGTATCCAGTATTTGGTAAGTTTTGTTGTTTGTATAGTTAAATAGGATTTCATTATATTATATTGCGTTTATATGAGTTAATGTTTGGTTATACAAGAAAAAATATAATTTATTCTTGAGGACTTGAATGAGTTAATAGATGATAAGAGCATTGTTTTATTTCCATTCCATTGCGGTGCATGGTCATGGAACACTAAAATTAAATAACAGTGTAGGCCTAGTATATTTGGTAAATAAATTATGGAGTATTTTCCTATAGAAAAAAACAACAGCAACAAGCAAATAAACAACAACATCAATAAGAAAATTTCCACACACACAAACATGCAGCAATAGAACTCACACATTATAAAAAGAAGCAACAACAATAACAGTGCAGTTCAAAACACACACAAATAGAAAGAAATAAATAAAAAAAGTGTTATATGTAAATACATGCAACTATAATGTTGACAATTAACTGAGCAAGATTAACATTTTTATCTTTCATTTAAGCTCACAAAATATGTGGTGGGAAAAAAAAACTACAACATCAACAAAACAATCAAAATGAAAATTTAAATTATTAGGGTATGCTTTACTATATGATAGATATACAATATCTATAATATGTAGCATTATATACTAAATACATTGTACTGTATATGGGGGGCAGTAAAGCATTTTATTTATTAACCTTTTATAGGGAGAATTAAATGTAATTTTAACAAAATTTATTATTGCTTAACAATGTTTATAAGTATTTTAACAAATTTGGCCAAGTAACTTAATTCTGTAAGATTATTTGTATTTAGAAGCTGCTTGAATTTGAGTGTATTTGGTCTTGTAGTATAATATTTCTTTATGTATTTGTTTCTCGTTTCATTAAAGAAAGGGCACTTTGAATAGGTAATGCATTTCATCTAGTGGGTCATTGATATTACACAAAAAGCATGACCTGTCTTCAAAATTTATATTATTCCACCTGCCAGTTTCAATTGGGAAAAATGGTTTCCAGTTCTAAATTTAAGTAGTTGCATTGCTTCAGATTTGTTTAATTTTAATAAATATTTTTTCTAGCATTATACTTTCTTTGTATATAGAAAAGTTTTTACCTTTACTTGAGTTTTGTAGATTTGCATTCCAATTCTGAGAATGTTGATCTATGAGTGACTGTTTAACAATCCTGTTTATGTTTTTTGTTGTGTTTGGTTTTGTGATTGCCATAAATAATAACAGCCTGTTTCATTAAGTATATATTTTATATGGGTAATCCATTTTGACTCAAAATTTGGCGATTCTTTCATATAATTATAGATACTAAATGCTAGTTTACTTTGTTTACCAGTAATTATTCTATTCCAATAACCTATCATTCTTGTTTCAATATTTATATCCAAAGGGTACCTTCCAAGCTCTGAGTATAACATATAAATTGGTGTACTTTTTCTTACTTTTAATGTTCTACGAAGAAATTCTGCATGTAGTCTTTCAATCATTTGTAGATTTTCATATCCCCAGACTTCAGCGGAGTATGACAGTATTGGAATAATGGTATGGTCAAAACGTTTAAGAACAAGGTCAATCGGCAAATTTAAATTATAGATTCTTTGATAAAGTAAAACATTGCTTTTCTTGCTTGTTGTGTTACGTGTTCCCTGGTTTCAAGGAAACTTCCTGATTTTGAGAAATATGTACCCAAGTATTTGTAAGATTTAACAATTTCAATTTCTGTATTATTTATTTTAAAATGATAATTTTGATCATTTCTTGAGCCGAATACCAGTGCCTTTGTTTTTGATGTATTGATTTTAAGTTTCCATGTATTACAATAGTTTTCGAAGTCATTTAGGCAATTTTGGAGTTTAATAGGGTCATCTGAAATCAGTACTGTATCATCTGCATATAAAAGAAGTATTAAGTTCATGATAATATTTAGTTGATTGTTTGGGTCTTCAAATGTGTTGCCTTGGTACCCTTTTGACTCTAGATATTCTTCAAGGTCATGTAAGAATAAAGCAAATAGTATAGGTGATAGATTCACTCCTTGTCTAACGCCACAGTTGCTTGGAAAAAAATCTGAATAGTGGTAATTTTGTGTGACACAGGAATTAATGCTTGTATACATGTTTTTAATAACTC
The DNA here is from genome assembly GCA_038501625.1 of Corbicula japonica. Classification (NCBI taxonomy): domain Eukaryota; kingdom Metazoa; phylum Mollusca; class Bivalvia; order Venerida; family Cyrenidae; genus Corbicula; species Corbicula japonica. Next base: position 118,936 of record JAZAYU010000445.1, read on the forward strand.
TAAAGAAATTTCCATTTATTCCACAGTCTAACAATTTTTTCCACAACCCAATACGCCAAACTGAATCAAATGCACCTGTAAAGTCAATAAATATACATAATATATTTTTATTTAGATGTCTCAAGATTTCAATTATACTGTTCAATGTAAATATGTGATCAGTTGTAGAATATTTTTTTCTAATGCCAGCTTGGTTTTCTTTTAGGATATGATTATCATCAAGAAATTTTGTTAGTCGTTCATTTAAAATGGATGTGAATAGTTTGCTGGTGCAGCTAAGAAGGGTTATTGGTCTGTAATTTTGAGGGTCTTTGGGGTCACCTTTATTCTTGTAGATAGGTATTATTATTCCTTCAGTCCAATTTTGGGGGATTGTACCTGTTTTTAATATGACATTAAAAAATTTAATGTAAAATTGCATACATAAATGTTTAGTAGATTTAATATATGCATTTAGTGTATTATCAATACCAGGTGACTTGTTATTTTTCAGTGAGGAAATGCATTTATCAATCTCATCTTCAGTTACTGTAATAGGTGAATTTAGGTTATTGCTTTCTTCTCCAAATCTTATTCTGTTGATAATATCTGTTTCATCAAGGTCATGCTCTAGATTATTATTTATGTTTTCGAAATGGTTATATAGGGACTCAATTGTTGGTTGTTCATGATCGGTGTGTTTTTGTCTTAGTTTGTTTAAATATTTCCAGTAGTATTTTGGTCTTTTTGTACTCATTTGTCTTAATGTATCTTCATTAGATTTATTAATATATTTGTTCATAGTTATTTTGTATTTTTTTACATTTATCTGTATAGCATGCTCTATTATATTCAGACGGGTATTTAGTAAATATTTTACGTGCTTTATTGTAGGCCTTTTTGGCTAGTTTACATTCTCTGCCATACCATGGTTTGTTTTTTGGACTTGAACTTATTTCTTGTTTTTATATTTAAAGCTTTTTTCTGCACTATGGAGAAATATACCAGACAACTTGTAAGCGATATCATCAGCATTTGCTTGTTGGAATGTTTCAATATTATTCATGTCCCTTATCATTTGTTCTACATCATCTGTTCTTATATTATTTACAAAATTTTCAGCAAATTTATAATTCCATTTAATTTTATTATTTGATATAGGGTTTCTGTCAGTTTGCATCAGCCATTGCAACTGTATTGTGAAATCTAATAACGCATGTCCATCTGAGAATAAGTTGTCAACATCAAGGATTTTAAATGTTTTCAATGCAGTAAAACCTGTTATAGATATTATGAGATATGTGCATTTAGATCTCCTGCAATAAATACTCCTTATACTTGCTGCACATTGTTATTATTTCAGATTCGAATATTTCAAATTCATCTGTATTAAAAACCTTGATTGTATTGGTGGGACATAGACAATTCCAATAATTGTACTGTTGCCACTATTAATAAGGGAACCTTTAATTTGGATCATAAACTTTAAACTAAATAGCATTTCAGTGTAAGAATGTTGCCTTTGCAATATTAACCCTCCCTGGGGTGTCAATGTAACGGATGCTATATACGTTTAAAAGTTAACAAAAACTCACGTTAAATACGAAATTTTGTGCGGGAATATTTAATAAATCTCAACTTCTTAATTTCAAACAGTTTCTTACAGTTTAAATTTCTGTCTATACCATTATAAAGTTTGGATGATTTAGACGGGTCGCAACCTTCATGCGACTTTAAGTGCCCAAATTACTTTTTGATATCAATATAGGAAAAAGGGAAATGCAATAATGAAGAACTTTTTAAAATGAAACTCGGGGAAAAATGACAAACATCCATCAATTCATGATTCCGAGTTAGGGCACCCCAAATAAATCAGAAATCGTGTTTTAAATATGCCAGAAATTGCATTCACTATATTTTCAACGAAGCATGATTAAACTATTGTTTTTTATGTTATGTAAATATATTTCTCACAACCTTTGTTTTAAGAAATTCCAGACATATGTTGATGTTTTCCGCTTTCTGCACTTTGAGTATTCCTCTGTTTGGTCTGCCAAGTTTCCTGCCAGATAGGGTCTCCAGTAATTTTATAAGGATCTTACCATCTGCAAGGCCAGTAAAAAGGTCACTTATTTCCCGATTTTCCTAAAATAAAACAAAAAGGACCACAGTGACAAAGATATCAATATATCTTGTAATCTAAGTAAGAACTTATGCCAAAATGAATAATATTTGTGTTTCATCGACCAAAGCGTTTTATTCTCTACAGTTATAGCAATTGTTTCTGAGCAGTTTTTTGCTGAAGGGAAAAGCAAGTCATAAAGCAACATGTATTGAAACAAAAGTAATAAATTAAACATGCCAAAAAAGGAGATTGCAATCTGTTAGATGAAAACAGAACTCTAAAGACATAAAACACTAAAAATATCACAATATTGGAGGTTCGGTTTCATTGGGCATGCTAAAAGTGGAAAGAGACACCATCCATCGAGACAAAAAGCAACAAGCCTAAGTGAGGATACTGCATGGATGTGAAGGCTGATCTGGATCTATACTGTTTGCCAATGGTTTATTATGTTTACTGATTTAAAGACGATTGCTACAGTTTCGTAATCTTTTTTCATACACATTCACCGGATGGAGTAGGAACAGCCGGTTAAAATGAACCTCATTTAAGTCACATTTAATCTTTATATAACGCTGTATTTTCTACAAAATACAGTTAATTACAACATGTTTTGTAAATTCAGAAAAATCTTGCAAAAATTGTTTTTACTTCGAGAAATGTTTCAGGGTAAAGGAATTTTTTTTTAAATAAGTGCATTTCTACATGAAAATAGAAACATCCATCTTTTGAACTAGAATTTGTCTACAATTTACTCAAATACTATTTTAACCTAATTTTAAAATAGATCAAACAAAGCATAATATAATGTTATCATGCCTGTTTGAATAGTAGTCTAGTTGTTTAAAACATTTTTGCAAACCAGAAAAATGATCAACCTTGCAAAAATTAAAGCTTTAAACTCATTTATTTGCCGAAGAAAACATGTGCTTAAATAATTTTATCAAACAGACCTGATGATTACGAATAAATGAGTGTATATATACGCTTTATGTATAAGTTACAAAGCTGTTTTCATGATAACATGGAAGTTTCAGATTATGTTAGTGTTATTTAGCTGGTGTTGTTTATTTTTTAAGAAAAAAGGTGTGCCCAGAACAGGCTCAACTCAAGTTTGAACATCATAGTATTCTTTTCAATTCATGAAATATTCTTATATTTTTCGTAAGTATTTCACAATATGCTGAAGTTTCAATCAAATATACAAAAAGTTAAAACTTTAGATTTTTTGAAGCTATAGCAATAATTGTCTTTTAGTTTAGTTAGCAACCAAAGTGGGGGCTTTAAACAATTTATAACATTATGTATGTCTCAATGTCTGTTATATAACAACATAATATTTGAATTCTGCCATGGTATATTTAACGAGAGTGAAGTCAGTAATAAAATTAACATTTGGAAAAGATATGTAGATACAATAGTTCCGCGCTGAGCACAATAAAAGATAAACTTATTACAAAAGTGATAGCAAATATTTATCTACTTTTAACAAAAACAATATATACATTCTAAATACAATCAGAAAATGATCATTCTTTATAAAAAGAAAAAAAAGAAAAGCTTTTTGGAGATACAATAGTTTCGCGGTGAGGTTTTTGCTTAATTTCTGACAATTTCAGCGCTAAACTTTGTATCTTAAATATTTGCAAATTTAATAAGAACGAATTTCTAAATTGTATTTTAAGTATCGGCAATGCGTTCAGATTTGGTTTTAATGCTCTATTACACATTTTCAAAAAGGAAGTATTTTCCATTTTAATAAAATAGTTTTTTCTTTCTCCTGAACAATTTTACAAAATGCAGATACGATAGTTTCGCGCTGAACCCTCGATATTTTACCATATTAACATAATTGAAATATTATTTAGATTCGTAAAACTCGATTCTATCCAGCCTTTTGACCCACCTAAGACATTGTACGGGATTTAAGAAAATTTCATATGTAGCGCATTTTCCAAAAAGATGTCCCAAATCTTTGAAATGGCACATGCGTAATGCCGAAATGTTAAAGGCCCAATAAACTTGTCAAACAGTATATTTTTATAAACCTAAACATTTTAGATTTCACCTGTATGCATAATACCACAAAAAATAAACCGTGCAATAAGAAAAGGGTATTATCTAATTGATTTGCAGCATGTTTTGCGGATCGTTTATCTTGTTTACAAAACAAACAGCGAATCTTTCCGAGCTTATTTTCGGCAACTCTCGGCAGGCGACGGTCGCTAATTAAGCAGAAGTGCATAAATTGATGACGTATTCCCTACTAAAAGCCGTTACAGGGATGGGTCGTATAACATTTACATCTTTCTTTATTTACCGTTTTGAATGACGTCACTGCGTTCTGCGTTCTTACGGCCCACGTACGGAAAAAAACTGATAACTTTTCGCCGAGTGATTGTAAACATTGGTTAGTAATTTTGTGGGCTACAAAAATACTGTTGGGACCGGTTCTCAATGATTGGTGATTGTTTGAGAACATAAATATTTTGTCATTTATACTTTCTTTTGAAAAGGGTCAGCGTGGTTAATTAATTTTCACAATGAAAAAAAAACGTTTTGACAAGTTTATTGGGCCTTTAAATAAAAGATTAAAAAAAATCCATTATTAAACTCTCCAAACGCATACTGGATTGAATATTAAAAAAGACTGTTTGTGAGAATGTGTATCATTTTCAAAATTATGTAATTTTGATAAAAAATATGGAAAAATTATTCTTTATTCAATTAATATGAAGTAACCACGTTAACTTTATAAAGTGCACTTTCCCTTACCTTTGCAGAGCGTATTTATAAACTTCAGACAATAAAAGCCAATTTTAATTTCTTCTGGGTTTTCTAAAAAAACAAAAAACATCTGTAAGTTAAAAAAAATACCAACATGATATTCTGCTGCGCTTTGCAGGACTGGTGATTAACCCATCTACAGTTGATCATTATGCTTACCTCTTTGGTTGAACGACGGTGGCAGGGGTTCATGAGTTTATGAAGGTTTATAGGAATATATTTTTTAACAGAATCTAGAAGATCGATTTGTTTCTTCTATGCCTGTCATCGTGTTTTTTGCTGATTTGACTTTCGGTGCTCTGGTCTCGATAAGGTCATTGAGTACCCGCCCATTTGGCTTTTCAATGCTATGAGCTTCTTATGTTTTATTTCTTTGAGTGTTTTTGCATGCAACACTGTTGAGCAAATGGGTGGGTTAGAATTATTTCACCAATACGAGGTTGGCGTACCCTCGAACCTGTTTTAAACTCCCAGTGGCAATTTGTTTTTCCGCTGACCGTTCCAAGGCGGTAACACCTTTCCGTTAATTGTTTGTAGCGTCTTATTTGAATTGACATACTCATAACAAACATGCTCTCTCTCTCTCTCTCTCTCTCTCTCTCTCTCTCTCTCTCTCTCTCTCTCTTCCTCTCTTTTTTGCTGCGTGGGCAGGCTTGTTTTGTGAGTGTGTCGATTCCTGATATCCATATTTCACTTGTTTATGTAAACACTGACCGTCGGTATGTATTTACTTTTAAAGGATTCCGTGCAGCGCTCAATAGCAGTTGCTGTTACTTAAAGACGATTGTTTAGACTAAAGCAAATATTAAGATATTAATCGGTTGTAAATTATCAGACCGGGAAACCAGTTAGCACATTCATTGCCAGAGCGCCAATTCATCTGATCCGAGCAGGCTTGCAACAGTGGCACTAACACATTCCCCAACTATCTCCGAATAAAGCTGTGATACATCAATATGTCAGTAATCAATGTAACACCGCTGACTGACTAACTGATGACAGTAGTGGAAGATTTGCGTAGGGTGACGTTCACCGTTGCTTAACATCACACGTAGTGCTATATACGCCTAATATCAGACAAAGTGCTAAATGAATTTATATTTGTAAGTGATACAGGCTCAAGGCTGGAATCAACCGGGAACAACCACGATCACAGCGCTTAGCTTTATAAATCCTTGAGAAAAATATTAGTAGGTCATTTCCCACGAACTATTTTCCAAGCATTTTGCATTACAACAAAGCAACAAAACCACTGTTTGGAAAATGGTTCGTGGGAAATAGCGCTATAATACAATAACGGTAAAGCATTGTGTTATTGTCAATGTTTTGTTTAAAAAAATATGGTCAATAATGGTCAAACAAAAAGTGTTATAGCCTTAAATTTTAACGCAATAACTTGCACACAAAACAATGGTATAACACATTTTATTTATTTCAGACTGTGGTTCGTTTCCAAATATTTTGGACGGCACTGTGCAAGCTGTGAATTCAACAAATACAACGTATGGAGCAATAGCTTATGTAACATGTAACCCAGGTTTTACTACGAACACCACACAAATTACGTGCAGAGAAAACGGACTTTGGACCATTCCAGCATGTGCAGCGAAAGGTCGGTTAACTGTTCAGATTTTATATGAACTAAGACACTGCCTCTTATCGAGCTCTAGCTTAAATAACCTCTTATAATGATTATTCACGTCAGATATTACTGCAAAAACACCACATATTCCATGCAGAGCAAACGGACTTTGAACAATTCCAGCATATGCAGCGAACGGTCGGTTAATTGTTCAGATTTATTAAGCGCCATATTTTCTGTTTTATTGTTGTTAGTTTATTTTTTTTCAAAGCATTTCCAGTATGAAGAAAAACATAATTCCAAACAAAATTCTTTTCAATCTCCCGGAAAAAAGTACGAGTTGATGGGTGACTTCCACGAGCAAGAAATTGAAGGTCAAACAAACCCACTTTTACAAATAACTCTGATTGTATACATTTGTTAGACCAAATGACCTTAAATATTGTTGTCAGTAACTCATCACTTTTGAAGACATTTCAATTGATGCTTAATGTTGCTTCGTTTACTCGATAAAAATCAAATGGAATTTTAGGGATTTTTTGTATGTTTTTGGTCTGACTATTATCTTTACAGTTACATATATTAATAACATTGGTTTGTGCAAAGTTTTATTGCAATTTGCCGATTTGATATTTTCTTTATTGTCTATGACAAACAAACGGAACAATGCCTAAAGTTTTGAAGTTCGTTTTGTTTTTATGCTTGTTGATAAGATAGTTAGAATTTCGTGAACAAAATTTTACAAACAATAAATTAGCATTTCGTGAACAAAAGTTTACAAACGATAAATCCAAATGAACAAAAATTAACGTAATTCATCCAGTGCAAAACTGTGTCTTCTAAGATCCAAAAATTAGGTCACTAGATCAAATCAAATACAATACGTTTTTACACATTTAAGGACACAATTGTCTTTGTCATTAATCTCATTAAATGCAGTAGGAAAACATGTATCTTTCGTATTAATGATTTCAACCAGAAGTATTCAAATCATGTTCTTTTGTTCATCCCGGGTCCTGAGGGGGAGGGATTAAATTCCTACAGGTATATTTACTACACTGGTCAACCATATTTTGACACATTCGTTTCACTATATTAAAATTCAGTCTTTGTCAGAGCAGTTGCTTTTATCCATGTATTATAGTTTTCCCATATGCTTGTTGACAATAAGTTGTATGTAATTTGCTATGTAACTACACCTAACTATTTTCAAGTTAAAGATCGCCCTCGTCAGGAATGCTTTTGATTTTCTGTTTCATTATATATACATATATAAATATATATAAAACATTATAGATTCGTGTATAATAATTGTTTAAATTAAACTGAAGTTATTTTAATCACACAGGCTGATGTCCTGACAATTGTTTTTGACATAGATAATGTCATTTTGTGAAAGCTTTAACCTCAAATGAGTTTTATGATTTGAAGACGTTTTGGTCTTAATAAAAATTATGCGAACTTTTATTGAAGCTTGTAACCATTGTATTGTTAAATATGAGGTAAATATAAAGGGGGCGGTTCCAACTTTTGGAAGAAGTTATGTAATACAACACTGGCTGGCTTAAGATAGTTAGCGAGGCCAACTGGCTGGCTTTAAGTACTTAGCGAGGCGAAATTTTGTGCTACCGAAAGGTTTACGCGTTCTCTCCATGAGCTTGCTCCTCCGAGAGTTAAGGTAAGACCTGTGTAATGAATACCTTTATCCAGAAGAGTATCCAAGGGAGGTAACTATAGTAGTAAATTAGAGTAGATTTCTATCATGCAAGAGGTCCATGGTTCAAATCCCACTGGAAGCTATTTTTTTTTGTAAGCCTAGAGCTTAAATAATTGGCGTATTTCTTTTTTTCCTGTGTAATTCTGTCATTGAATATAAAATTCTCATGATTTAAACTAAAATAAGCAAAATAATCAAGATTAAAGGGGTTTTCGCTATCAGAATAGTGTTTATTCAAGTCATCAATTTGAAAATTTCTAAAACTGGACGGTAAACTTCTCTGAAATTTTGTTTAAATTTTGTTTAAGGTATATAGTTAAAAAATGGTAAAGTTTGGTATATTGCACCAATCAGGATTTTGCACAATTTTCATTAATTTAGTCTCGTGAAATATAAAAAATGCATTTTTTAAATTTATTTGGTCAAAAAATGTCATTTTAAGATAAATTCTGTATTTATACATAACATCTTAAATTGGTTTAGTAAAATATAACATATTTTGGATAAACTGTAAAAAAATTAAGGTTGAATTTATCAATAACAAAAAAATTTGTCACCGATTAAAGAATTTGGATACTTTCACGTTTTTTCTCACTTTTTTAAATAAAAAAAGCTAAAAATCTCAAAAACTACACGGTGAAAATCATTAAAATTGTGCATACAAGTCAGTGGTATGAAGCAGTTGATGAAAATATAATCAGATGTTGGATTCTTAATAGTGCCTATTACACAGGTCTTACCTTAACTTAGTATGTAGTACAATTGTAGTGCTGTAACACAAGGGCAGAATCAGATATACAGTGTACGGTTCTTTCGACTGCTGTCGTTGTATCTTACGAAGCTCAGCTTCTATGAGAAGGCAACATATATTGAACAATCTGTTATAAAGATTCAGAGAGTTTATAAGAGTTGGAAACTCCATACTGTTAGGACTTCATAGTCCTAACATAATAGTAGTGGCTGACGTCCACAGAGTTTAAGCTGCTTGATAGGTAGTCCATAGTTAGAAAGTCGTTGCTTAGAAAGAAGCGCGTGGAAGGCAAAACGTCTTTGTGATAAAAACAAATTAGTTTCCAATATAAATTATTGTAAATCACGTAGCTCAACATTTCATTCGATCATCTAAGCAAAGTAGCTTGAAAAAATTTCTATATACATGTAGTTGGTATATTAGCCACAGTCTAAGGCATCGCCATCTTGTTAACAAACCTTTTTATATTGTTCAAGGCTATAAGATTGAACAGTCTTAAATAAAGACGTAGGTTCCCTCGGTAGCTCTTGACAGCCCTGGGTCGTCACCGTTTTTGTCTTTTTGCAAATAATTAAACAAGTAACCAGTCTACTAGGTCACTGTTCATCGTCCTTGTTTATCCGTTACCTAGCAAGCCCAATTAAAATCGTTTGGAAGGGAACCTTGTGTTTCAATGTCAAGTTAATCATCCGATTAGTGCTATTTCCAAACCAAAGTGAAACATCCATATTAGAAACAGTCAAACTCAGACAACAGAATTATCCAAGCAGCTGAAAAGATCAAGTCAAATGTGAAATTAGCCACCACAAAGGGTTCACGAAAAAAGAACTTGCGGCTTAGCGCCTTCAATTTATAAATGGCAAAACTTATAAAATATACAATGAAACAATTAAAAATTTTTGCCACTGGGGGTTTTAATCAGGTTCTAGGGTGCACATTAGTCATACCTCTCATCTCATATGTACAAATAAGTATTAATTTAGTTGTCTTGTTGAATTAGCTCTAACACACTCATCAATCGAAAAACATAAACATTTATAAAACATAAGAAGCAACTGCATTTGTGAAGGAAAAGAAGCAAACACTCACAGGCTTTACGGATACCAGAACACTTGGATAAAATCAAAAAGAACGCAGTGGCCGGATTAAAAGAAATATTTAAAATAATAAATCCTCTACTAGAAAGCGAGCCCCTGTGCTGCGACGGTTCCTAGCCATGCAATGCCATTTAAGCAACATTAAGAAAAACGGGGCTACCCGAATAAAAGGTTGATCGGATTACTCTGATAACGTAATCATCACAGCATGTCACTGGCCAGAAATAGATTATTTATTGATAATAGTTCTGACTGTATGTGCGAGGAGAAAATAGCGAACAAATAGAGCTGCTGTTGATCTCAAATGATATTGCCTCTACTGTGGTAAGAAGCTCGTAGTCATGAAATTTTAATTACTAAACCTACAAAGCTCACCGGGACAACCCCAAAATGTTGATCGGATAACCCTGATAAACGTAATAATCACCGCAAACCGATTTTTTACTAAAAACAATACTGACTATATATACTGGCAGGGATTATTTTTGTTCGAGCGCCATACTGCACAGACACAAATATCGCTACTTTGAATTCAAGCAACTACACTTTTTGCAAGTGCCCAAGGTTATAAAACTGATCATGGAAACCAGTCTCAAATCTCAAGTATCTGATTGGCTGAAATGGCGACTGGTTGCCATTTCAGCCAATCGGATGTTTGAGATTTGAGACTAGTTTCCAATCTCAGTTTTGTTACCTTTAGCCAAGATTTCGCAAGAAACCAGCATACCTCTGTAACATTTGCCAACTTTAACTTTGTTACTGCCGAAAAAACAAACAACTAAACAATAATTATCAAATTTACTTGCACTTGGGCAAAACCGGTCATTAAGTATTTAAACACTGACAACTTTATTCGATATGATTAATTGTTTGTATATATTATAGCCATAGTGATACTACTTTTAAGTTGAAACGAGCAGTATAGGAAGTCGTGGCTCTTTAATTGGTGGAACCGTTGGAGGTGGAATAGCGTGTGTCATACTTGTCTGCGGTATTCTTATCTTCGTGAAACGACGAAGAAAATCAAAAGGTATAGCACTAGCGACTGATGTAGGACCACATTATTATTTTATGTGATTTATACATGTATGTGTATTGAACGTTACTTTTCGAATATTTGGAAAAAGGTTCAGTCACTGGAATTGGGTGTATATATTATATAGAAACGTCAGAACAAATGACGGGCAATAAAATAATTAACACAGTCATACGTTCTCTAAAATAATAGTATGTAGATAATAATTTAAGTTTACCTGTAAAATGATATAAGAAAAATCGAACTTAACAAGAACAGCAAATAATATATTATTACAAAAAACTTACTTGTTATAGGTTGCTATGATTTAGATAGACATTAAGCGAAGGCTTACTGAAGTACACTAATAGACAAATTATTTAATCAGTACAATCTTAATGGTCAGCAATCATAATTCAGTGTTTTGTTATAGTCTCTTATAAAAGTAAAACGTGCATATCAATAATAATCACACTTAGAAAACACAGCCTCCTTACAAGACATAAAGCAGAGAGAAGAATAAGAAGTGTATTGAATAGAGAACCTGATCGGAAACCTCATTCCAACATTCAGTTGTAAAACATTTTTTACTTGAATGTGATGCATTTTTCAGCAGTATTATTTTAACAGTTATTAAGTCTTTATGTAGTTATGGCATCACTGGACACCGAATCAAATATCATTATTATTGTATTTCATAATATTGATAAGTAACTGAATTTATCAACTGTACGTCAGTGAACGGTCAGTGGCAAAACGATTTTGCCATTGGGGTTTTCAAGCTGGTTCTAGGGTGCATCATCCTCGCACATTCTCATATGAACAAACAAGTCCAAATTTTATTGATGAATTAGCCACCTAACAACTCGTCAAAGTTGCATGCAAAAGCTCACAAAGCTATAAAACATAAGAAGCTAATAGAATTGTCTAGCTAATGTGCGGGTACCTTGCCGAGACCAGTGACCCTGGAGCCAAATCAGTAAGAACATGTTGATGCCAATCGGAATACTTTGCTGTTGATTTGACTTGAATGAGCTGGTGTTTTATTTTTCAGGACTATTTTATATCTAGATATAGCATACCATATTAAAATATCGCGAACAAAAATATATTTTTAGAAAACTGTACGTTATTTAGATTCAGAAGAAATTACGAAAAGTTTGATATATCAAGATTATATCGGAAATTATCGAGATGGCTATCAAACTAATAAATGACAGATTTTGGAACTAACGTAACCTGTATCGAAATAATAATGTAAAATAACGAACTAGGTTTTATTTTTCATGACATTTTAAATTATTAAGGCAATCTTTTAGGAAAACATACTATTTTCAGGGTATCTTTTATGTATGGCGATAGCTACCTATCTATATCGTGGCAGAATTATGTCACCATATTAATATCAATATAATTATATAAATTTTATTAATAGGTAACTGAATTAGAACAGTTAGACAATATCAAATTATGAGTAGTGAAGTTTTAACCGTTCTCCAAACTTAAATATTTTTAAGTAAGTTTATTTGCAATTTTTACAGGTGATCTAGCGTTACAAGAAGTTCTTCAAGTGCAGTGAGTATTCTTTTTTTTAAGCTGCTAACCATTTCACATTTATTTATAAGACCGGTATATTCCATACAAACATGAGCAAGGCGTGAACGTATTGCGTAAGCGTGAGGCCGGTATTCCATAGTTCCGTGATGCGTGATCCGTGTCCGTGGCCGCGTCCGTGTCCGCGGTTTTTCACTCACCAAAGATATCGCTGTGTATATATTTCATACCTCCGTGTCCGTCGCGGAGATAAAAAAAACGGACACGGAGGTATGGAATATACCCAACGCTATCTTTGGTGAGTGAACGAAAATCGCGGACACGGACACGGAACACGGACACGGATCACGCATCACGGAACTATGGATACCGACCTGAAACCTAAACGTGAGGTGTGATTTTTACATACACACTATTCCATAGATCTGTCTAGCGTGCATAAAAAGCAAATTATTTCGTCCCTTTTTAATTTGAAATTTGACAAGAAAAAATTTCAAAAGTATTAGATGAATGGCCGCTGTTTCTGGCTCTTGTGGTTGATTTCAAACATCTTCACGCACGCAAGCACAAGCGAAGGCATAGACAGTGGATACGAACTATTATCAAGAAAAGAGAGACTTTTGGAACATACCACTACTAAGGTGAAGAGATGATACTCAGTGAAGATGAAATGATGTTAGTTTAAACAATGAACACGGAAATAAAAAAAAAATGCTTAGGTCGGAATTCCATAGTTCCGCGATGCGTAATCCGTGATCCGTGTCCGTGTTCGCGTCCGTGTCTGCGATTTTTCACTCACCAAAGATATCGTTGGGTATATTCCATACCTCCGTGTCTATTCCACGTCGCGAACACGAACACGGACGCGGAGGTAAGGAATATACCCAACGATATCTTTGGTGAGTGAAAATCGCGGACACGAACGCGGACACGGACACGGATCACGGAACTGTGGAATACCGGTTTTAGGCTGGCAGTCCATAGTTCTATGAAAGTGGTCCTCGTGCGTGTCTGTGTGCGCATCCGCTAATTATATTTTCGTGATGTGCCATTCCATAGTTTTATCATTCTATTGGCGTGAAAGCTGATTAAGAGCTCTCTTCAGATGTTAGAGCTTTTAAGAATGCCACTGTCTGAAGAAAGTGTTACATTTAATTATTGGCTAATGCTATTATGTGTAATGGCTTGTCAAAATAGATCAAAAAGGAAACGACAACTTAAACCATTTAACTTTCTCGTAAGATAGCTGGAATTATCTGCGGAGGAGTTCAATTACTTACTTAAGACTAGATAGAGAACATTTTGGGAAATTTACTTGTTTGTTGTCTTTGAACGAAGCATGTTTCCTCTATAAGGTACATCCGGGATCTGTCCGTGCACGTACAATTTCGCTCATCGAGCTAAACGCCGCGGACACTGACACGGACGCGGCGCGGACGTATGGAATATACTCAACGATATCTTTGGTAAGTAAATAAAATCGCGGACACGGACTCGGACACGGGCACTGATCGTGCGTCACGAAACTGTGGAATGCGGGCATACGTTAACACATAGATGGAATACCAGCCTAATTGACAGAAAAATATCAACTAAACATTTATAAATAGATGGTTGGAATTAGTTATTTTAGAAAACGCATTATTACCATGCAAATTATTTAATATCACTTAAGGTTAAGGTTATGGATTCAACTTGTTATCAGTATGTTAAAGTATTCAACATACCTTAATCAAATACTTCTCAAAAGAGAACCGTGCCCGGTCGGCACGCACTGAACTTAAATAAGAGCGCAATGCCCAAAATTATGTAGATATGTTAACCATCTACGGAATTGAAAAAGTTGCCCTACAAATGAGACGTCACGCTCCTTGTAATTATTTCACTTAACAGGTGTTTTGAAGTCATCGATCAATACTTGATAACATCAGTGTTTTTATAACAATTATAAATCAAACCTGTTGGATGATCAACAATTAGATGCAGAACAAAGATTAAGATAATGTCTTTTATGAAAATTGTGCGCTTATATTTGCATATTTTGTTAGTTACAGTTTCTTTGTCACATTTTAATGAGCCACTTTTATTAACAGTTAATCGATTCCATCTATATGTTATGTTGATTTTAATTGCTAATGTCAAGCTACCATTTTGTAAAAATGCTTACAAAGGATAGTTTGAAGCGTTTTGTAGCCCAAACAAGCAGGGAAAGTAATACACGTTTATTGATTTCTCTGGTGTTCATTTTAAAACTTTAAGTGTTTTGCATTACTGTATGAAAACAGGTACGTGATAAACCATTAAAAGTATTATTTGTTAATACTATAAATTATACACGTTTATTGATTTCTCTGGTTTTAATTTTAAAACTTAAAGTGTTTAGCATTACTTTATGAAAACAGATCAGTGTTAACCATTAAACCATTAAAAGTATCATTTTGTTAATACTATAATTTTTTTTATTCAGAAGCTTTGAAATACACTGTCCCTTCTCAAAGATTGGCAAAAAGTTCCCAATTTTGTGCTTGTCGCACGCAAAAGTTTCCGTTATTTGAAACCCGTTTTCCTCCCCTTCCGAAATCCTCAACAAGGCTCTGCTAATAAATTCAAGCTTAGTAAGACAGTAACCTAATATTATATTTATCCTACCACCACTACCTATTTTTCTCTTTTTTTTTCGATTGAAAGAGTTTTTTCCATGTTTTGAGAAAATCCCTTGATCTTGACGCATTAATTTCGTTTGATAGTGCAGCTGTTCTACCTGGAGGATAATATAACGCGACGATAAATAGTTCACAAATTTCCCTTAGGACAAATGCCATCAGTGACTAATTAATCTTAAATATGACTAACTCATAGTGTAATTTCAATAAAAATAATACATTTGCAAAATATATTATAAACTATATATTATAAACTAACATTAATTTTATCACAGCCGAACAAAGTCAAAGGTCAATGTCAATAGTTAGCCAGCATTGCGAAGGCACATGCGACGATTGTTATTTTGAATTTAAAATGTTTGACAGTTTAATCAACAGTTATTTGTGGTAAACGTTGAAGTTCTGCTGAACGTTAAATATAGCTCCGTAGAACTGGCTATTGAATGAATTAGTGGACTTTTGAGAGAGACATCACCGTTTGCTGTGCACTGGCGTGGGTAGGGCAAGTTTGTAGAGAGTTAGCATTGCCACAGACCATAACTGTTGGAATTGCCACAGCCCGGGTTTGAATGGACGGTGGCATAGACATGATTGGTTGAACTGTTTCGGTTATTGTAGTCGCCGATGAGCTTTGTAATGGACGAGTGTTAGCCAGCACATTTGAACATTTCTTTTGTGAACCCTCAGAAATGTTGCTGTAATTAATGTTCTTGTGGCCACTGACTTGCATTATTTCAGTTGGGGGATGTTGCTATCCCGCAACTTTTGGACTAGGTGCATGCGAGCGGAATGATTGATAATACGCTTATAAGAACCAACGCCAGCATCCTGTGTCATGGTCTTGAGCATCGAACCAAGTTTTCTCTCCCCAACCCTTTGCTTGAGAAACCACTGTTCCTCCTGGTCATCGGCCGAGAAGGCTGTGGTCCTTGTTGCAATATAGAAGGGATCATCCTCTCTGCAAAACTCCTGGGGGCGTTTCGCTGCATACAGCTTATAAAATGCGACAGGATCTCGGTCATCACCCGTAGCAAACATCTTTGGAGCAACCTGATAAAATGCATTTGAAAAGGTAATTGTAAATGAAATTTATCTTCTATTCACCATCTGTAAATTTAAAAAGAAAGGTTACCAACATGATATTTTACAGCGCTCTGCAGGCCTGGTGATTAACCCATCTACAGTTGATCATTATGCTTACCTCTTTGGTTGCACGACGGTGGCAGGGGTGTAAGAGTTTATGAAAGTTTATGGGGAAATCTTTTCTTAAAAGAACCTAAAAGCTCGATTTGTTTCTTTTATCCCTGTCATCGTGTTCTTGCTGATTTTACTCCAGGTGCTCTGGTCTCGGAAAGATCATTGAGTACCCGCCCTTTGGCTTTGCAATGCTATTAAATTCTTATGTTTATATGTTTGTATGCTTTTGCATGCAACATTGTTGAGCTGATGGGTGGGTTGGAGTTATTTCACCAAGACAATTTGTACTTGTTTTGTGATACGAGAACCTGTTGGGGCAAGTGTGAGGTTGGTGCACCCTAGAACCTGGTTTAAACCCCCATTGGCAATTTGTTTTGCCACTGACCGTTCCAAGGCGGTATCCCCAAAGGTTCTCTTGTTTATTAATTGTTTGTGGCGTCCTATTTGAATTGACATACATATATAAAACATGCGCCCTCTCTATCTTCCTCTCTTCTTTTTCGCTGCGTGGGGAGGCTGTGTTTTTTGAGTGTGGCGATTCCTGATATGCATATGTTGCTTTTCTATATAAGTATAATCAGTCTCGGTTTTCACCAAAATCAAATTTAACACGAAATCATCACCAAAACTAACTCGTTAGCTTAACCCTTTACTCCATAGATACGACTTTTATTGCATAGGCGAACAGTTTATATCCAGATCAGCTGTCACTTTCATGCCATCTGACCTGGATCTACACTGTTCAGTTTTAGATTTGTTAGGTTATTTCTGACCAAGAAGCGACCATTGTTGATCCAGACCAGACGGCACTGATCTGGATCTACACTGGTCATCCGTGTAATAAACAGTGTATCTATGGAGTAAAGGGTTAATGTATGTATGACTTATGTTAAAATGTAGTTAAATTATAGTCAATGTCTTGGCACGGCCCATTCAAAACTAAGAGGCATGGACTTTTTAATGACAGACTTTTTAATTACTAAGTGCTTATTATTCGTATTGTTTTCATTTATCACAATAACATGACTTTTATTCATTTCCTTTACTAAACAGTAAGTTTAACAATAGGATTAAGATTAAAAAATAATTCAACCTTGCGAACATCTGCCAGGCTTTCCCCAGTGCGAGTTTTAGTTTGTCGCTCGTTTAGTTGCAGGAACTCGGTTCCGTCTACAGCTTGCTTTAGCTGAATGTCGCCCCATCTATTAATGGCATTATAATGAAATTTGAAACTGTTTACGACTCCAGATGTGGAAAAACACAGTTCATAATAAAGGCAAACAATTTACAGGTACATCAATTTCAATATGGAAAATTGTGTTTACAATGTATATTTGTCATTTTGTAGTCTGTTTAAACTATAAAAAATATTTGAAATATTCAAATTCCATTGTCAACTCAAAATTAAGACAGTTAAAGGGGATTTGAAACAATGATTTAAGTGTTGCCTTATGGCCAGTTTAAAAGTCTGAAACGGGCTTAGTTGCTCATGGTTGGATAAAACTTTTGTTATCTGAATGATTTATTAAAGTACCTTAGATTGTATTGCTCAGTCGTGCCTCTTAGTCCAAAATGCATGCAGTTATTCAGCCAAAGCACATTAAGTAAGGACTTGCTGCCCAAAATGCCTTTCTGGAACAGAACCATAATCTCATCATCGTTGATGGACTTACAGCATGAGGTTTATTACCCTTGCCTTTCTTTTTCAGGCCTTTCTTCTTGGCTCCGAAGACGTCACGGGATAGGCTGAACTGTGGACGCTGACTATTCATGATGGAATTGGGACATCTGTGCCTTTTAAGTTCTCTGTCCAGGCTACGTAGAATGCTCCTCATACTGCACGGTTCGTAATCCTGGCCTTTCTTGTCTTGCAAGAGAGGAAATTTGCAACATACTCGTCCAGGAGGTCAACATCTATTTCGTGCATAGGCTTTGGCTCTCCTTTAAATCGTAGGAAACGTTCAAATTTATGCACATCGGATTTAGTTTTGGACAGTGTGTTTATTGGCTTGAAGGCTATTTTCACGGCGGACATCATCCGGATTTAAAACTTCAAATTCATTTGATTGTGAACTAGTGCTAGGTTGGGGATCTGAAATGGTTTGTGTTTCAGCAGTTGGAACAGTAGATGGGAGATCAGTTGGATTACCAGTTAGAAAATCAGTGGGAGAATCAGTGGAACAAACAGTGGGATCAATGGTTCCATCCCAACTTTCATCAAGAGTTCTTGGGTCTATATCAAACTTTGCCTCAAATTCATCAAATGATATCTCTTCCACATTCTGTGTGTTATTAATTTCAATATTTTCAGACATCAGATCCTCCCAAATAATGCCGAAATCGATAGGATCAATGTTGTCAGACATTTTCAAGACTCGGAACTTTTTGCAGACGGACAATCAATTTTTTTTTCTGTGACCCTTGAAAAATAATTTTTTATTTGAATTTGAAAATGTGTTGCCTGAGATAATATTAAAAAGATAAGCAAAACTTTTTATTTTATTTTAACGCATTTATATTGCTTTCTCGAGTTTTATCCATATTCCAGGTCAAGTTTAAGCAAGTATTTTGTGTATCGGAAAACTAGGTCAAAAGTAGTTCCGGACCTGTCATGTAAAACTTGGGTGGCATATAAACGTTAAGTTTACATGTCAGGCCGATTTTCGCGAAATAAATGGGTAGTGGTAGGATAAAATTACATTCAAAGTTAGCTCTCGTTTCAGACGCACGACCACGCTCATGGAGCACCCCCTAATGGAACAATAAAAATAACTGTCTTAGATGTGGGTAAAACGCTGAAATCAATGTCAACCATTGACATTGAAGCTTAAAAGAACACAAATGATATATATTTGCAAAAAACAATTGGAAAAAAAATCAAACATACGTAGGCTGATGGATTATTACCATGATATTAACTTTTTACATGACAAAGTAAGGCACGTAGCTGATAAGCTAATAAGGATTGATAGATATTCCCTTTATAGATCTGCTGGGGCTACAAAAAACATTTTAACAAAATTATTTTACGCGCCACCGTGCACAAACTTAGACGCTACACCGTTAATATTACATGCTTAGACTAATGATTTAAACCGGTTTTTAAGAAATGTCTATAACTACCAAACAAATCGTGTGCGTTTCTTTAGTAATAAAGAACGCTATTAAATGAAGTTAAAACACCTTTGCGAAATTTCGAAAATGTTTTGATAGTATTAGAAAAAAAACATCAAAATTAATTTTATGAAATTGTAAGAATAACATCCAAATACATGATAATTATAAGGGTAACTTTCGAATAGACAGATATGACGTTAGTATTATACGCTTTTAATTATGTTCGTTTTTACCCTCAAAGAAGCGTTTGTAAAGATATATTTTGACAGAATATAAAAAGGGAAATCGATTGAAGTCATCATTTTATTTGCACATTCAATTCAATTCAACTTCTTCTGTGGTGTCTATTGGCGGAGTTTTTTAATTAATGAACTAATTTTTTTCTAAAATTTCGAATAATAACGTATTTTTGTCAAAACGGGTGTGGTGGATATACATGTACTCGGTTGTAAAGATACAATTATGAATGCGTCTTCTAGGTTCGACCTTTTACTATATACCCATTAATGATTTTAGCATAGTGCAGCGTTAATCAGCAAAATTGATACAACTCGTCAGATTAATAATTCCGTATTGGACATTGTCAAATTTTCAGATTCTGTATTTTTGCAGCTTCCGTTAGTTTCTACGTTTCAAAATGGCCGATTGCAAACCGCGATATTTTCATAAATTTAGATTTGTTTACTCCAGTGCCACACTTTTTTTTTAAAAATAATCATTGAATACACAAATAAAAATACTAGTAATATGAAATCGTCAAAAAAGTTGAACGAAAGTGTAATTGCGGATAAAAATATAACACGCAAAAAACTTTTTAGGAGCGAAGATGTGTACATATCGTTCAACTATCTCAACTTAAATATCCATTTGCAACAATCCTTCCTATTTTTTTCTTTAAAGCCTGACCCTGTGATTTGATGTAAACAGAGCTCGTTGCTGTGGTATAAGAATGAAACACTTGCAAATCCTAGTCGTTACATATCGAATACCACGGTAAACATTTCCAGCATCTTCGGGTCTTGTCCAAATTTTGCTGTTATTGTTTTTAGTCCTTAAAAGATTTGAAATTCTTTATATGACAGAATCGATCATGGCGCTTGAAAATGTAAACATTTGTTCGATGATGTAGAGATTTATTGTTTATTGTGACATAATTGCTTCCATCGCATTTCACTATTCATTATTAATTTAAAGCTCATTTAATTGGGAGTGAAATAAGAGTATAAAATAAAAGGAACATTATACCAGTATGCAATCTGTAGGTTTGTGGTTTTTATCGTTGCGTATGTACACCACATCATGCTCGACCTTCTGTCTCAGGTAATATTGTTTACATACCCAACTCGACAAACCTACAGATTGCATACTGGTATAATGTTCCATATTTATTTGACACTACATAACAAACAATAATACGGAATGACGTCCGCGGCGTCACCAAAACCTAGTAAGCGCAAACACGCCGTATTACGTCTGCCGTAACGTTATGAAAGTTATTCCACGACACACTCCTGGCGCCAAAATGATTAAAAATATCATCAACATAAATAATTATCACTCCGAAACAAGCAGATTAATCAATTAACGTCAAATAAAATTATCACTGCATTAAAAAGGATTTACAGTCTGTTATAGTATCAGCCTTTAAATTCTAATACTTGGAACGTCTGTAAATTATTACGCGGAAGGTATATTTTTGTCACTCATGTAATATATGTAATACCTAAAAGACACTGATATCAAACCTGATCCATCGATATGTCCAGATGGTACAGCTTTGTGATCGGTCTGTGGGTCTCTCCATCCTTAGTTCGTTGTTTTGATAACCGTAAAAGATTGTCTTTCACTCGAACGTCCTCCTCTAATAGCGAGTCTCCGTAACACATGTTGCTTTTTGTCATGAAACTTAACTACGTCACCCGCTTTGATAGTCTGCGGATTGTACGTGAAGTTGTGTGTTAATAAGAAACGTTCCCAATGTGCATTTTGGTATTTTTTGTTTCCATCTATGTTGAAAGTCGTCGATCAATTTCCGCTGGGAGCCAGCACTCTTGAGTATGCCGGATCGGCTGGTTTCCACGACAATAGGTTTAAAGTCTGCGTTTTTGATATGGAAGTCGTGTGAAATTTTTCCCGTGCAGCAGATTGGCTGGTATAAGTTGCTCTGATTGGGTTGACAAGTTAGTTAACGCCCGATCATTCATGGCGGCTTCTGTTTCCTGTTCTTCGAGGATATTCCTATAGTACTTCTAGAGATTACAAGCTTGTGAAGGTGCTGTAATCACGTTCATGATATAGGTATGGTTATGCTCCATGTGCGACACGGAAAGTGGTCCTGAAAGAAGAAAGCCTAGCTTCGATGCAAAAGAAGTCAGACCAGCTCTACTTATCACAGTCTGATGAGGCATACCCATGTTGTCTGTTACCGATGTTGCGGTTCAATCACTCATGTGGGGCGGCTCTTCTGTAATGCGAATAAATTCCGTTGCTGTAACCCCGGGTCGGCCTGGTTGTTGCTGGTGTTCCCTTTTAAACGGATATCTTAAGCGTTTCTCAGTCTCATGTACTCCCGCATCTCGCCTAGACGTAGTCTAGCTGAATGGTGTAAGCGTCGGTTTATAGAATCTCGTCCATAATCTCCGCGGTTTCTGTTGCCTCCTGTACCTTCCCGTTTAGTGATGCTAGTGTCTTAAACTTCTCTTAAATGATTCTCAGTAATACACGGCACTTCATTGATGTTGATTCTTCTTTTGCGGTTTCAGATTCCTCAAATCTGGTGGTAATTGCACGTCTGTGCGCTTCTCGTATTGATAGGATTTTCTCTAGCTTCATAATACTTTATTTGTTTGATCACGGCACCAAAATATGTGGTGGATGTACTCGGTTGTAAAGATACAACTATGAATGCGTCTTCCAGGTTCGACCTTTTATTTGACTCTACATGATAAATAATAATACGGATGTGACGTCCGCGACGTCACCAAAACCTAGTAAGCGTAAACGCGCAGTATAACGTCTGCCGTAACGTTATGAAAGATATTTCACGACAAGGGGATAGGTGTACTTTAAATGTTAATACCACAATAAAAAGTCGGTGACACCCAAATTGTATTTGCTTATTCGATAGGAATTGCTTTTTTCTAACTTTTTAAATAAAAACATCAAATTCGAGAAATTTTCAGTTTTGAAAAATTCGACAGAAAGGGGCATAACTAGACGTCCTGTTTTACGCGAAAACGGCGTTTAACAGTACACAAAGTGTCTCAATTGGCCACTTTATGTTAAATCTTATATCACCGTAAAGATATTTTCAGCGCTAATTCATCTGTGAAAGAATAAATGAAATTGAAAGATCAAATTTTCAGCCAGCCTCGAAAAAGTGTTCGGCAAGCGTCGTTGACGTCACTGTAGAAAACTGGCGTTGATAGCTAACTTTGAAGGTAAATATCTAAACAACTTTTGATTAATCGAAAAACGGGATGAGAATTAATGCTGGAGTCGTCGTCAGTATAATAATACCATACCAAATTTCATAAAGGAATAAGAAAATCCGCAGTGTTGCTTTCAACCTTAAGGCAACCAAAATTATTATACTACCCACTGCGACTAGCAGTTGAACTACAATTAGGTAACTTGACAAACGAGCATGACTAATTTGGATCCATCCTAAACGTTGATATTTTATTTAATTTACATTGTTAATGGAAACTTCATGTCGATTTTGTCAAATTATTATCGTTTCATAAACAGCGGCCTATGGTTCATATATAAAAAATGGAATATTATACCAGTATGCAAACAGTAGGTTTATATTTGTCGAGTTGGGTAGGTAAACAATATCACGCGAGAAATATTACAAACCTACAGGTTGCATAATGGTATAATGTTGCATTTATTACATACCCTTATTCCACTCCCATTTAAATGAGCACCAAATCAATAATGAATAGTGAAATGTGATGTTAGCAATTATGTCACAATAAAGCATGAACTCCACGTCATCAAACATATGTTAACGTTTTCAAGCGCCATGATCGATTCTGTAAGATAAAGAATTATTTGAAGTTTCAAATTTTTGAAGGACTACAAACAAAAACAGCAAAATTTGGACAAGACCCGAAGATACTGGAAATGTTTACCGTGTTATTCGATATGTAACGACTAGGATTTGAAAGTGTGTCATTCTTATACCACAGCAACGAGCTTTGTTTACATAAAATCATAGTGTTAGGCTTTTGGAAAGATTGTCGCAAATGGATCTTTAAATTGGGATAGTTGTACACGTACACTTCTTCGCTCCTAACATTTTACTTGTTCTATTTTTATTCGCAATTTCTAACTATTATTTTAACTTTCCTTCACATTTTTTGACGGTTTCAAAATATTTCTATTTGTAAAGGCCGTGAAATCAATCATTATTTTTCAAGAAAGAGTGTCATTGGAGTCAACACATCTAAATTTGTGAAAATATCGTGGTTTGAAATCGGCCATTTTGAAACGTAGAAACTACCGGAAGCTGAAGAAAACAGAATCGGAAAACAACAATGTCCAATACGGAATAATTAATCTGACTGACGAGTTGTATCAACTTTGCGGACTAACGCTGAACTTTGCTAAAATCATTTATGGGTATATAATAAAAGTTTGTTTTCCCCTGACAACTATCGGCAGAAATCATCATTTTGGGATTGCTTTCATTTCATTAACCATGCAGAATTTTTTCTATTATTATGCTGATTATGAACATGAACTTGTCATGTATCTAGTAATGTTTATTAATTACAGAGAAGGTAAAGAAAGTGAACAGTCGATGTCGGATGGACCTTTGCAGTTTGATGAAACGAATATAGGTACAATGTTTTGAAGAAAAAAAGCAGTTTTAAAATATATGTTTTAAAACAAGAACAACATTTACATGTCTTAATAATTCGGAAATACCCACTAATTATTTGTTGATTAATAGCATACAGAAGTGTTTTTGACATCAACTGTTTTGTTGGACTAAACCAAAGAATAGGTTAACGAGCAAATTAAAATAGAACACCAACAATTATCAACGATAAGGTAACTCGACAAATTATCAATGAAAAGGTGCTTGTTGCTGTGTGGCGAGGCTGTGTCTTCTGGATGTGTTCATTCCTGATATTTCACTTTTTGTCATCGCAGTTCATCGATAAAAAAGAAACTTTAAATTTTCAAAAATCTCTCTGCAATATGAAGTTTAATAAAACTTTGCAATAATAAAAGTTATTTGTTTATCGTTATTTTACATACGTTAAGAAAAGTTAGAGCATTAAAGAAAATAGCTAGATCTAATATGTAGTGGTTCTGTGTTGCTTCAATGTTAAAAAAAATCAGGAAATTATTAGGATTAGTATTATTTTGTACTGTGTATATTGTGTGAAATTTTATTGAACTGCCTTTTGCCGTTAGAGAAGTTTTGAATTATCAATGAAAGTGCAACGACGATCTGAGTAAGCCCCTTATCACTAAAGGTCATCTAGTTTTTCTAGGCTTTATTGCAAGCCTGAAATAACATTCTGATCGAGTTATGTTATTTTAATGAACCAGCTGTAGATACTAACTTGTGAAATTAGAATTAGGGGTGCAGCAACAAGAATAACCAAATGTTCGTGGACAAATGCAATTAAAATAGATAAAATGGATCATTGAACTCCACCGAACACGACAAATATATGAAAATATTGTAGGCTCGGTAGGACTATCATGTGTTTATCATGATCACGTCGTAAACGTTTCTCACACCTAGCTCTAATAGGACTCATCTCAACTTCTTCTGTTATTATACGGTGGTCCTTGACGTAGCTTTGCATACATTTCGTGTTGAATGTAGCGCCGGTCTTCATTAACACATCTCATGATCTGACCAGTTCAACGTGACTTTCAATACGACGCTAGCCCGGCGTCCGGCCGCTCCTGTCATCGTCACAAATAGGCTCTCTTCATTCGTTATTCGAGCGATCTGATTAATTTTGACTGTCCAAAAGCTTTTTTCATCATGTCCATAGTTTCAACTAGGTGTCTTACCCAAAATCCCGCAGAATTTTATGATGGACCAGATCTTCATTTAATCATCGGTTGTTAGTTTTACTAAGTTACAAAACGATTTCCGTTTTTCAACATTGAACATAGATGACAATCTTTGACAGAATTTGAAGTAATAATTATTTTTTTTTGCGCGCGAACTTTGCTGTCTAAGGTTATAAAATCGACAGAATTATATAATTGCAAACGATGTAGATGACTTGCGGTGTTAACGTCTTCTGTGGGTCTCTATAGCAACCACCAACCATACAATATTATAAAAACATTCATCATTTGTCCATGAACTTTTAGTATTCTTGCGATTGCTAATAGACCATCTCAACAAAATATCTCACAATAACAATGTATTATCACCTATCAATCATGTTAATAACTGTTTAAGAACGATATTTGTTTATCTTTAAGATTATCAACAAAAGAAGTGTAATTATTTTGTTACTAGATGAACCTGTAATTGCTCCTTCCCGATTGGAGACTTTGGCTGATAGGTATAACCGAAAACAGTATAGACCCCCCAAGGATGCCTGTCGCAAAGACGGAAGATTGATATCGCTTTCAAATAAAGACAAAAACGAAATAAAAGCTGCATGCATACACGAGAATCTAATTGGGCGAGGACGTTATGGTGACGTGTTTAAAAGTAAGCGTTTGGATAACTTATAGTAATTAATGGATCGGCTTATACTTGTCTCAATCCATCTTATGCTTAAGATATGCTCATGCTCATCGTAAAGACATCACGCTATAACATGCAATCTTCCCCATTATTCATTTAACGTACTCTGATCTCCTCAATGATTTTGGATGAAGTTCCGGTTAGAAAAAAAGCAAAAACAAATACATTCAGTAAGTTTTCCATATGTTCCTCCTGGGCCGATTATCAAGCCCCGGTCCCGCTCAGTCGTGTATTATCTTCTAATTAATTTATCAGAATCATAACCTTCCCCAATTCAATAAAAATGTGCTTTACCGAATGACCGAGTTTTCCGCGAGCTTCCATATAAGCTCTAATTGCTTCCATATTCTCAACATGTTTCCCAACCAGTTTTTACATTAAAGCGGCCAACGACTGATTCTATTAAAGTTACGATTACTTTAAAACTGTGTTAAGCTCAAGACTCATGTTTATACCATCTTGCAAAACATTATTGCCCCATATATTACATACCGAACAACCATATAATAGTTGCAAACAAAGAACATGCAAATATATCATTTATGGCGTATCAGAAAATTCAAGAATTCAATCAACATGATGACAATGGCAAGAAAAGAAAAATGTTATCTTTCCTTACCTTCAAGATTTTCAGAAAAGCCATCATAACTCTTATCCTTACAAAGCGCTCACTGACCGGTGTAAACGTTACAGTACTGAAAATCAAGAAATTGACAACCGGATCGGAAGCGGATCGGAAGCGGACCGCAAACCGATCCCGTTAGGAGCGCAATCGAAGCGCAATCGAATCGGAAACGGAATGGAATGTAAGCGAATCGCTTTGAGCGTTTGGATCGCTTGGAGTGAAAAGACCGGGGCATTTTGACCGGATCGGAATAGCTTTGAACGTTTGGATCGCTTGGAGTGAAAAGACCGGAGCGTTTTGATCGGATCGGATCGGAAATTTTTCTATTCATAGTTTTTCAGTTATATATAGTAGCGATCCGAATCGCTTCTTCCGATTCTTTTAACGACTTTAAACAAAGCAATTTTTGACAATAATTTAATTGAGTTTTATGCTATCAAACACTAGTAATAAAAAACTAATTTAACGATAATTTTGTAAATAGAACTGAAAACATATAATAGTAAATGATGTGTTTGTCATTCACACGCATGATATTATTGAAATTAAGTTCGGAACCTTTTTGTATGAAGTGCTCTTAAGCGAAAATACGTAATATTTTTCTTACACAAGGGAAGAAATAAGAAACATTTACATTCACCCGTGCTTCATTATGGAATTAATGTGTTTTTTTTTTATTTAGTAAGGAGATTCACAACTGAAATGTATTTAATGCTAATAAACATTTTTGAATGTAAACATGTATTAAGTTCAGTATGAAATATAAACCATAAACGCTGTCCGAAACTAAAAGAGAAACTGTTTTTCCCTATTGATTTCAGCGCGAGATGCGTTATAAGTAATGACCAATGAAAAGCGGGAGCGAAAAGATCGGAATCGGAAGAATCGGTTTGAGCGTAAAGATCGTTTGGAGCTCATTGTTAATGACCAATGAAAATCGGGAGCGAAAAGATCGGAATCGGAAGAATCGGTTTAAGCGTAAGGATCGTTTGGAGCGCATTGTCTGAAGTGAAAAAATTGGAGTGCAATTGAATTGGAATTGGACCGCAATGGGAATGGAATCGGATCGGTTATAGATGACATTAGGATCGGAAGCGGACCTGATCGGAATCGGAAAAATTGTCAATTTCATAATTTTCAGTACTGTAATCACCAAGCAAAGCGACGTTAAATACCGTACTGTTTACCTTTAAATCTATATTTTTGCCGGATTTTTCATGGAAAAAGTTCGGCTAATAGATAAGCTTTGTTCTAATTCTCTCAAAACTGTGTGAAAATATTATTTGTACTTCGGTCTACAAATTTCGTAAACACATAATTATTCTGTTTCATACAGGAAATTATGTCGGTCTTTTGCAGCATATAATAATGGTTTTGGAACAGAAATTGCAATAAAGAAATTAAGAGCTGATACAGATGGAAATAAGAATTCTGCTAGAAGAGTAAGTTACATTTATATTGAATTTTTAAAGTGAATTTATGAGGCTAGGCGCCATCTAGGTCTGACTTAATATCATATGAATTGCTATTATAGTACTCTTTGTAAAGTGTTGAGGGAATATCTTCCAGTCAGTGGAAATAAGTCAGTAATAAATAGAAATCGGTTGCCGGCGTTAATAAGTTATATTAAGGGTTGTTATCAGGGTTGTCAGCAAAACCTTTTGTTTAGATTAGATGAAAAGGGGACTTTGTAAGCCACTGAACCCGACACACATGAAAATATTGCAGGCTCGATTGTTTATCAACAGTAATCCCCACGCGCCTAGTTCCTGGTTGAGCGCAACTCATTATTTACATCAGTAAACAGTACAATTTCTATCCGTCCCTTACTATCGTATGCATATGGCTGCGAACACGGAACCTTCATTGTGGAATTTCAAATTGACACTATTCCATTATCAGCGTCATATGTTCCACAAATACAAGAATGGGTTTGCTGCCCTAAACGAGAAAAAAATTGGCGAACCCGAATAGAATATCATTTTGACAGGGGATGTGAAATTATGAATCCTTCATATCACAGAGAACGCCTTGAATGCAAAACATTATATCCTAGGCTTAATTGAAAAATATCAAAATCTATATTGGTTGAAATATTGTAACCACACATCTTAAAACTGGCTGAAATATTAAAACAAAAGTAACTTTTAGATAGACTATAAACATATAGAAGTATCGTACTCATCGACTTTCAAAGAACTAAACAGCACTGATTGAATTTGTCTTTATTAACGAAGTCTGTAGTCAAAATGTGGTGATAGCACCAGGGGCTGTTTTATTAGGTATATTATGTATATTATAAAGGTCGTAGAGCGCGTTCTCGAAAAGTTCTGAAAATTTAAATTGTGTTTATGTGGAAGACATAGACAATTCCATTAACAAAAATAAACTTGTGTCTAGTAAAGTTGGATTATATGTTATCGTGCAAATTCGATATTATGCAAGAGTGGGGTCAAAACTATATTGACAAGATATGGTAATGCTTTTTTACCTTAATTATTCATTATTTTTCGTTTAATAATTGATTTGATATCATAACCTAACTAAAAGTTTAGTAAATAAACTTTCTTTTTCCAGGAAATGCAAGCATCGAGAATTCTAAATCCATTCATTTTGCCATTGTTTTCAACATTTGAAGTACATGTATTTGGGTAAGTATGTATCAAAACATTAAATAAATAGCGATTTGATTGTCATCTGAACTTTCATCACAAAGATCAGATATCAGTACATTATCGTCACTTATTTTCTAGACGCAAACACTAGAAAATGTTGGGCATACAACTGTTTGGCGCGCTTTATTGATGGTTCTACGTCATCGCACCTTTTGATGACATGTTGAGCGGCATCTCGTCGATTCGTCCATTCTAGAATCCAGTGTATTTTCTTTTGCAACAGGCTAATCAGCTAACGTTTATACCGTGGATCATGAAGGCTGCCAGATCTGACGTTGTTTTGGCGATCTCTAAGACTGATGTAGGAAGCGTGGGTGAATTTCCCGACAATCGTTTCTTTAACTTACGCGTTGCAGAATTATCTCAATCAATTCTTTTCAAGTTCTTGATTCTTCTTCTTCTTCCGATGTTGTACATAATCCCACTCTGGGGCATTGTCGTACATTTTTTACATATTGTAAGTTCTAGATCTATATAATATATACTGATAAAAATATTGTAAGTACTACATCTATATAATATATTACACACGACACGTTTGGACAAGGTTCTGCCGTATAAAGTATACTGGTTCTAATATTTTTTTTACTCTTTTTAGGTATGGGGGGCATTTGTAATGTATTGATCAGTCTAAATATCTACCGATTTTTAGTAGTGATCGGACAAATACTATACATATATAGAAAGAAAAGACTCTATGCTACATGTGTATGTACGATGATTTTGGGATGAACTTACGCAGTGAATAAAATCTTTTACTAAAACCTACAAAAATGTATATTGCGATTCAAAATGACAGACACAAAAACAATTTTCAAGAACTGCGACAAAGAGCGTATTGCAAAGTTCGCACACTGCTTGGTTTGCTGCATCTGATATTAAATCTGATTTAGAAGAAGTTTACAGACAAATGTTTTAAAGCTACTTAATGTTTTTGCCCGATGGGTACCCTACGTCATTACTGCTGACAAAAAGTGGGAGCTCGTGCGCATTGCGTCAGTACAAAAATTATGGCCAAAACGCATGAAAGAAATCGTGACTGGTGATGAAACACGTGTTTGTTTTTACTAGCCAGAGGGTTAGTAAAACACAAAATGTGTGGATCGGTTAATATGCCGCAAAGCCCAAAATTGCGCGTAGAGCTTGTATCACAAAAGCGGCATGATGTATGCATTGTTTTATAATGCCAGGGAATTGTGGCTAGAGTTCCTGTAACAGAGGGCAGGAGTATAATCGGAGTCTTACCGGGATTCCGTTCTTTCGGAAGTTGTTTAACATTATGCTACAGCCTGTCTAGGTAACGGCGTGAGTGGAATCATGCACCTCCATGACAACGCAGCTGCCCACAATACAGCCGTGGTTCGCTCTTACTTTAAGTAGCGACAGCATTATAACTCTATCACATTTTCCATAAAGCCCTGATCTTTTTCCGTGTGATTTTTGCTCAACCCTTACAGTTAGAGCTATCAACCAAAAATTAAGAACTACTGAGAAGTCGCAGCTTCAAATCTCACCACGCCGCCGTCGGCAGCGCTGTTTTCTAGTGCCTAAATACTATACCCAAAGATTCCTTTCGCTATGCATTTTCCGAGTGGATTTATCCGAGTAAAGGGGTAACACTTTGAAGGTTTGAACTGACAATTTGCACAGATATAACCCGCCTACAACTTTAGCGCCACACTGATTAAAAGTTTTTAATGCCCATGTATAATATGCGTTTTCTCCGCGTACAGCCTCCCGTATTGTAAAAACATACATCGAGGGCGTGATGCAAAAAGGTGCTATCTGCAGTTTTTGTCATTTTTCATGTTTTTACATATTTCAGTGTGTGTCACCTTGATCTATATAATATATAAATATCTAGTACTTAAAGTTATGTTTAACATATTTTATCACCAGAACACAAAGGTACTATCTGCAAAATGTAAAAATTCATAGCGCAAGAAGGAGCTATGTGCATTTTTTGCAAGGCAAAAAGGGGATATTTGCCAGATAGCTCCTTCTTGTATTGAATATGATATTACTTTTAATTGCTATAAATGATAATTTTATCATTTTAACCCAATTTAACTTGACAAGCTTATCGTTTATGCTGGACAGAAGCTAATTTCAATCAGTTTAAAAGATTTCTCAAGCAAATTTACATAGACTTAAAAGAAAAAAGTTTGTCTTTGGAAAAATACCACAATGGTCGAAAACAAAAAGTATTAAAAATACAATTCATTCCTTCTTAAGAGCTAAGAGATGATAAATTTTACTGAATATCTTAAAGTACATTAAGAAAGTAGCAACTCAACAGAAATATATAAATGAAATAAAATAATTTAGAAACGAACAAAAATATAGAAACAAGTAAGGGATGCTGGAAGAAAGAGCAATAAAATCAAAATGCATTGACCGATTGTAAAGGTAAATGAAGGTCACATTTAAACTAGACAAAGCTGGGAACCTTGAAGGAAGCTAGACTGTACACCTGGTATGAGGACTTTAAAAAAAACTACCGGTTCCTTTTTTGAAACAGCTGAAAAGAGAATTTTCTAGTTTGAAATCGATTGGAAAGAATCAATGTCCTATCCAATGGTATCTCTATGTTGATTGTTGTGTTGTATCACATACAGGGGTTACAATTATGCTGAATACTGAGGGTCATTTCGATAATATGTTGGGGGATTCTGCAAATTCATAGCAGAAAAACCCTAGATTTTTTAATGACCGTTTAACTAAAATTAAAGGGGTCAAATTGAGGTCTTTCTGAAATTTCAGGAGTGAAAAGGTCCAAATGAACCTCTGCAAATACAAGACATATCCTAGATAAAAATGCCGCTTTACTCTGAAACAAGCTTTATAATGGGTCAGGATAAGGAAAATCATTATATTTCTTATAAATTAAGGCCATCTTGGTGCCACCGAAAAAGAAGAATTATGCAATGAAATTATTGCAGATATATATGACCTTGCAGATTTGACTCAAGGAAAAGGTTAGGAATTCCAACAAGAAATTTGGGTGGTCATGCATTCTCGAAATTATTAAAATAATTGTTTTATATACTGAAAAACTTCCCAATTATAAAAGCACAAAATGACCTAATATTTTGTGAAAGTCAATTTTGTGAAAGTCAGATATTATCACTGATGCTAACATGACTAACTTGACCCTAAAACATATCTGAAAGTCAAAGAAAACTTCGGGAACCAAATCATAAAGAATAAGATTCAGATGAAAACTAGTAACACTCAATTTATATCGGAAGAAAAATGTCAGTTACAAGACTAGTTATATTAATAAAAATCAGAAGCTGTTAACTTTTGAATGTATATAATATTAAAATCATATGATACCTGCCTACTACATATAAAAAAAACAATTATCTTTAAGAAATTGGTAGTTTGTCATGAATTAAACTATGATATTAAAAAGAGCTATCTGCCACATAGCACCTTCTAGCTGTGAATTTTAACTAAATTTCGTAAAATTCGGTACTGCAAAAAGGTGCTATCTGCATTTATACCTTATTTGGGTGTGTAAATTGAGAGCAATTTAACTGAAAAATTGTTATAATATAGATGTTATGTAGCTACACATCCATGCAGAAAACAAAACTGAACAACCTTAAACCTGATTTTTCAGAGAGAGTCAAACCTTTAAACGGCTTTTCCCGAAAATTTACAAATATGCAGATAGCACCTTCTTGCATCACGCCCTCGACATATTTGCTTGAATAAAAAGAAACGTTTTCATTGGTTATCGGGGTTTCAGTTAAAAATGTACGCGACAGGTACCGTGATAGGTTGAACAAGTTTTGTTGTGCAATATATGTCATTTTATTGTTTAGTTTATCATTATTTATTTTTAAAACATCATTTGAACATGCCAGTGTTGACATTTTCATGTGAGAGTGAAGAAAAAAAGAATTAAGGTCGGGGCGTTTTCCACCACAGTTTTGATCCTAACTGCATGAGACGTAATGGACTGACATCTATAAAAAGTCACTAAGATAATGGGTCTGTGCTTTAAGTCGAATTATTGAGACTAGGCGGCGTCGGCAGTAATATGCATTTCCAATATCCATGAACAGGCTCAATCAAACCGAGCCACCAGTATTTTCATATTTGTCGTGTTCGATGGCTTTCAAAGTTCCATTTTCATCTATATCAATATCACAGTAGCGTTAATTTTGCCATGTTGGGGCTGTAAAAAGTCTCTTCGTACATTCAGTCAGTGCTTTTATCAATGAGTACGTCCTTTGAAGGTCGTTGAGTAAGAAACTTATGTACTATGTTAATAGTACTTCTAAAATAGTCTTTGTTTGAATATTTCGGCCAGTTTTGAGATGGGTGTTTTCAATTTCCTAGCCAATATAGATATGAATATTGTTCAACCACCCCAATGATATACTTTCTTCTTTTTAAATGTTGCCTTTGGCGTTGCCTATGATATGCAGGATTTATATTCTAAGATCCCCTGTCAAAGTTCTGTTTAGTTCCGACCATTATATTCTCGTTTTGGGCAACCCATTCTTTTAATATATGGGGACCATAGGCCGCTGAACACGGAATGGGATTAATCTGAAAATACCGCACTGAAGGTTCCATGACCACCATAAGCACACCATCGTCTGGGATGTTCTGTTTATTGGTTTTGATATTTAGTTGCGCTCAAACCGCGGTTAGGCGGCGTGGGCAGTGATATGCATTCCACTACTATCCATGAACAGGCTCAATCAAACCGAGCCTGCAATATTTTCATATATGTCGTGTTCAATGGCTTTCAAAGTTCCCTATTCATCTATTCCTGTCGGCTTTCAGTCATAGAATAGTCTAGAGCTACATGAACATGTCTTACATTGGTCCAGATATTATAAAGAGAGAAATCATGTAACTCAAGTTTGGTGAAGATCGCTTCAAAATAAATAAACAAATATAAATACTAATTTTTCCAGACATTCATGCATTGGCAGACCAAAAACGGTCTGCCTAACATTTTAAATAAGTTTTCTTTCAGAGATTTGTGCAATTAATCCATTTATTTTTCAACAGAATGTGTATATGGATACCATTATTAATTGTTTTTACTAAATTTTATATTATTCAAATTTCAGTATATTGTTTAAGAAAATCCTTCTTTAAATGTGTAGTTGTTTTGTCATTTTCAAGCGATTTTAAGTAGAAAAAGCAAATCATCATATCAATACGATATAATGGCATAAAATATGCAAATCGGTTGTAGGGGAAGTCCGTTGTTTTATGGCCAGTTACGCCCAAGACAATAAGATGTTGTTCGAATTTAAGGTCCATAACTTCCCAATAGGTGGAGCAAATAATTTTTTCTTTCTGCACAACAAGTCATCAGTAGTAGTAATCCCTTTAAGTTTGAATCATTTCCGTCCAATTAAAAATGCATTGAAAAGAAATGTTGCACGTTCGCACGCACGTACGGACATGTGCTATTTTCATATTTTCTCCGATGGTTATAGGTTGGGATAACTATGTTTTAAGTGAACCTTAGATGTACCTAAGATGGGTTACGGAAAGTGTTAGGCGGTCGTTATTCTGGGGTCACACTTCTATGTGAGCAATCATTTTTGAACGTGCGGGGGGTCTTAACATTATGACCCGGGGTCATTATTCTATTTAAAATAATAACTGGGGGAGTCATTTGTCTATGGGAGGTCAGTTTACAACGTTACCACGACACAAGTACCACTTTAAACACTCTAGCCACTAACTTTGATACATTTATTTTGAAACTCACCGTTGACTTAATACACAATTTAAGTATGGTTCACCCCAATCTGACACCCGTAGTGATTGTCATATTTTGGCCTTTTCGTGGAATGCGGTCTTAATCTTGATTTCTTCTTCGTTGTGGTGTTTCATTTCACGCGGTGTAATAGTTAATGTTAAATTCAATATAATATAAAATGTTTCAGATCATACTCAGATTTCTACTTTGTATCGCCATGTTGTGAGAACGGTGACTTGGACAAAGTTCTGGAAGAATGCCGGAGCTCAGATACAAATCGTCTAAATCAATCAAAGAGAATGCGTATAGCCCTTCAGATAGCTTATGCGATACAGTACCTTCACACACCTGTGCCAAATGTCAGGTACTTTACTTTCACGTTGCCAATTGTTTTTAATAAAAATGTATTTATCTATTTTCTAAAGGATTGACATCGGAATATTTGTTGTTTTTACTTTATGAAAATAATATTGGAAAGTTCTAACAATTATTCTGATAAAATATATTTAAAAAGAACTTTGAAGACAACACGACAAAATTCAAAAGTATAATCAACATAATATAATGGATATAATGGATATAATCAAAGCTATCAAAAATGAAATATGCATATCAGGAATAGCCACATCCAGCATACACAGCCTCCCCACCCAGCCAAAAAGTAGAGAGGAAAAGACATTATGGTATTACAGTAATCAGTTTCAAAATGGACGCCACAAACAAAACACGAAAGTGAGAACCAGAGGGGTTACCGCCTTGGAACGGTCAGTAGCAAAAAAATTGCCACTGGGGGTTTAAACCAGGTTCTAGGGTGCACCAACCTCACACTTGCCCCAACAGGTTCTCGTATCACAAAACAAGTACAAATTGTCTTGGTGAAATAACTCCAACCCACCTATCTGCTCAACAATGTTGCATGCAAAAGCACACAAACATATAAAACATAAGAAGCCAATAGCACTGCAAAGCCAAAGGGCGGGTACTGAATGATCTTACCGAGACCATAGCACCTGGAGTCAAATCAGCAAGAACACGATGACAGGGATAAAACAAACAAATCGAGCCTCTAGGTTCTTTTAAGAAAAGATTTCCCCATTAACCTTCATAAACTCTTAAACCCCTGCCACCGTCGTGAAACCAAAGAGGTAAGCATTATGATCAACTGTAGATGGGCTAATCACCAGGCCTGCAGAGCGCTGTAAAATATCATGTTGGTAACCTTTCTTTTTAAATTTACAGATGGTTTTTACGAATAACCGGGAGAAATTAACATTGCCTTTTTATCGTCTTACGTTTATAATTTAAATCTCCATAAAAACTGGCTGTGAAATACCTTGTTGTAATAGTGATTTTAAGCTGCACCTGTATTTAAGAATTAGATCTGGATATCGGCGATAAAACTTGCAAAAGGTTTTCCTTAATTTGTGATACCGATAACCTTGTTTGAAAAGTTTTTTCTGTAATGCAAAGATTACGTTCATTGAAATCATTCACATAGATAGATATAAAATGATTTGTACAATAATAGTTCAAAAGCAATAAACAGGGAACTGGTTTCATAATAAAGCAGGCATCTTTGATTAATTTCATTAGATGCTACAGAATACATTTGTTTCAGAAAAAAACTTGGTATCTTTACAATACTTTAAATTTAAATGCATTTTTATAATAAAATGAAATATGCATATCAGGAAAGTCCACATCTAGCAGACACTGTTTTCCCACACTGCCAAAAAGTAGAGATTAGAATAGAGCATGGTTATACAATAATCAGTTTCAAAATAGACGCCACAAATAATTAACAAAGGTGAGAAAAGAGGTAAGCATTATGTAAATGGGTTAATCACCAGGCATGTAGACTATAATGTTGGTAACCTTCGTTTTAAATTTACAGATGGTTTTTAGGATTAACATGAAGAAATTGACATTGCTTTTATTTTCTTAAGTATATAAATTATATCTCCTCTCAAAATTCTATCCTGTTTAGTTCCGCTCAGGGCAAACCCATTCTTTTATCTGGGAACCATACGCCGCTGAACATGGAATGGTATTAATCTGAAAATACCACAATGAGCGTTCCATGTTCACCGCCATATGCATACTATCGTTTGGGCCGGATCAAAATTGTACTGTTTATTGGTGTAATTATCAACCCGGGGCTAGGCGGCGTGGGAGGTAATAAACATTTCGATTACTGTCCATGAACAGGCTCAATCAAATCGAGACTGCAATATTTTCATATTTGTCGTGGTCGAGGGTATTCAAGGTACCCTTTTCATCTAATTCCACGAAATAACTGGTTGTAAAAAACCTTTTTGCAATAGTGATTTCAAAATGCACCTGTTTTTTTTTAATTTAATCTGGGTATCGGCGAAACAAACTCGCAAAAGCATATCCTGAATTTGTGACACCGATAACCTGGTTTTTGAAAATTGATGTTATTATAAAAGCTTAAACAACACTTCAAGGTACCTTGATGATTTATGAAATAAAGATAATAACCATTTTCCATCACTGGTTAATAAAGTGAAATATGCATATCAGGAATAGCCACATCCAGCAGACACAGCCTCCTCACACAGCCAAAAAGGATAGAGGAAAAGAAAGCCTGGTATGACAATAATCAGTTTTAAAACTGACGCCAAAAACAATTTACGAAATTGAGAACCCGAGGGGTTATCGCCTTGGAACGGTCTGTGGCAAAACAATTTCCCACTGGGTGTTTAAACCAGACACTAGGGTGCACCAACCTCACACTTGCCCCAACAGGTTCTAATATCACAAAATATGAATATCAGCGATAAAACTTGAAAAGGTTATCCTTAATTTGTGATACCGGTAACCTTGTTTGAAAAGTGTTTCTGTTATGAACAGATTACGTTCATTGAATTTATTAACATCAAAGCAAACAAGCTGTGAGATATAAACCCCGTAAGATGTTGCACGAGGAACATCGCCGTCTAAAAACGAAAAATTTACTATATTAAAATTAAAACATCTCTTTTATCATATATTTTAGTAGTGATGTATAAATTTAAAGTAGAAAGATTAAGATCAAGAAAGTTTGCTGGCTTATCTGAAGTGTTAGCTTTAATAAGTTGTAGTTCATTATCATTCAACAAATCACCACATCGAGTCGTTGTTAAATGATGTAATAATGTCATTCTGATGTTCAGTAGAAAGATACAACATAAAATATCTTACATAAAAGTATAAAACAGATCAGCATTGGAATGCCTATTACATGTTTATTAATAGAAGTACCAAATCTCACATAAATGTTATCCAATGAAAATGTGAGCGCCTGGATAAGGTCTTGACAGGTCCATGAAGTATAATTATCATAAGAACCATCTGTATAGAATTCTCTATGTTCATTACAAGCGATAAATGTTTTATTTTCTCTAGCAAAAGTTTTTTTTCAATGAGACTGGTTAGCTTCTATCTTATTAAACTATGAGGGAGAGAAATATACAAAGTTTAGAAAAAATCATATTAAGTAGACAAACAGAACGCCTGAAAATAATTGATTTGAGCTTTTTTTAAAACGTCATTGGATTTTTGTATAGACCAAAATAAAACTTTGCCAGTGGTTTCAAAAACTCTTTCGCAATACCTTATTACATGTTCTTTTATAGCTGTTAGTCAAGATGTTAAGAGCACGGATAATTTAGTTGTTGTACGACAACTAGAGTTTGCAATATATCTTGCTTTGTACGGTGTTTTGTGCAATTTAGGCAACAAAAAATAGCAGGTACTTTGTCTTGTTTCGGCTCAAAACTGATTCTAAATTTTGTAATTTGTAGAGTGTGTGCAGTATCAATATCACTCTCAGATGAAGAAGTCAGTGTAAAAAGCATTAGTGCTGTTAAGCTCTTCAGTTTGAACATTAAGATAGTGTATACGTCACACTATAATTACATTATTTGAAGCCTTACGTCTGCTGGATGTGGCCATTCCTGATATGCATAGTTCACTTTTTTATCTGCAGCTGTTAAAACAAATCTGTTGTAAATGTCTTGAATACTCCTTTTCAAATGACGAGCGTTAAAACGGAGTCGAGGTGGTAATAAAGCTATGTTTCTTTTATAAAAGGATATACGAGTTTCAATTATTTTGAATATTTAACTTTTTTCTAGTTCGATAGATCATTGTCAGTTTCATGATAATGGTATATTCTCAACAATCTGTAAATCTGTTGTAATTGAAAATTGTGTTTCTAATAGGCTTGTTGTATTTATAACAAACGATGGGCGTTTCAGTATTCTTAAAATCATTAGGTATAGCCGATTTTACAGTTTTATCCTTAAATATACTTGCAAGGTCAATAAAATCTATACCTTTATTTAAAAATGAAAATTTCATGAAATGTCTTCGGTAATCAGATTCCAAGTCAATGTGAGGTTTGAGAACATGCCGATTGTAACACTGGGTATGGCTG
The DNA here is from genome assembly GCA_038501625.1 of Corbicula japonica. Lineage (NCBI taxonomy): Eukaryota > Metazoa > Mollusca > Bivalvia > Venerida > Cyrenidae > Corbicula > Corbicula japonica. The sequence goes on from JAZAYU010000445.1 coordinate 158,746, forward strand.
GCAACTAAAGTGGATGAGTTCTTATAATAATATTATCGGCTTCCTTACCGACTTTCTGTAAACTTGAAATAGAAAGAGAGCATAGCATGCCTACCAGAATGTTTTAGGTCATGAATAGAACAATGACTTTCTTTTGATGTTACCATTAGTCCTTATCCCATTCACCTCGATTTTCGTTTATGTATTTCAAGCAAATCAAAAATACCAAAATCAGGATTTTTTTAATGTTGCCTTCTTAATAAATGTAATAATTTTAACCAAGTGGATAAGGTGTTTGAAGTTTTTGTATCCACTTATGTTCCGAAATAAGCCTTGCTCTAATCTTAAATATTCTTGAAGCACTGTTATCAAAAAACAATTTTCAACAGGTTGAATATTAACATGTTTTAAAGTGTGACCTGATTGTTTGAAATGTTTATATAGAAATGTATTGATTTTATTATTGTTTCTTATTTTTGAACAGTGCCGACTAAAACGTTTTTTTTTTCAAAGGGCGTCCTGTTTTTCCAACATATTGAATCCATTAATTTAAAACATTTCAATTTAAAACATAAATAATATCACCGTTTGTCAGTCATTATCTGAATTAATGTTTACTGAAATAGTTCTTCCATTAACAGATTTTCTGTTATGCAAAGACCGTTCATTGAAATCTTTGTCATCATAACAAGCTCCTGGCTAGAAAAGCTTTGTGATAACCTCGTAAGAAGTTGAACGAGGAACATCGCAATCTAAACACGGAAAATTTACTATATTAGAACTTATATCAACTCTTTTATTGTATATTTTATAAGTCATGTCACAATTTTCATTGGAAAAATTTAGAAAAAGAAAATGTGCTTGTTTTTCTGAAGTGTTCGCTTTTTAAGTTGAAGTTCATTAGGATAAATTGTATCAACAAATGATAGAAAATGGTTATTATCTATACTCAATAAATCATCAAGGAAAATCGAGGGGTTCTTTAAGGCTGTAACAATGTCATCTTGATGTTCGTTAGAAAGAGATAACATAAAGTCTCTCTCATAAAGTTTAAAAACAGATCAGCAACAAGGGTTTCACAATAAGAGTCCATTGGAATGTATATTTCTTGTTTGTAAATAGAGGTTACAAATCTAACATGAACGTTATCCAGTAGAAAAGTAAGCGACTCTGTTTGCATTTTAAAATTCTCGATATTGTTTCTAGTTCAAAGTGTCCACTCTGCTCACACTATTTAACGATAAGTTATCATATATATTTTAATATATCTCCTATTCGAAGAAGAAGGGGGTTGTACTGTTTTACCCTTGTCCGTTCGTTCGTTTGATCGTTCGTTCGTTCGTTCTTCCGCCCGTTCTTCCGTCCGTAACAAAATTTCAGTCGCACTTTTCTAAGAAACTATAACAAGCAGCAGCCGCATATTTTGCATATTGCTTTATACTCTAGTCCCATATGGTGTAAAGCGCTTTAATGCTCTTTGCTCAATTACTTCCTGTTTTCCGACTATAATTTTATTATATTGTGTAACTATAAATGTGTGCTACACCATCCAAAGGATCTCTATCACTATATTATTATTATTATTATTATTATTATTATTATCCACATTTATATAGCACCCTTTTCATACATATACATATGCTCAAAGGTGCTTTACAAACAGAAACATACATTTTAAGAATACGATCAACAGAATCACAGGTTCCTATATAAAAAATAAAAAACAAAACAAAAAAAAACCTGTACATAAAAAATGTGAAATAAGATTACACAAACATATTGATAGGTAAAACATCAGACCATATTGCGCTGCATAAAAAATGAGAGTGTCTATCTGTACATTAAAAATAAAAACAGTTCACAAATTGGAGAAATATAAATGTTATCACTACAGATTAAAACTACTGTGCTTCATAAACCTGAAGTAAAATGTATGTTTTAAGAGCTTTTTTAAAAGAAGCAAAGCTGCTAGACAGGCGATGTGTCAATGGTAACGAATTCCACAGCCGAGGTGCACACACACAGAAGCAACGGTCCCCGTAGCTCACTGTTTTAGATCTGGGTTGTACTAAAATCAATGTATTGTCTTGAGATCTAAGTCTTCGCTTTGGTGTATACAGTTCCAGCAAAGATTTAATATACGCTAGTGCTTGGTTGTGAAGTGCCTTGTATGTGAGGGTACAAATCTTGTACTTGATTCTACAGTCTATCGGTAACCAATGCAGCTCTTTCAAAATCGGAGTGATATAACTGGTGCGCGAAGCTTTTGAAGTTATACGTGCTGCTGTGTTGTGAACAGTCTGTAGCTTGTTCAGAGTGGTTTTGGGTAGTCCGTATAGCAGAGAATTACAGTAGTCTAGTCGAGATGTAACAAGACTGTTGACCAGAGATTTTGTAGCATCACAAGTTATGTATTGTCTTATGTGGCTAATTTGGCGTAATTGAGCATAGCTGGATCGACACACGGAGTTAACATGGCTTTCCATATTCATCCTGGAGTCGAAGAATGCTCCGAGATTTCCGACAACTTTAGCTGGCTTTATCAGAGATGCGCCATTAGTGATGGTTATATCTCCAACAAACTGCTCATTATGTTTGGATGAGAAGACAATGACCTCAGTCTTATCCGTGTTTAACTTCAGCATGTTAGAGCGCATCCAAGATACAATGTCTGAAAGGCAGCTCTCCACCCGACGTAGAGCTTCCTCGGCGCTGACCTTATCATTGGGCTTGAACGCTAGATAAAGTTATGAGTCGTGCGCATGAAAGTGGTGATCCAGACCATGGTCTCTACAGATAGAACCTACAGGCTTGGTGTACATAATATAGTTTTTAGGGCCTAGTACTTATCCCTGTGGCACATTGTAGGTCATGAGAACTGCCTCCGACATTTGGCCGTCAATACAAACTGTTGGGTACCTATCACTGAGGTAAGAGGTCATCCATTATAGCGGAGCACCCATAATACCGAACTCGTGCTTAAGTCTATTTAGAGAGTAATATGATCTATGGTACCAAATGCTGCTGAAAGATCCAATAGAACAAGAACTGCAATATTGTTTTGATCTAAAGATTGCATTATGTCATTTTGTACTTTAATTAGTGCACTCTCTGTTGAATGAAACTTCCGGTAAGCCGACTGATTTGGTTCATTCAGGTTGTTTGAAGCAAGATGCGATTCTAATTGCATGTCCACAGCCTTTTATAGAACCTTGGATATAAAGGGCAGATTAGACACGGGTCTGTAGTTTTTAAGTTCATTTTGGTCAAGGCCCGGTTTCTTTAGTAATGGTTGTATTCGTTAACATTTAAACACTTTTTGTACATAGGCCGTTTCTAATGAAGTATTTATTATCTTTGTCAAAATAGGTAGCAGTTCATAAATGCAAGATTTCAGTAGCCATGTGGGTATGGGGTTTAGCTCACAGGATTTATTTGGTGACCTTAAAATAATGCGTTTTATTGTCTGCTCAGATACTGGTACGAAATTCAGCATGTTGGTCACCGGTGGTGAAGATGGGGTTAAAACATTTGTGTTTATGTTGGCCGACAACGAGTTCTGTGTTTTAATGTCGTTTCTGATACCTTCGACTTTATTGACGAAAAAGTTACTTAAGTTTTGAGCTAGCTGTTTTGATGATGTAGATGAGGGTAGAACCACTTCATTGGATGCGCTAAGAAGATGTTTTGTAATCTTGTAGAGATTTTTCTGATCACAACCTTCAGAGACTATTTTGTTGGAATAGTATGTCACCCTTGCTTATATACGTGCATTACATAAACCAATGGACATCTTATATAGAAAAATTCAAATTACATTTTGAAAGTCATATTTCTCACAGCGGGGGTATCACTAGTGAGCATTAGCTCACAGATTTACTTGTTTTAATTACAACACAACAAACAGAAATAAAATCTTTAATTCCAATTCCATAAACATTGATTAACAAATTTTTAAAAATTCATCAAAGTGTTCAAAGTTAAAGTATGATTTAGAGACTGCTGCGATATCATACGAAATATCTTTGTATCAGCACAGACTACAGAAAGTGTAGTTTAATTTCTAAAGTTTCCAACTATAGCCTTTCGATGCTTTTTAAAATGTGAAAAAGAGTACATGTTGAGCCGAATGCTCTTGCTGATGTGAAAAAATAGGTTAAAATCGGCACGCACATTTAAATATTCTATGTGTGCTCTTAACATAATGCAATTTGATAAGCGAAAAATTTCTGAAAACTACTGACAACAATCTACATGTGGTTTTTAGGAGTAACATAATAAATATAGCATCTCTGATATTTACATTTTGTTTTGTTGTTTTTAAACCAGGTTTTCAACGAAAACTTGTTATTGTAATGCTGAATTCGGCGGGCGGGCAGGCGGGCGGGCGTCAGGTTTTGTTTCCGCTTAATTACTCGAGTTTGATTTGGCCTATTGACACCAACCTTGGTATGTGAAAAGCTCATATCATGAGGCAGCTTGGGATTGCCACCCAGGTGTCTGTGATCAAGGTCAAGGTCAATGTTGCTAAAAAAAGAAATTTAGTTTCTGATCAATAGCTTGAGGTTGCTTTGACCTAGTGACTTCAAACTTGGTGTGTGAGTAGCTTATATAAAGAGGCAGCTTGGGATTGCTACCTAGATGTCTGTGATAAAGGTTAAGATCACCGTTGCTAAAAATAGAAATTTAGTTTTCTCGTAATAAATTTAGTTAGCTGTGACCAATTGATGCCTAACTTTTTGCTCTTTGCTTTGGACTGTTGATGCCAAATTTGGTGTGTGGGTAGCTTATATCAAGAGGGACCCTTGGATTGCAACCGAGCTGTCTGTGATCAAGGTCAAGTTCACTGTTGCTAAAAATAGAAATTTAGTTTTCGTGTAATAAATATAGTAAGCTGTGACCAATTCATACTTAACTTTTTGCTTGGGTTGCTTTTATCGAGATGCAACTTGGGAATTGCTACTTAGTTGTCTGTGATCAAGGTCATGGTCACTGTAAAAATAGAAATTCAGTTTTTGTATAATAACTTTAGTTTGCCTTGACCTATAGACACTAAACTTAGTGTGTGGGTAGCTTATATTAAGACCCAACCTTGGATTTCTACATAGATGTCAGTGATAAAGGTCAAGGTCACGGTTGATAAAAATAGAAAATCAGTTTCTGCATAATAACTTGAGGCTGTGTTTTGTGAGTGTGGCGATTCCTGATATGCATATAATACTATTATTGAACTATTTACACCAAACTTGTTGTGTGGGTAGCATATGTCATCATGCAACTCTGGATGCTACTCGGATGTCTATACTTGTTCGTTGAATATCTCGTTTCGACGCATTGCGGCGTTTCTTGTTACTTTATGATTTATTTACCAATTTTATTATAAATATTTAAGGCTTAATTGTTCCAAGAACGTAATATTTTACAGATAAGCTTTTTTATAAGGAAATGTTTACTATGTGAAGTGTTGACGTTACAGTGAATTAATTAAACGAAGAAATACTTCCTTCTCACCCATGAATTTACTATTCCTCACTTTTAATTAGCTTTATTCAGACGTTTGGTATATAATGGTGAAATATGCATATCAGAAATCGCCACATTCAGAAAAAAACAGCCTCCCACACAATCAAGAAGAAGAGAGAGGGAGAGAGAGAGGGAGAGAGCATGGTTAATAATATGATCAGTTTCAAAAAGAAACCACAAACAATTAACACAAATGAGACCAGAGGGGTTACCGCCTTTGAACGGTCAGTGGTATAGCAGCCAATGTTTCATACCGAATCAATCTTTTTGGTCGACTAATGCTTCGAATTCTGCATGAAATAAGTAATTGTATTAATATTACTAGTTAATTTTATGAACGGTATTGAAATTTGTAAAAAGCAGTTAGTTCAAGTATCCAAGTACTCGTTTAATGTTTAGCCAAATGCCTTGCTTGTATTCAATTCTATGTTTTTGTTTAATTCAACGGCATATTGTGCACTTAATCTTTTTCTTCAGGAACAAACATGTACATCCTTTTTTCATAACTAATTAAATCATGAAATAAATTGTGTTCAAATATTAACACAAGTTACAACGAAGATTGTAAATGTTTGAAATATTTATCATTTCCATTTTCATGCAAAAATATTACAGCGAAGCGGTAATAAAAATGAAAATATTGTGGTACTTCGGTGACATATCCGTTTTGATGTTGAAATCTTACTGTAAAGTTTATAGTTGTATTGTAATAAAGAACTAAACGAGCTTTGTAAATACAGGTGTTTATTATTGTACTGCTACATGTAAACTCTTTTTGCATGATACTATCTAAGAGAACTAAAGGGATAGCTAATTATATATTCACATATAGGCGTGTCTTATAATCAATGATTGGCACTACACTACATCCCCCTCTACCTTTGGATTAAATGTCAAAGGGTAAAACTATAAAATATTGTTAATCAGTTCCTGTCAGTTCAAAGTTCTAACACAGTGTTAACATAAACAAAGTTTCTGGAAGTATCTCATGACCTGACTTGAGAAAGTTCAAGTTCTGTCTGGCTTGTATTGTCTTGTCTCTATAAATTTAATGTATGCTTGATAAAGTCCTAATTGCTTTCAATTATGAAATACCTTTGAGTGAGTCAGTAATGTCTGCACATTTTATTCTAAACTGGCAACGGTTAAAACATGTACTGTATGCATAATATTTAAAAACAACAATATGTATGAAATGCAATATTTAAATATTATATCATAAATGCATATTAACTCCATTTCTAAGAATAAATTCCTTTTGGTAGTATTTCAAACTTTTAACTTTGTGTTAAAGATATCAATGTATCATTATGCCATTGATCACTATCAATAATATTTAGCACTGCATGTAGGTTATTTACACACTAACTACACACATAATCCTTTAAATGATCTGGTGGTCTTTTAATTCTTGTAGACCTTCTCGTATGGTTTTCTGCATCGCTGTTTCTGGAGTTGTCTTCACTTGAGGTGTGGTTTTCCGGCCTATCGGTACTTTTGTTTTCGTCTGAAATATCCGGTGAGTTTGGTGGTGATATGGTAACTTTCTTAAAATGTGACGAGTTTCTCGTTATGATTCTTTCTTCCTGTTTTGCTGTAATCATATTTCCTTTCTTTTGAATACTTTCAAATGGTTTTGAATTAAAAGGTGTTGAGAATTTGTCCTGTTTTGGGCTGTTTCACAAGCGTTTTTGATCAGCATAATCCTTCATTTTCTTCTTTTGTTTTTCATCATTGTTCTTGGCGCGCAAGTGTGATTTATTTGCAGTTTGATTTACGGGCGGTTCTGGCAATTCCGTTCTTAATTTGCGACCAAAGAATAATTCTGCAGGTGTGTATCCTGTTGTGCTGTGTGGTGTTGATCTGTAATTGCGTAGAAATGCAAACATTTCTTGAATCCAGTTCTCGCTGCTCTGATAGCTTTTCCGATTGAACGCATAAATCGTTCACATTCAGCGTTTGCAGCCGGCCAGAGAGGTGTTATTTTCCTGCGTTCGAACCTCATATATTGCGAAAACTTCTGAAAGTCGTTGCCATTGAAAGGCGGTCCATTGTCTGATTTAAGCACATATGGTATTCCGTATTCAGAGAATATTTTGTCAAGTGCTGGAATCACCGTTCTTGCAGATACAGTTTTTAATATTTCAACTATAGGAAATCTTCAGTATTCGTCGATCACTACCATAAGATATTTTCCATCAGGAAATGGTCCACAAAGGTCGATGCTAGCTTCCACAAAAGCATACTTTGTCATTTCACTCATTTTCAGAGGTTCTGGTACTTTTTTGTTCACCGAAGCTAAGCACGGTATGCAACTTTTGCATGTTTCTTCTACCATTTTGTCTATTCCTGGGAAATACACTTTTTCGCGTAATAGCTGTTTGGTGTTAACTATGCCTTGATGTCCTTCATGCGCGATAGCAATAACTTGTCTTTGTAAGATTTTTGGAATGACAAGCTTACTTTTGTGTAACAGAACATCACGGTTTGTATTATCGGTTTGTACGATAGTTAGTTCATTTTTGCACCTTGAAAATGTGTCTACAGTACTGATTTTGTACGACTGATTCTATGTGTCATTTTTCAGATTTTCAATCACTGTTTGTAGATCAGGATCTTTCTGTGTTTCCTGAATGATTTCACTAAGATTCATGGATTTCGGAACGTTGTTGAAAACAAGATGACAGACAAATTCTTCCGCGATTTCTGAGAATTGGTTGTCTGTGTTGCCTTTATCCGGATGTCTAGTTATGTAGTCCGACATGTTGCTCTCTCCTTTGCGATACGTTACGGTAAAGTTGTATGCTTGTAGTCGTAATCTCCATCTTTCAATTCTTGCTGGCGGTTTTGATTTTGGGTTGTTGTAGATTGTTTCGAGTGCTTTGTGATCTGTTATTAATTCAAAGGAATGTCCAAATAAATAAAGATGAAAATGTTCGATTGACCAAACAATTGCGAAAGCTTCTCTTTCTGTTTGTGAGTAGCGTTTTTCCACGTCAGTGAGAGAAATGCTTGCGTAGGCAACTACTTTTCCTTCTTGCAACATAACTGAGCCAAGACCAACCGGTTATGCGTCTACAACAAGTTGTGTTTTTTTGTGTGGATCGAAGTACGTCATAACAACGTCGCTGCTAAGGTCATTTTCAGTTTCTCGAATGCTTTCTGTTGTTCACGATTCCACTCCCATACAGCATTTTTCTTTGTCAGCTGTCTAAGCGGTTTTGTTGTTGTGGACTTCTGAAACATTTGTTGGTGGTGGTGTGTTCTTAATAGTTTCACATTTCTTTGACTGAAAAATATATCCGAAAAATTCAAGTTTTGTCTTGTTGAATTCACATTTTGACTTGTTTAGAGTTAAATTTTTCTCCAGGAGCCGTTTAAGAGTTGCTTCTAGACGAATGTCATGTTCTTGTTGTGTTTACCAAACACTATTATATCATCGCTGATATTTCGTACACCACCGAGACCTTCTAGAGCTGTTTGCAATGTATTCTGAAAGATTTCGGCACTGCAATTTATTCCAAAACTCAGCCTTTTGTATCTTCTTAAACCGACGTGTGTTGTGAAGGTTGTGATATTCCGCGAACTTTCGGACAGCTCAAGTTGATGGTAACCTTGATTCAAGTCAAGTTTCGAAAACACTGTGGAGCCGTTCAGGTCAATAATCATTTCATCAACTGTTGGGATAATATGTCGTGTGCGTTTTATAGCTTGATTTGGCAACCTCATATCAACACATATGCGAATTTCATTTGTTTTGCTTTTGGGTTTTGGCGCGACCACTATTGGTGATACCCAGTCTGTAGGTCCATTTACTTTTTCAATAATGATTTAATCCTCAAGGCGTTTCAATTCCTTTTCAACGTTTTCACGTATGTAAAACGGAATTCTTCTATGTGGCTGTGTGACCTGTTGAATATTTGTGTCCAGATGCAAGTCTATTTTAGTGTCCTTCAATTTCCCAATACCTGTAAATACTGATTTATAGGTTCCGCAGAGTTCATCAGCCTTGCTGTGTTTTAATGAATTAATTTCAGGAATAACTTGCAAATCAACTGATGTTTTTAAGACAATAGGTTTCCACTGTTTCCCTTTGAAACATAAATTACTGCCGTTGTGATTTTATGTTTTGTTTCAATTTCTGCTTGAAATTTTCCTAACAAATTGACTGAAGATGATGCGCCATATGCATAAACTTTCGTATCAGATTTGCTTAGTTTTGGTTTCACTTTCATTTTTCTGTATGTATTTTCATCCAGAACATTTATCGATGAGCCAGTGTCGATAAGAATCTTCATGGGATGTCCATTGATTCGTACTTTGATTGTTGATCTACTGGAGATTGAATTCACTGAATTTGAATTGATTTTCTGACTAGCTAATCCGAATGTGTACGATGAATTTGAGTCACTGTCTTCCGAATTACTGTCACTGATATAGTCCTCTATGTTATTGACTGGCTTTTGTCTTTTCTTTATACGACATACACTTGCAAAGTGATCCTGTTTATGGCAATAGTTGCATGTCTTCCCGTCTGCAGGACACTTAGATCTATTTAAATGCGGATATTCATAGCCACAATTACTGCATGTTTTTGATTTCTGTTTGTGCGTTTTGTCAACCTTGTTTTTCACTTGTGTTTTGGTTTGAGGCGTTTTTCTTCTGTGTCTGATCGCATTTGTGTCATATGTTGAGCAGTGATCAATTTCTGACTCATGTTTGTCGGACAATTCAAGAGATCGAGCTTCTTTAACGAGTTCATCAAGAGACAGTTCTTGGCGAAGAGCTTTCCGTCTAAGCCGTGTGGAGTTGCAGCCTTGGATGATCTGTGACTTGATTTCTCTGTCGTTGTCAGCAAATTCACAATTTTCGGACAGCTTTCGTAGTCTTGTGTGAAAAGTGTCAATGTTTTCACCATGTTCTTGTTTTGCTTGGCGAAACTTATACACTTCATATTCCGTCCACTTTTTAGGAGCGAAATCCTCTGTTAGTTTGGCGATGGCTGTGTCGTAGTCGTCTCCTGTTTCCGGTAGGGTGTCAAATACATCATTGACTTCTTCACCCGCATAGTGTAGCAACAAAGCACGTTTTCGTTTTGTGTTCTTTATGTCCATGCCCACCAGTAGATTTTCTAGCCTGTTTGACCACATTTTCCATCGTATGTCAACTGCTGGTTCGCGAATACTGAAGCTTGGGAAAACTGGAAGCCCTGTTGCCATTTTGATAACGTAGCGAATAATCAATGTTATTAATTAGTCACTCACAAAATTTCAAAATTATTCCAAAAATTTATTCAATTTTTAAATTTTCCATCTACTTGTTTGTATTCCACTTTAGATCCGTTTTATTCTCGTCGCCATTGTAAAGTTTATAGTTGTGTTGTAATAAAGAACTAAACGAGCTTTGTAAATACAGGTGTTTATTAATGTACTGCTACATGTAAACTCTTTTTGCATGATACTATCTAAGAGAACTAAAGGGATAGCTAATTATATATTCAAATATAGGCGTGTCTTATTATCAATGATTGGCACTACACTACACTTACATTTGTTCATAAGACGGAGCAAACGACAGATTGTGCATCTTAGAACCGTGTTAAAGACTGAATATAATTGCACTATATTTAAGGAAGTCTTCCCCTAATGAACTTCGGTCGATATCGCCACAGTTCGGTCGCGGCAGTAGTTATCGTTTTTGCCCGATTAAAAATGTAATTTTACCAAATAGCACTAAATAAATTGTTAATGTTTGGGTTAAAAGTTAAAATGGTTCAAAATATATTATAGAGGACGAACATTTCGACATATATCATCATGTTTAGAAAGAAAATAATTTTAAAAAAAAACAAGTTTTGGTCACAACTTGGAAACAGAACACAACTAAGCCAATGTGTATTTGTGCGACGGAGATTCCTGTTAAAATCCGATTTTAATATACGGACAGGTTTAAAACACGACCCGGCCGTAAAAAAAATACGGCCCAAAAAAGAAAACACCGTTCTCCCTTTAACTTATTTATTTCTTAAGATATCTTCAAAATTCTTTTTGCATCTTAAAGATAACATTCGTGGCTATAAAAGAAGCATTTATTTTGAAATACTAGAAGATATATATAAATTTTGTCTTAAAGATGGGGCGTCTTTTGACTTAAATTTAGTCGGAAACGCAAAACACGGTCCTAATCATTAATTTCTTTATTTTAAAATATATCTTCGAAATTCTTTTTGCATATTTAATAGGACCCTAGAAGCTATGTGAGAAACATTTTATGTTGAAAATATCTTAATTAGAAATTAAATTAAGGGGTAGGACCGTGTTTTCCATTAAATCTGCAATCTTTTGTTCTGTGTTAAGGTGAACAGTTCTTGTATAATTGCGGACATCACTCCAGGGTTATAGTATAATTTATCTATTAAGGTAAGAGGGGCCTAAATAGACAATCCTGTGTGGAACGGCGATGTTTGGCGACATCGAGTTCGGAAATGTCTTCGGCAGTAGCCGAAACGTTCTCCGGCACTAATCGGAATTGATTGTAGCAAACAGTTTAAATCGTATTTTTTAAATTACTCTAAAACATTGTTATCGATTTCTTCAAAGAAGAAACATTTTTTACAAAAAGTAACATATAATGTTTTAAATAAAAAAATATTTGCCAAAAGTGTGTTATCCCAAAGCGTGACGTCATTTTCCCGGTAATACTAAAATGGCGGACAGAGCTAGCAATGGTAGATTTGTGAAAAGAAAAACCTCAAAACCAACCATTAAACGTAATCAAAATGATCATAATTACTCTTCTTTATCAATTTCCAACATTTCTAATGAATCAGTTGGAGTATTGTTGGCAGTGCAGACTCGGCCCTGTTATATAGTCAACAGATACACATTCAGATTTCAGTTTCAATCAATCGGATCTATACAAGATTTGTAAAACAAAAAGGTATTGTGCAAAATTGTGATGGAAAATATTTTCACCTGTTTTTGTTGTTCATTTTTATCAGAAAAAAACATGGAATATGACCATTTAAAAGCTTATATTTAAAAAACTACATGGCGAAAGTCTGTAATAATTTGCAACATGATTGGTATATGTATGTAGCAAATTTTGATATGCATTTTATAAATGTACTGGTATTATTAAATATTTTAGAGACTCTGAAAGTGTGTGTATGTTTTTGTGTCAAGGAAATCTTCCGAGGGGGTATAGATGTATTTTCAAAGTAAAATCATCTAAATGTTAGTAATTAAGTAATATAAATGGTTTCTTTTTAATGTTTAGGCTTATGCCTAACAAGTAACATCTTTTGTGCTAAAATATATTATAGTTTTGAATCCCAAAATAAGATTATTTAGCAATAACCAAAAATGGACCTGGGACGAGGCGAGGGGGTCACCCTATTCATATGCGAGTTTTTCCAAAATGGGATGGTGGAATTGTTTCAAATTTCATTTTACATTTGATATATGATGTTAATCACTATGGACATGCTTATTTATAGATTAATAATAACATTTTTAGGCCCCTCTTACCTTAAGATAAACATCTTTCAGATGTAGTAATGTATAGGGAAATGATTTAAATTCATTTTATATATTATTTCTTTTTGCTCTATGGCCATATCTCAAAACAGTGAGTAGTCATTTTCAAATCTTAATTTCTTAAGTTAACTACAGTAAAATTATTTCAAATTGTTATATTTTACTCAGTTATGATTATAGATGATATTTATGTTATGTTTATTGGTTTGCCTACTTTAAATTTTTGGAAATAAATAAGCTAAAGTGACTTAGGCAATTTTGGTTTTCAACAATTTAAAGGAATTTCTGTATACTTTCGCTGAAGTTTTCATGAAAAAAGAATGCAAAAAGAACTGTAAAATTTGTTTGAATATGTATTTAAATTAGATAATGCAAATAAATCACAAATATTGCAAGTTTAAGTAAGTATGACATTTTTCCCATAAGGGGAAGAGTTTCCGTAGGAGGCGGTAAACCTAAATTTTATTGTATTTGTTAATTTTTAAGCTTTAACTAATGTTAGCCAGTTTTCGCCATGATTTGCAATGTAAGTGCCCCCTTAATTATATCAAGTTTTAGAAAAAAATCTAAATATAATTTAGTTCTGTCTTTCTCGGAACAGTCTTTGTCAATCAGCATGATCAGGGTCTGGAAATATGTCCATATTCGTGTTCTATTGGTTTCAAATTTCCATTCTCATCAATGTCTTACTGATTTTTTGAGGCTGTGTTTTCTGCTGACAGGGTATTTACCATTTTTATATATGAGTAATTTATGACTTCTGAGGTTCTTGATAAATATAGTCTGCAAATCTCTCTTAAAATTGTACTGTGTGATATCTCTTTAAATACGTTTCAGGGGAATTATATTGCACAAAGACATAAGTTCTTCAAATGTAGTTTTGGACACAAACTTCAATGCAAGACTGATAGACTTCGGTCTAGCAAGAGAGCATGATGACATGACATCAACCGCCTCAGGAAAATTATATTATTGTCATCCAGAAGTTGGTGTAAAACCGGCGTCTGTAACGTGGGACTATTTTGCTTTGGGTGTAGGTAAGATTTTTTTATAAACATATTGACTATTTTTAAAGTAAAAGAGGTATAGAAAGTTATTTTATTTCATTTTCGCTCGTCTAAGATGAATTTGTGTGATGGTAAAAATTAACTGATCCACCAGCAGTGCCAGAGTAAACGCCGGAAGATGATTAGTTAAGAATAGATAAATTCTTGGCTTTGGTTCAAAATTAGTTTTGAAAAATAAATGGGCTGCTTTATTACTGATCTTTAACAATGCGTTTCTGACAGAAGTTCTGGGCTGCAGCAATCTACGGTCTCAAAGGTCTGAGGCACTGATGTTGAGCTCAAACATTACACATATTATCCCGATTTTCGATGAATTGCATGAACATCCCCATATTTCGAGCATTTAAAGAGAATCATTACATAGTCATAGGTGTTGAGCGCACACTGGATGTTCGAGCATTTTGACAGAGATTATTTTGATATACATTTTTTATGATTATATTTAGGTATTGTTTTACAAATTATGATATCATCGATTATCGGTTGCCAAAAATAACGTTTAAGATGATTTTTGACAAGTAAAATTGGGACTGGGTTGAGGATACTTGATGGACGGTGCCGGGCATATTCCTTGTAGGCAAATACTAGGCAAGATTCTTTGTTGTCATGGGCAAATTGTTTGGGGTTAAATGTACCCATTTCAGTTTTCTAATCTGCATTCCTTGACGAATGTTTTAGTTATCCACTCTCTGTATTCAATGTATTCCCGGCCTGAATCTATGACTTTCAGCTGTACATCACGTCACATTTAATATCTATCTCAGTTCCACCCCGTATTCCAAACAGTACAGTGTTATTAAGCCACACTGTATTCAACGGGCTTTCTATGTTATCTGTCCCTAAATTCCCATTTCTCTCAATGTTAGTCTTCAGATGTTTCTAAAGGCCCTGTTGCATTTGGACGGTTGCCTTTGCCCTTTCCCTTTACTTCTTTACGTTTTGAAACCAACACACCTCTCAACATGGCAAACTCTTTGTCCTTCACTGTGTTGAACGGATACTTAATATATTCCCGAAAATATCTGGAAAATCCCAGAAAAATCGTTTCATTTGTCATGTTTGTCAATAAACGTTTTGGTGACTCATACAAATTTGGTTTAATATTCCTTAGGCAAAGGAGCTTCTCTAATTTTTTCAAGTAAAACCATTGGAAGTTTTTTCAATACTTTTAATATGTCTGATATTATCACAGGAAGAGGGACAATTTTTCCAAATTTCAAAAGATAATCAAGAGACTTATCAAATTCCAAAAATTCTTTGTATATTTGTGATTGGTGATCTATGAAAACTGCATTCCATGAATTTATTATGTTACATTGTCAGTGTGTCTGGCTCGAATTCTGAACCAACTGCTTATCGGACAGAAAGAAGAAATGAACCAATATAGTTGTCCAGCTCTGGAGCCATGATGGTGCAAATATTTCTTTCATCAATCCGTGGTGGTTGTTCTTATCACTACTTAAATACTGATGTTCGATTTTGTTGTTCTCACAGTGCTTACATTTCTTATTCCACTAACAAAATTTTCTGTTTCATCATCAAGTGATAAAAAATTGTGCAAGAGCTATATCGAAATTTCCGAAACAATTATCATCTATTTCATTAACTAGATGTGTGTTCAGTTGAACACTTGTGTCGCCCTCTGGTGCTATGTCGGAATAAAAATGCATGTACAAAAAGGGGCATCACTCCATCAAATGTGACCTTGACCTTAAGAATATGGTATCGTCACGAGCGTATTGTCATAGGAAATAAAAGCGAGTTCTCGTTTATATAACAGTAATAAACATTTTAAATCGTATATTTTTAATCAGACATGGCTATAATAGAATGAATATCTAGGACACCGACGGGATTTTCCAATACTAATTTGGAGTTCGGTGTGCGTCGTAAAGTACCGAAATACAAAATAATGGGAAATCTGCATCATGATAGATAAATTTATAAATGTGTATATTGCTTGATAAAATTTATTTCCCAGTTGTAATAGATAAAACATATAATAAGCAGTTATAGAAAATGGTACATTAAAAAACAAACTCTTAGTGATATAAATGTTTAAATTCACCGTTCTTATAGTGTAGATTTTTTAATTTAATTTCACACACTTAAGTCTTATGAGCATACTATTCAAAAAGAAAGAAATAGTTTGTGAATTAAATCTGTCAGTAGATTTTCAAAATTCTATTGACACCACCCTAATGAATTACCAGTATTTGGATACTTGCTGTGACAAATAAACACAGCAGGGCACTGATAAGGACCATACTGCACCTGTGTATTCTGATTCTTATCAGGTATCTGCAGAGATAAACAAATAACAATTGGAAATGATACCTATAGTTATTAGCTAAAATATTATTTTATCAACTTGCACAAAAAGTTTTTTAATAAAACCTTTCTTGGACAATGGGGTTATTTTTTTAATTTTGCAAGTAAAACTACATCTGATAGTTAACAGATTGTTATAAAATGTTGGTATTAGAAAATAAATTGTATATAGCCAAAATACACAGGTGTGCCAGCTGATCAGGATCTACACTGAACATTTAACATATGTAAATGGGAGGAAATGTAACCATAACATATTAAAAAATTAATTAAAAATAAAATGATACAATTTTGGGTTAGTAATTGTTCAATATTCTTTTACATGTAGGTATCACAGTTCTCTTTTCAATGAATTTGTCATAAAAAATGATTTTTTTATGAAATCATGCTTAAGGATGACCTTAAGGTAATTAATAAAAAAGTCTGAGGTACATTTGTGAAGGCTGTTAATTATTGAGAAAAGAGGTGCAATTATAAAATATGAATCAAATTATTTCAATAAGTACAACATCCTAGAATGTGTCAAGTTACATTAATATCAATATACACAACAATATACACAGCAAAACTAACAAAAAGTTACTACAATGTTCATTTTAATTCCTTAAATTTTAAATCACCCTGCACATTGCTCATTCTAATGAGTAGAATGCAAATGGAAATGAAAACAACTGGTGTAATTCAATACCAATTGAATTATCAGTCCAAACCAAGTACATAAAAACATGAAAATGTATTGTTCATAGTAGCATTTTATTGAAATTTGTTAACTGAATATTGATTAGTGTAGACTGATTAAACTCTACAAATATACAGGATGACTAGGGTCTACACTGGTCATAAATGTGACAAATGTGTCTGTTCTGAGCACTAAAAAGGGGATTAAATGATAAAATTACGGTGGTTTTTTTTGTTTGGAAGATGTACAGAAGTGTATAGTCCCAGACAATACCAGCTAAGCTGGTGAGGAAATGCCATCCCATTGATTTAATTGCTTTTAGATATGAAACTGAGCATGGAAGACCAGTCTCAGATCTCTGCAATCTGACTGGTTGAAAATGGGGTAAAATCTCAAAATTAACCAGTGAGCAACCTGTGTTCTGAGCTTGGTTTCCAAACTAAGATTTATAACATTGGAACTGTCCTGCATCCTACAAGTGCAAATCTTGGTGTGGAATTTCAGTTTATTCAGGTTAAAGATAAATCCAGATTTCTTCAGGCATTATCTTTTAGACCTAGGAAGAATTACCTAAAGCTAATGCCGATAGCTCTCGTAACGAAAGATTCTAACTTCAGGAGGACTTATACCCTGAGCAGTGAGAAGCCTGTGATTGTCAGCCAAATACATTAACCACTAGGTCACACAGCATCCCCTTAGCAACGGTGTCCCGTTCTCTCAATAGTTTAGAAATCTTGGGCTAAAAGGTCAACAAATAAGAGTGATCTTATCTCAGATCTCAATACTTGCAATTAAAGCACCCATTAGAAATGGTTAAAGTATTTGACATGATCTGTTTTGATGTTTCTTCTTGTTCCATTTCACCACACTCTAAAACCTTGTAAATTTCATATTGATCACATGTGCAAACATTGTAGATCTAGATCAACTGTGTCATCTGACCAGGATCTACACTGTTTGCTTCTTGGTAAGAAAATATCTCATGAATGAAAAAGGGAACATTGTAGATCATGATCAGATGGCCCAGATGTGTCACCTGATCTGGATTTACACTGTTTGTCCATGGGATATCAGCTTTATCCCATGAAGTTAAAGGTTGAACAATCAGTGGTAATCTATTAAGTCTGTTGGAGTTTATTACTGGAAACGTTGTATGCTAATGATGTTATGTAAACTGAAAATTCCATTTTTGATGAATATATGTTTACACTTACAGAGTTAAACTATGCAATGTGCACTGTAATTCAATAGTTGTTAATAATGGTTTCAGTTGAATTTAAGTTAAAGTGCATTTTGCATTTTAACTGATTTCAGGTATTTGATACACATGGGTCTAAACTGTTTCCCAATTGGATAACAGCCAAATTCCATGGAAATAGGGGTTCAACCTATGTTATACTTTATGTGTAAATAAACATGTTGGTGACATTAAAAATATTTTTCATTTTGCCCAGTTCATTATTTTTTGAAAGGGGGTTTCTTCTACAGATATTTACTTGAAACTTCAAACATGTATTCTAGGTGATCAGGACATAATTTTTATGTTGCTAAGTTACTTTATTAAAAATTTTGTTGAATCTGTAAATCGTCTTCTTGCACAGTTTTCTAGACAATGACTTGAAACTTTCAACATATGCGAAAAATCAAATGTATATTATTTTGAGCAGAGTTTAATATGGTTAAGTTTAAACTAATTTGTTAAAGTTGATTATGAAACAAGTTTTTCCAGCTTATATTAATCATGCTCGATGACTGCTTCCTGGGTTGCAAACAAAGCTCGCGCCCGATGTGGATTGGGGAAACTGCAGACAAATCTCATTGATGGTAGCATTTAGGATCTTGAGTCCAACACTTTACTTGTAGACCACTCTTCTTATTTAAGATTGTTCAGGCTCTGTTATCTGTTCATGTAGGATACAGTTTTGAATATACAGTGTATTGATATTTAAAGTTAAACATGTTTGGCATCAATTCTAGATTATTGTGACACAATTTTCATGTGGCTCATCCAAGGGCAGATCCAGAGTGGGTTCAGTGGGGTTGCACCAACCCTCCTGTTGGCAACAATATTTTATTATTAATTTTCACAGGAATTTAGGCCAAAGAAGGAAATTATCATGTAACTACCTTAAGACTGCCCACTTAATCAGCTTCATTCTGGAAATCCTGCCAATGTCACTAGCTCATTACATTTTTTTCTGGAGGTGTATAGTATTCATACAATTCTGGTTGTTTTGATGTGCTTTTATGCATTTGTAGATAACTGACATAAATATTTTGAAGATACCCATAATAGGAATCGCTGAAAATAATTGCAACACACCTTTTTATGTCCTTTTTTGTATACTCTGACAAAGCAGTATTGTTGGGTTATTAACTACATTCAGTGATATGTAGCAGAATTTAAAAAAAACAAAACTGTTCACACCTGATCCTCTAAAAATAATCAGCATAAAGTCAAAATGAAAAATTACTTATTTTATCACTGATTTGCTGGCACTGTCCATGCAATTAGGCTAGTGGAAGAGCAAACATATCAATCAATCATGTGAATGACTTCTTTGACTGAATATTTTCTATTTAGGATCAGATGTTCATTTTGACCTGGAAGTTGACCCTTTGACTCTTAAAATTTCCAAAATGCCTATTTTGACCACTACAATTTTAGCTGAAGAGTCATTTTCTTCCCCTTGAATTAGGTTTGTGTTGGCTATTGATTGACTGAAGTCAAATCCCCTATAAAAATGAGTAAATAACCCTAGAGATTCAGCAGCTAGAATCCCTGAGGATACATTTTAATATCATATTTCCAAGCACACTTCTGTGATTTACCATATACTATAGTTTATCGTATAACCATTAAATGTTATACATGCTCTGTTCAGTGCAATTGTACATTATTATGGTAACACAATGGTGGTGACAAAATCCTTGGCTTGGCAGTCGTGAAGTTATGAGTTGGATCCCCTTAGTATCTATAAAATTCAGAAATACTTCTTAAATGTCTTTAATGACATTAGTACTCGCTCACTTCCAGATGTATGGATGCCAGCCGGTGTACAATTGCTAAATGTTTAAACTTGGTTCGTTATAGAGCAAGGGGATTTCGTAAAAACATGACCACCCTATTGTATCTCAGCGGTGAATCCTGAAGGGGTTCAGCGGGTTGCTTAGACCCCTTTGTGGATAGCAATATTTCATTTTCATGGATTTTGGTCCGAAAGTTGGAAATTATCATGTAACCAGCCTAAAACTACCGCAAACAAACTCCCATTCTAAAAATCTAACATCATCCCCGTTATCGAAAACATTATTGAATATAAACTTGTAGTTTGCATTGCGAATGGTCAACAACAAAGCTAAAGCTTACGATTAAATATTTACATATATGAACAACCGAGATAGCAGGTTTAAACTTTTCATCTGACATATTTTGTTTTATGTTTACAAATAGAACAGTTGCAATATTCTTGCAATCTGATTTGTTGATATTCTAGATTTAAACATGTTTCTGATGTATTCATTATTTTCATGAAATTTAATGTTTATTCACCTTTAACATTTTACTATTATTGTGCAAATTGTTAAAAAGATTGACATTTTATAATATTGAACTAACATATCCCTGATTTAAATGTTCTTGTCACAGTTTAGCAGATTTAAATTAGCAGATTAAATCTAATATGGCAAAATAACAAAACAAACAATAAAATCCCTTCCGTTGTCCGCAGGTGAAAAAGACCCGTTATGAAAACTGTTGAGTGGCTTCAGACACCTATTTTTGTGTTATTAACACGTAATATTTTCAAACCTTTACCTTCATTTGTTTGACCAAATGATCTTTTGATGTAAATGAAGGTTAAATAAATCTAAACGATGTAACTTCAAGTTCTTATACATAACGGAAATGACGCAATTACGGAAAAAATATGTGACATTTTAAAGCTTTAAATAGATGTTAAAAAGGCATATATTGGCATCAGCACTGCATTACCATAAAGAATAATTTGTTTTTATAGCTTTCCGCATTTTGTTTTTACGAATTTATTTATTAAAAAAATTCGTGGTAGGTTTTTTTACGAAGCCCATTTTTGAACGTAAAATCGCGGATATTCCCGAAATTGACAACCAGATATTTCAGGAACAAATATTTCGAATGCAAAATAATTTTGTAAACATTAAATAAACATTTAATGGTGTCATAGACGAATTTTCGTGCTAATTTACTATCCCGTAATGATTCCATTCAGTTTTAAACGAGACCATCAAAACCTAAAAAAAAAAACGTCTTATTATTACGCCCGTGTTAAAATTACGCTATACCGGAAAACTAAGAACATAAAAATTAAAGTAGTTCCGTTGTCGCGTGGAACACGAGAAGGTGCATATTAAGAATAGGACAACGACCGTGTCCAATAAAGAAATTTTTAGTCTGACGAGTTGTACCGTTCTTGCGGATAAACGCTGCACTATGCGGAAATCGTTCATAGGTATAACATAAACTGTGGTATCCGAGAATATTCAGAAGTGCATATTGACCTGAGATCGGAATATTGAAGACATGAAGAAGTCCATTGATCTGGTTAATTCATTGTAATTGTCGGGTAATAGAGGCCGTTTGTCTTTTGCATTTTTCAGGCCGAACAAAAGAGAGCATCAAATTTACATTTAAATGAAAACAATCTAGATTAAAAAAAATAAAAATGGGGTCCTCCATGTTCATTGATCCCCTTTCTCCCTTTGACAAAACATATTTTGTATCTTTTCATTTCTCATTTAGACATCGGATGTTTTTATGACTTTTATTGGAGTGCCGTTATTAATAGGTTAAAGGAAAGTTTGCTTATAAACTCTGACGTAAACATCAAAACTTGTTATAAATTTTTCGTCGTTTGACTAAAATGACGTTTGGCAGTACTTTTTTCTTTGGATAATTGATTTTTTTTTATGTCTGCAGTATTTCGAGAGCTACTGACAGGTCTACCGCCTGGTGGAAAGGGAAATGTACATCTCAGGTTTATGAAAATGAAAGACATAACCGACAATATCGTAAGTAGTAGTTAGATAGTAAGTTGATACTAAGACCTAATTAGTAGATGGAACATTCAATTTGTAGTGTGCATATGGATGTCTTAAACATGATAAATATGAGTTAATCTATCTCTTTCCAGCGAAAAGGCCTATAAATTAGACATACTAAGCCTGTTTTTTTATATTTAAAACGAAGAAATCGTCTTATCAAAATAAACGTTTTATAGGAAATAACTTACCATCTTACCATTACTTATTTTACAAAGATATTTTACTGTTTGTAGCTTGCGACATGTTACTAGTCATTTCACATTTAAAGACAACATCGTGAGCTCGTAATATTTTGTAGGACATTACTTAAATATTGTAACAGAATATGTATTTGAATTTTTAAAGGCAACACATAGAGACATTCTTCAGAACTTTATAGATTGCCGAGTAATTAAGCTTGTTTTGCAGAAGAAATAAAACATCATGCTTAGCCTTTTATGCATAGAAATAATATAATTATACCTTTTACATTATTGACATAAACAATACTGTTTTCAATACAAGCAAAACATACCTTATTATTCACCGTCGCCTCTTTTATGTTCAGTCATTTTAAGATTATTATCCCCCGCCGATTAAATCGGGAGGGGGATATTGTTTTGGCGTTGTCCGTCCGTCACGGTGTCACGGTGTCACGTCGTCACGGTGTCACGGCGTCACGGTGTCCGTCCGAATTTCGTTTCCGGGCTATTTCTCTGCAACCACTGGATGGATTTCAAAGAAACTCTGTGGGAAGTATCAGTACCAAGAGGAGATGCGCATATCGTCGTCTTGTTCCGGTCAGACGATTTAAAACAGAGTTATGGCCCTTTGATAACTTATGCATTATGTATATAGGGCAGTATTCGTTTCCGGGCTATTTCTCTGCAACCACTGGATGGATTTCAACGAAACTCAGTAGGAAGTATCAGTACCAAGAGGAGATGCGCATATCGTTGTCTTGTTTCGGTCAGACCATTTAACACAGAGTTATGGCCCTTTGATAACTTATGCATTATGTATATAGGGCAGTATTCGTTTCCACGTTATTTCTCTGCAACTACTGAATGGATTTCAATGAAACTTGCTGCAAACTATCTATACCAAGAGGAGATGCGCATATCGTTGTCTTGTTTCGGTCAGACGATTTAACACAGAGTTATGGCCCTTTGATAACTTATGCATTATGTATATAGGGCAGTATTCGTTTCCGAGCTATTTCTCTGCAACCACTGGATGGATTTCAACGAATCTTTCTGAGAACCATCAATACCAAGAGGAGATGCGCATATCGTTGTCTTGTTCCAGTCAGACCATTTAACATAGAGTTATTGCCGTTTGATAACTTATGCATTATGCATATAGAGCAGTGTTCGTTTCCGCGCTATTTCTCTGCAACTACTGAATGGATTTCAATGAAACTTGCTGAAAACCATCTATACAAAGAGGAGTTGCGCATATCTTTGTCTTGTTTAGGTCAGACCATTTAACACAGAGTTATTGTCCTTCATTAACTTATGCATTATGCATATAGAGCAGTATTTGTTCCGCGCTATTTCTCTGTAACTAGCGGATGGGTTTCAATGAAACTTGCTGAAAACCATCTATACCAAGAGGAGATGCGCATGTCATTGTCTTGTTTCCGTCAGATCATTTAACACAGAGTTATTGCCCTTTGATTACTTATGCATTATGCATATAGAGCAGTATTCGTTTCCGCGCTATTTCTCTGTAACTAGCGGATGGGTTTTAATGAATCTTTCTGAGAACCATTAATACCAAGAGGAGATGCGCATATTGTCGTTTTGTTCCAGTCAGACTGTTGAACACAGAGTTATGGCCCTTTGATAACTTATGCATTATGCATATATAGCAGTATTCATTTCCATGCTATTGCTCTGCAACTACTGAATGGATTTCAATGAAACTTTCTGGAAAACATCAATACCAAGAAGAGATGCGCATGTCATGGTCTTGTTCCAGTCAGACTGTTTAACACAGAGTTATTGCCCTTTGATAACTTATGCATTATGCATATATAGCAGTATTTATTTCCGCGCTATTTCTCTGCAACTTTTGGATGGATTTCAATGAAACTTTCTTGAAACCATCTATACCAAGAGGAAATGTGCATATCATCCTGTTGTTCCTGTCAGACTATTTAACACAGTTATGGCCCTTTGATAACT
This sequence comes from Corbicula japonica, assembly GCA_038501625.1. NCBI lineage: Eukaryota > Metazoa > Mollusca > Bivalvia > Venerida > Cyrenidae > Corbicula > Corbicula japonica. Next base: position 183,113 of record JAZAYU010000445.1, read on the forward strand.
TATGCATTATGCATATTATAGAACAGTATTCTTTTCCTCTATTTCTCTGCAACTACTGGATGGATTTCAATTAATCTTTCTGAGAACTATCAATACCAAGAAGAGATGTGTATATTGTTGTCTTGTTCCAGTCAGACTGTTTAACACAGAGTTATTGCCCTTTGATGACTTATGCATAATAGAGCAGTATTTGTTTCCGCACTATTTCTTTTCAAATTCTCGATGGATTGAAATGAAACTTTCTGGGAAACATCAATACTGAGACGAGATGCCCATTTTGTCATCTTGTTCCGGTCAGACTGTTTAACACAGAGTTATTGCCCTTTGATAACTTATACCTTATGCAAATAGAGCAGAATTTGTTTCCACGCTATTTCTCTGCAACTACTGGATGGATTTTAATGAAACTTTCTGGGAACCATCAATACCAAGAGGAGACGCACATATTGTCATCTTGATTCAGTCAGATCCTTAACACAGAGTTATAGCCCTTTGATAAGTTATGCATTTTGCTTGTAGAGCAGTATTTGTTTCCTTGCTATTTCTCAGCAGGAATCTATGGAAACCATCAAAACCAAGACAAGATGCCCATATTGTTGTCCTGTTCTGGTCTGACTGTTTAACACAGAGTTATGGCCCTTTGATAAGTTATGCACTATGCATATAGAGTAGTATTCGTTTATATGCTACTTCTATGCAACTTCTGCATAGATTTCTTTTAAATACAGCACTATATTTTTACTACTGCATTCTTCATTTCAACAACTTGAAGACTTTTTGTCTCATTTTTATATTCTGGTGAGCTGCCCAACCCTTTTCACCATCTGAAGTTTTATTTTCACCTTTTTTGCCATCCATAATAAATATCTAAATAAAGCCCTATGACTTCAGCTGTTGTGTTAGTAATAACCAGTACTCGGCGGGGGATATAAATTCAACGAATTTGCTTGTTTAAGATTAGATTTGGAATTCAAAACTTTAATTTTAAATGTTTACTAATACTTGTAGAGAATTGTAAGACTCTTTGAAAATTTTAAATGTGACAACTGAAAAAAGAAGCGTCGAATTATCTTAAATAACAAATACAATTTGTAGTATCCTAAATATTGTTATGGAACATGCTACTAAGGTTCTGAATCTGCCAAATACTCCAATCCCTATTAACAGAGTGTTATGCGGAGGTTACTTAAATCGTAACAATGGGTATCTGCAAGTTTTATTTTCAGTGAATGTTTCAAAGTTCCGTGGCAGAGGGTGCGATTAGTTTCGAAAACAAAGCGATAGTATTGCAATTTTCTGTATTCATTAGGTTGTTGCTGCGTATATAAATTTAAATGCCCAAATGAGTAGTATGAAACGTATATGACTGTGAAGTCCTTTTATAGAATTATAAATTAGATGAAAAAGGAACTTTGAATGCCATCAAACATATTTCAGGCTCGGTTTGATTGTTCATGGACAGTAATGGAAATACATATTGAAACATTTTTATTATTTTGTAATTTATTCACGCGACCATGAAATTTGAGGTCAAACACAAGTTTACAGATGTCAAATATTGTATAAATTTGCTAGACCTTGTATATTGTTATCAGCTGCATATGAATGTCAATATTTGATTTTACTAAATAAAATGACCTCATAAATTGCTATCAGTTGCATATGAAATGGCGATCTTAGTTTAAATAACTCGTACTTTGCGCTTTTGTACTTATAGCTACTCTGTTTCATAGTTATTGTCGATTCATTTCAACTTTCTCGTTACTTGCTAACTGATGCGAACGTACAAAATGTCCGTTCATAACTACTGCTTATCTATCAGTTAAACAAAACTATTGATAGACCCGCATATAGTATACATGAGTATTGTTTAAAATTGTTGTGACATCGCTGAAAATCCTCAAGAGTGATATATTGATTTGACATGTTTTAGGCAAACATATGGCCAGCTGATGATGATGACTCAATACAAAGAGCAAACGCGCTTAACATCGCAGCACAAAACTGTATTGACTCACAAGAGGAGACGTTTAGCATAAAAAGGGACGTGGTTGATAAATTAAAGGTAACAGAAGAAAAATATGTGCAAGTTTAAGATAACTCAGTAAGGCATATTTATTATTTAATGCTGGCGTAGGAATCAGAATTTATGACAAGACCTTAAATAAACAACATTCACCGTTAAAATGTTATCAGCAGACCAGTATGAGTCGAACCATTATATAAGAGAACGGTAGGATAAGTCTTACCATTGTACTTGAATATTCATTTATTTATCGCACTGTCTGACAGAGTTAAAAATATTCAATATAAAATGAAACATCGCATTGCCTGTGTAACTGCCAATATAAATTTTATTGGTAATCGTTTATCGTGGTAGTTTACGAATAATAGGTCTTCACTTTCAATGTACAGTCATATCTGCCAGAGTTAAGTTTAGCAAACTAGGCAAACACTTTAGGGGAGACAAACATAGCAAATGGCGAAAACTGGCTAAAATTTTAAAACTGAATTTTGGAAAAATACTCGTTGCCACCTTGATTTTAGTTAAGAAATGCCTTTATCTAAGGATGTGTTAATGCTTGCACTCTTCAGTTCAGTCTTATTCATATTATAATAACCAAGCGCATACTAAAACAACAGAAAACCCGTTTGCATGAGAACTACAAAATTCATGGACATTATACCAAAACAACTCGTACCTTAAATATGTAAATGCTGATCAACAATATATAAGGGTTATAAATGTAAGGGTTATCAAGCAATTCGAGAAAGACTCCCTTCCTGTCTACTTCCGCTTTGAAAGTCAAACTATTTTGCTGTACTTATTAAATTTTCTGACATTATTTTCACAGTTGACTGCAACATATTGCAGATAAGTGTTTACCCGATATCTGTATCTTTTTTTCTAGATATTTCAAACAGCGATTTTAGAGTTCTCGTGGCAACGATATTTTCATTTTTGTGTTTGTTCTGTGTAATAAAACATTTTTTATCAAATAAATTGAGCAACCAAACTTATATACAGCCACATGGCACTATATTTCATCACTTTCATTGGTCTGCCAGTGAGATTAAATGTCGGGTTTTGAAAAGATACAGCAGAATGATCTTCCCTTAAAACTGATACCAGACATCACTAGAGTCTTTCTCGAATTTCTTGAAGTTGGCTTTTTCATTTCCATATAATCTCAACAACATATAGGTGTTAGATGTATTGATCAGGTTTTGCACAAGTTACTTTTGATCTTTGGTATCGCGAATGGATGCAAATGTCCCATTCATACCCAGGGGGCAAAATAATAAAGCGTCGGAACTTTTTTCTTCCAGGCAATGCAGAATGCCGACAGTTTGACCACAATATATATCATTTAGATATCCTGCTTTTACCACACATCCGCCAACTCAAGTTTTCGCTCTCCCAAGTCTGCAATAACCCACCAACACATCAAATAAGCAATTTTTCGATTCTCATATTTTCGTATTATTTACATTTCGCCACGCCTACCAGTCGACACGGCATGGCAAAAATCAGACACCCTAAAACATGGAGCACAGTATCATATCATATGAAATATTCAATTATGTCTATGATAAAAAAATCAATAAATTTGTTGTGCTAAAAAGGATCTCCAAAGACTAATGCCAAACTTAAAAGTAAAACCAATACGTTTGTCAGCGGTTAGTCTTAATTGGCGTACTTTGCTTTGCAGAACTCCAAGATTAAAAGTTTTGTACTACACTCATGTATTGTATTGCTATCAAAAGCACATTTTCATTTTCCTTTTTCAGGATGCAATATGTTAGTAAATTTTATTTTTGTATATTACAGGATGTATTCGATCACAGAATAATGGCTATATCAGGAATTAATAAATGTTCATTGTGTATGATAAATCCGGAGGGTAAGTTAAACCTTACAGGTAATGACAGTTTCGGATCGTTGGATACCTACCTACGTGTGTACTATGTAACTCGTATGCACATTGGTCGGTGCATTATTGGTTTGTAACCTATGAATTATTGCAAGCCGCGTGTTTCGCTACGATTTTGAAGCCTGTGTTAACATGTTTAACTTAACATACGTCATGTTCTATGAATTTCACAGGTTCTGAAGCAGCAACAAGGATAAAACATGACCTGAACTGCAAAGAACAAATCAGACTTTGCATAGCATGCGAGAAAAATTCATTTATGAACCCTGTCGCCTGTTACTCGTGCGAGGCTGTATTGGAACCAATCATAGGTGAGACATTTTATATATTATTCGAGCTCAAGTCAAGTCATATAAACTTTATTTATATAGTCGGGTTTTATAACAAATAACACAAAATCTATTGAGCTTTTAAAGCCGACAAGAGCTAATTTTGTACTTTGTAATTCAGATTTTATGTTTATATAATACTCCGACCCTGGGCTACTGCGATAAAGATTTAAGAGGCATTTAATAATTGATTTCAAGACAAAAACAGTTCACAACCTCTCTTGAGATATGGAAGAAAAGAAACTTTCATACATTGTAAACACATACAATTGGAAACCAAGAGTGTAACATTCAACGATTTTCTCACAACGTTTGTACATCAATCTTAGGGCGAAGGTCCAATAATAAAAAAAAACAAATGACACGAAAAGATAAAAAGATTCGTAAAGAACATGACGATAAAATACCAGTATATCGGTTTTTGTAGGTTTTCGCTGGGGAGCTTTGTTGGTCGCCGGCAACGACACAGTTAATGATGATAATGCAAACGCATTCAAAGAAGATATGAAAAGTGTCCGGAAAATACTAATTTCTAGGGCCCCACTTGTTATGGGCATAAGGTAATGGTTAACTTTTAAGTGTTTTTGTTTTCAGTAAAAGTTACTTTTTTTTCAAATGTTGTAAATTATATTGCCTCTAATGGAACTCGAACACGTACAGGACGACGACAGCTGCTAGCCGTGTAAATCCGAACACGCTACCCACTGAGCTAGCATGGACAACCCCTAAATTGGTTGCGCGGCTTGCCCTGATAAACATAATCATCATTACATGACAGCGGTAAACAATTACGAATTGATAACTGTACTGACCAGATGTACGGAGAGACTTTCTACGGAAGTGACGATGCACAAATAGCGCTAATGTTAATTTCAAGTGACACTGTCCAATCAAATGAATAAATAAAGTCATTAAAGTAGAGCTAGCTTTAACAAAGGTTCATTTACATTTGTCCACTATAAACGTTATCTAAATAACTTGGTAATCTTCATTTAATTATGATTTGAAAAGGTAAATAAAATAAAGCTTCACTGTCGTTATATAAATATTGAACGTTACGTTCAATATCGATATCACCATTATTGCATAGGTTGCACCAACGGTCTTCAACCGGAATGTTTTGCATCCGCAAAGGTTCAACTGGTAATATATTGTTTCAAGTTCTGAATTTAAATAATGCTAAACCATCTGATTTATGTAATACTTTAAGATATTCAAAAGAGGTTTTAAGCTCCTAAAATGTTCACCTTTATTAGATAACTGCATATCAGTACATGTATGACACTATTTGCGGTATTGAAAGTTTTAAAACATTAAGATTAGAATGAAATGAATTTAATTTAACAGAAATAGAAGAATAGCATATTTCTAGGTTCCAAATGTTCATTTATATGTATGCGTAATTCGTTTATTAAGTTGAACATACGCTTTATTAACTGATTTTGTGAATTTGTATTCTGCGGGTGTCAGTATTCTAAATGCTTTTGAGCAGTCAGTTGTTTGACACTTTGAATGAAGCTTTACTAATAAATCAGTTAGTATTCATTGCATGGTTTATTAAAAGTTTTAGGGCAATAGCCAAAAATCAAGCCAGCAATGCCCCACTACGAAGGTGTAAAAGTTGTTAGGTGTAATTACTGGAAACCCCATTGTATCGACCTATCAATTGTATCGCGATATTTATTACTCTCGCGATATTTTGCTTGCACTGTCACCTGTTGATTGTTTACATTGTTAAATATGTCACGCCTACTTTCGCTTAGCATGTTACTGAAGGTTTCTATGAAAATCAATGAAGGGTAGCAGTAAGCACCTTCATGTCGTGTTTCCTCTACAAATGCCACAATCTACACTAAGTGATTATTGATAGACATGCATATAAACACATTTAATCGACAATGATGAAATGCCAGTTTGTCTGTAACTGTCAGTTATCAACATGATATGTCACATGACACATACGTCACAGTTTCATTCAGTATAGAAAAGGCGGCCATTCATAGTTTGAATTGCTTCCCACAATGCATCGATATAATGGGGTGACCTCATATTTCAGAAAGATTAACCCCCCTTGTGTATTATTAACTAGTTGTTGCTGAAAATAATTATTATTGAAGAAACTTTAGAAATAATTGAATTAAAACGACATAAACGGATATGGAAATGCAGAAATAACAAGGTATGTGGTTCATTTTGTTTCACTGTTTAATGTTGGCTATAAAAGCCCCAGCCCTAAACTTAAGTAAGAATATACTATTGAAAAATCCTATTTTGTACATATAGACTCCAATTATATATAAACTCTCTAACAGAACACAAAAGGTCCGATCGAATTCTTTCTTATAGACGAGGTTTTCAATGATATTGTTAAATTATTGTTAACAAACTTTTAAAAAACTAAATATAACGGAGCTATATTTAGCACCGACGAAGAGACCACTTCATGCGCGTTCTCGATTTTTGTGACGTTTCGGAAATCCTACTTTCGCTTTTAGTCGCGCGGACCAAATTTATTTTAGTAAATTAAAATTTTATTAGCCCGAACTAATGCTGCAAATTTGTGCCTATAGTCCAAATAAATAAATTAAAAAAATCCCCTTCAAAGTACTGCATTTAATAATAACCCCCATTTCAATTAAAGATTTTCTAATGCCTCGATGTATATCCTAGAATTTCTTTTACCATATCTGATCGACTCCTGAGCGGCAACGACTGCATAAGTTTTAGGCAAAAGTACTGTATTGCTTCCACGTGACGCAAATCTGTCCGTGTGATGTTGTTCCATACGTCACAGCCAAAAATGCTTTAAACTGTAGACATGTAAAGTCGCTCTGCTGTAATTGGATTAACGCCATATTTATGTATACAATTTAGAATGAACAGTGTCCCTCTCACGGATTGATGTACGCTATTTTCATTAGCCGGAAATTTGCGACTTGTACATTCATTCACATCTAAATGTTTGTATTCAGTGACAACTGGTAGTGGGTTGGCTCCGTAGAAAATCCGAATGTAGGTTCCTGCGTCGTTTTGGTCATGTTCAAAAACGGCACATTTTTCTTCAGATTATTCCCGTACTTACTATCGCCATTTGTTTGCATAACTAAAGTACCATTCCAGTAGTTCTTTAAATCCCGTTTTGCAGAGTTATATAAGAAACAATGTCATCTTCATGAGTTGGCGCACATAATAGTGGCGTATTTATTATTTTCAAAGCACTCGGTGACCTGAATAGTTTGTTTAACATTACATCTAGGAGTATAGTGTACAGGAACATCGCACATAATTATACTTGCTTTCTGGATGCCCTGTTAAATATTGAATGGTTCGGATGGATTCCCGCATAATAGCTCATACCTTGACGCACCGTTGATCATATTAAAGAAAATATCTAAGTGGTTTACCGTGAATTCCAATGTTATGAAGTTTATATGATGACGCCATCGATACAGGTCATGTCAGAGTGTTTCATAACGTCCATTAAACACGTGTACGTGACATCACCACGTTCCCAACCTAAGTTATATATGCTACTGTTCTTTAATGTTAATAATCAAGTGAATTTTTATTGGACCAACGGTAGTCATATTAGCCCTAGGCATAAGGCTAAGGGTTAATATGACAGCCCAACGCCTAAAAACATGCCACTGTTGAATTCACTCCCATGTAGGGGCAATATCATTATTAATGACAAATTTATTAAATAACAGAATTAAAAACATCAAATTCATAGAAAAACTAAACTGTGCCAATACGAGATTTGCTAGGCCAATGCGAGACTTTCTAAGCCAATATGAGATAGGTGAGAATAATAATAAAATAATATGCATATTACTCGCCGCCTAGCCGGAGTTGATCGCACCTCAATATGTACACGAAATATAAGTATCGTGCTCAGCGACCTTCTCCATTAAACCTAGTATGAAATAATATGTCGGCCGTTGTGAGAACCAGACTTAAATATGTTTACAGGTAGTTTGTCAGTGTTTACAATATCTCGATACATGTTCATGTTACTTAAAGACATCATATTTAAAGCAAACATGGATAATGAGTGTTTAATTTTCATTAAATACAAATAAGTAGTCGTCAATTTCCTTAATTCTGCGCAATACTAAAATTACATTATATAAGTGATAATTTTAACCCTTTATCTTTGCTATTTTGTTAGGGAAGAAGATGTTAAAACAGTTGCACTGGAGAACCCGGGTAGACATTGCACGACAGAGAAACTTTTACCACTACTCAACACTGCAATAGAAGACATCAACAAAATGAATATTCACACTCTGGTTGTGTACTTTTCGTGTCATGGAGTTAAAAATGATGGAAACTGTTTTCAGCTTGCCTCAAAAGATGAAACATTGACAATAGGAGACTTTCAACAAATGTTATCAAAGCTTGAGAAGGTGAGAAAAGTAATTGTAATCCTTGACCGTTGTCATGCAGAAAAGATAACACTTCCTGACAAGACGGTTGTACAAATCAACGCCTGTGGTCCTGATGAACGTGCTCCTGTCCAAGCCAAAGAAAGTCCTTTCACACATTATTTTGTCAAGGGGTTGCAAGCCATGTCAGAAGGCAAATGTTGTGAGGAGGAATGCAGGTATTGTGAAGAATATTGGGCAACTAGAAAAGAGTATATCACTGTTGGAAGTTTACTGGAGTTTATCGCAAGCCATATGACCGCAAACAGATATCCAACGCCACGATGTAACTTCGAAGGTAATGCAGATGATGTTAAGTTGGCCTATTACACTGATGAAGAGGTATGTCTGGACTTCACTGTGTGGTCTGCAATTGATGGAAAGAAAGACAAGGACACAAAGCAGGTGCCGGTGACTTCTTGTCAAAACATGGATGAATTGAAGAAAAAGCTGTTAGAAAAGATTGACAAAGGTATGGAACATTTAATGTTATTTGATTATGTATCAAATAATACAGTCAATACTGTTCTTTTCGTTTATAAAGCGCGATACTTATGTTTATAATTACTAAACGAAAAATAAGCCAGCAATTTTGTAATTTGTGATCTTCAAATATTCAACTTACGGCATTATTCAATCATCATAACTGTATGCTTCATTTTAAACTTAATATTTCGTTTGACCTGTTAATTGGGTGTTTCTTTTTAGGTTACTTGGTTAATGTTTTTTTGCGTAAAAGAGGAATTCGAATACTGCTCTTGTTGGAATTCAAATTCAACCATTTGGAAATATCAAATAAAAATATAATTTTAATGCATCGAAATGGAAACCTAAATTCGTACGAACACATGCACAATCGTTTGAGTGTGTAACTCTTTATTTATCAATATTTGAAAACTTGCATCTATATAATTTTATTGTAAGTGTTGTTTTGTTGTTAATGAAACCCTGGAAAATAGGATATAATGCTTCTGAATTAGTTTTTTGTTCATATATTACTTTTGAAATGCCATTCTGTTCAAAATATATTGTTTCAAGTATCAGCTGTCTTATTATTTAAATTACTTTAACCTAAATGCGTATGTTTGGTGATTTTAAGCTTTCAGAATATTAAAAGCATTAGAGAAGAAGTGCTTCTTTTTCTGTAATTGTCGTCAACATTACAGCTAAGGTCAGAACGTTAGCTTGCATTTTATTTGTATCTTACTTGCTAGTTTTGATTACTTGCATTCTACATTGTTATGTCAAATTTGCGGTATTTTCATATTTTGGTCCTGGTTAATTTTTTAGAATAAACAGCAAGCTCATATTCTTAATACGTCTATGGCTACAGTTTTGAAATAGATTGAACAGCAGACTAGACCAAGTTTCTAAATATCTTCTCAGTGACAGAGAAAGTTTAAAAACTCCATATAGAACTGAATGATCTGTTTTAATAAAAACATTAACGTCTAAAGGTTTATAGATATTTATGATATCTAATTCTATATTAAGACAACAGTTGTCAGTTACAGTATCTGATAATGTGTTTCTGTGGAATTTTATTTCTAAGACGTTACAGTTTATCACCCGACTGCTGTTCCTGTATCATGATTGGCTGAATCGCGGTAATACGATGTATACCATGAAAAGGCTTATTGCGAAATCGACTTGTTTTATAAAATATTTTGAATTTTAAAATGGATATTGTTAGTTGCAATTGTGTTCATAAAAGCTGGTTGTCGCTGTTTTAAATTTGATTTAACACTTGTACCCTGACAAACTTTAAAACTCTTGGTAATAGGTTTGACCAAGATACAAATGCCATTTTTAAAAACACTTGTGTTAACATATTTAATAAATAAGCAAGATATTTACTGATGTACCATAAATAAAGAGACAAAAATACTTTAGTATATTTTCATATTTGTCGTGTTCTATTTACCTAAATGTTGTTTTATTTAAAGAATCAAAACGTCTATCTGCTGTTCTTTACACATAACGAATAATTAATCAATATATCTCGCACACTCATATCTCGACGTGTGCGAGGTTTGTGTAAGCATTTTTTAAATGCATTATCTATTATGCTGTGGTTAATAGCCTATATCATTAAAGAATTAAAAATAAAGATACACTGATAACATATAAAGAACTTTATCAATGAATTAAGATCAGGATCCACACCTTATGCCATTCAATCATAGAAGCATGTAATTCTGCAGACTGATCTGATCTAAACTATTCGAAGAGTCAATAAGCTCCTTATTGTCAAGGTGCTTCGTTTTTGTTTTAGTCATTTATTAGTAATATAATTAGCAATGGAACATGTTCATAAACATTAACTTAGTGCAAATTACTGTCCCTGTGTTGCATCCAATTGTCGTTTTACACGTTTTACATACATTGTTATAATTTTAATCAATCCCAAAAGCAAGCGATGGTCTGCAAATGACAGTGATCATAGAACCTTAAGGGCCAACTACACCCCTCCCCTGCACGTTCATCGATCAAAGGAAAACTATAAAAACTATCAAAAACGGCAAAATGCCGTTAAATGGAACTTTGCACAAATGAGTTTCACTACTATATCTATATTTTGCATATTGTAAGACACGTTAAAACTTAACTTCTATTTACATAAATTCACAAAAAACTAAACAACACTAAACATAATTTTAAATGCCTACATGAGTAATATGATACTGACAACTATTTCTTGTGTTCTCGTTACTTACATATGTAAACTTTATGAGATATTAGTAAAAACGTGTTTGACCTTCAATTTCCTGGTCGCGTAAACTGCTGACAATCATTGATTTCTCTTTTAGTAGTTGAAAGTTCTTTACAAAGTACACAACATTTTCTTGTCAGTATCATTACACTCATGTGGGAATATAAAATTATGTTATGTATTGCTTAGTTTTTGTGAATTTATATTAATAGAATTTTAAGGAATTTTTAGGTCTAGCTTTTTTCTTTACTTTTCTAACGTGTCTTACTTATGCAAAATAAGGATACATTAGTAACATACGTTTGTGCAGAGTATAATTGAACCACATTTTACCGTTATTGAGATTTTGATAATTTTCTTTTTATCAATGATGAACGTGCAGGGGGGTGGGGTAGTGGCCCTTGAGTGCATTGGATCATATTTATAACATTCTATGATACACCAGCATAATTATGGTACTAGAAGTAATAAGGGATTTTTCTAAACCAGACATTCAATGGGAAAAACTTAATAGAACTGGAGATGAAAATTGTAATTTTAATATATATCATAGCAGACCCAAAATGCAAAATATAAAGCTGGAAGCATATCATTGAAGTTTTCGAACTTTACCCATATTTACATTCATTTACTAGCTATGATGTTGAATTTACCAGCAAACATGCCTAAATAATTAAGTAAAACTGAGTTTCGTGAGTACTATAATAAGATAGCGGACTGAATGAAACGTAATAACTCGTTCATATAAATGAGATTGGAAATAATCGACAAAGAAAGTTAACGTACCAAGTTTGATTGAGCAAATTCGTACATGTAGGCAGTAAATAAATAAAAATTCAATGAAAAAACCACATTGTCGGGCATTGTGTGAAAAAGATAAATTTCAATCCATTCACAAAGATGTTTTGCCCAACGAAGTCAATGCAGAATGAAAAAGTTTTAACACCATAACTGTAAATGCCAAAGAAATCCGTCATTTTTGTTTGTTTTATAATAATAAGTAAAAAACAATGTTATTTCTGTCTAAATGGATTAAGTTGCTAACGTTGATGTTACTCTACTACGTCATTATAACACTATATGCTTTGTTTCCTTTCTTTTTGTTCGAGGGAGTCTTGATATTTTAATTGTGACTATTCTCTAAGCATTTTTATTTGCTGAATATATCTGTGTCATTTAAAGTCAATTATGCCAATTATGCCTATGAATAAACCTTTGAATTCTTGTTATTTTAACATATTTCATACATGTATTATATACTTGTGTTTAGCAGAAGGACGAGAAATCGATGTGTATGTCGACACGTACAGAAAAGAAAACCGGTATGAAACATGCGATACAATTGACAAAGTCATGATGGCATGGGTTCTGAGGAAAGGTCTTATCGTAAAATTTCGAGAGGAATCTACAGGGGAAATATATTTTAACTCAACAAAGATTGAAATTTAACAAACACTTATGAACTTAGATTTAAATTTTAAAAATTAAACACTTATTGAACAGTGCTTCTAAGACAAATAAAGACAACTAAGACAAATTATTATTGATGAAGAGTGCACTTAGAATGTTTAAGAAGTGTATAACATTTTTGAACTTTTATAGTTATTTGGAAGATTAACTCTTGCAAGTCATATAGTGTTAATTATCAAAGAGAAGTAAGAAAGTTATAGCTGTGACTGGCACACTGTTCTGGTGTTACAGTAACATTGTGTTCTCATCACATTTAAATGACTCAAAAGAGAGGTTTGAATATTCCTATTTTATTGAACAGATGTAAGTTAAGGTCTGGTCACACCGCACGAACGTTGCTGGAGCGTTCCTTGAACGGTAGGGAGGTGGTCCAAACGCTCGTCACCGCTCACAAAATGAAAAAAAATCGAAAACACGGGCGTTGGTTTAGCGGTGCACCGCTGAAGCCGGCGTTGCTTTAGCGTTGGTTTAGCGGTAGCGAGCGTTGGTATAGCGGTGACGCGAGCGTTTGGTATAGCGGAGTTCTACGCATGCGCGCGTTCGCGCGGCCGGGGTTTAACGTTTGTTTAACGGCATACCACTTTTGACTACGGAGCTGAAGGGATCCTCATTCCTCAGCTCCACCATCAGTTTCTCATACAGTCCATGTTCAGGCTTTCTCAGTATCCATTGTCTTACCCACACAACCCTGTCTCTCCTTCTTCTCTCTCTTTTCCTTCTGTCAACAGCTTGTTGCAATCGGAGTAGGTTCTGATTCTGCTGCTGAACTAGTGCACCAATCATAGCAAGTCTCTCAGCATTCATGTTGATACAGTTCTACTCTGTAACTTTAAGCAAATTACTCAACGGCGGCTCGATTCCAAATGAGCTCCTGGTCCATTTCTCCCCGTATTTATAGCCAAATTCTGGTCCCGCTCCCACACCTCTATACCAACGCTAAACCAAAGTTCATCGCCGCCGTGGCTCGCTGCTTCAACGCCCTACACCGTTCCAACAACCCCGTGTCCGCTCGTAAAACGCTTATAAGCGCTCCACCAACGTTTTCGCAAGGTTTAATCGCCGCCCGGCAATGCTGGCGAAGCAGCGGTGGTGCAGCGTTCAAGAAATCGGCGTTGGCCTAGCGGACCCAAGCGTCCACGAACTTGCGTCTAGCGGTGCCAAACTTTGATTGGGCGTTGGTGCAGCGGGGGGAACTTTGCCGGGGCGGAAAATTTTCCCCTTCTCACCGCTCGCAATATTTTGTGCAGCTCAAAACTTTCGGAGCGGTAGGAGGGCACCTCGAGAAACATCAGCGGTGGTCGAGCGTATACGGCGTTTCTTTAACGGGGGCCAACTTATGTTTAACGGTGGTGAACGGTTATGAGCGGTGATGAATTTTTTTCACAGCTCCAGGGACGCTCCAGCAACGTTCGGGCGGTGTGACCGGGCCTTTAGGGAGTTACTGTTTGTAAATGTTATAAATTTACACAACATATAAATGTTTTGGTATGTATGGGTAATGGTCATTGAGTGTTCTAGTTTACTTGAATAATTGTTCCTTGATTACAGCAACATGTTATCAAATAGAAATGTATGTCTAATTTAAAAATTAGGTTAACATTATATGCATGTATTATATATGTTAAATATATAGCGGTTTCCACAGTCTTGAGGCACTTTAAACTGTTTACTGACCGTTTCAAGTCATTAATCGCAAACTTTAGTGCATTTTCAAATATGGAATTATCAGAAAAAACATTTCGTTACAGTTTATTATATTCCCGGCATGATAATAGTAATTAAAATGTTATGAAAATCGCAAACCCAGAATAACCACCACACAAACAGCTCCCAGGCCATATTAAGTAATAATATTGACAATTTTCAAAGATCACAACACACATTAAGGAAACCCCACAGGCTTACTGCTATGAAGAAGGTTGTTTCTGTTATTCGAACGAAATGTGTACATATTTTTTGTAATTATATTGATATACTTCTTTTAGAATAATTTGAAATAAGTTCTCTTAGACTTTCTCTTAACTGTAATACAACTGTTGCTTTAAACATATAGTGAGTATTTGAGTTTCAAACTTTGTCCTGGAAAAAACTAACAGATTATCACCGACAAGGCTGCTATGCTTTAACAAAACATTCATGTGCATAATTATCGTAGGTCTTTGCATTTAATTTATTGTTCTGTTTTATTATTGCCTTAAATTACTACATTGACTTCATGAACTTTGGTTAATAAATCATTATGCAAGCTTGTTATTTTTTATTGATTGATAGTTCTTTTCTTTCAGTTTCTAAAATTCTTGATTCTTCATGATTCAACAAATCGTGTCAACAATGGTTTGTTGGTTTCAGACATTTCATCCTTCGCAAATAAGGCATAAAGTCCCCATCGTGTCTGCAACGATTTCGGTAACAATCATGGTTATTCCACTACCTAACAGTAGATTTAATTTTCACTAAGATAACAAAATCTTTCTGAGATTTGAATTTTAATTTTCGGAATTCCGTTGAAAAAAATCAAAGGGAAATCTTCATATTACTTTTTAGCATTTAAAGACGAAGGATTGCATTTAAGTACGTAAGAAAGTATTTGGTTGTCGTTATTGTTTTTCTTTTTATTTTCATTGTGATTTAAGCTTTACATGTAGTTAGTTATGCATGACTATTATACAGTTTCATTTGTTAGCTCTGAATTGTATTCTTGTTTGAAAGACGTTTGTATGCATACAAATAGCTTACACAATTGAAAGAAAATATTTTTAAATGTTTTATTAGCTTTATTTTCATTTTTGTTCGGCCTGTGACAGTGTTTAATTTCGAGCTTTTAAAATAGCATAGAGTGCTTATCTATTAAAACTTTGGAAGAGAATCAGATATGAACATATTCATAAAAGATAATATTTATTACTTTTTTAGTCTGTCATTGAAAGAAGATTTTTACAGTATTGCATTCGTTGTTGTTGAAGGTTTGTTTTCTTTGGTGGTATAAGATTGAATTATTTAATTAAATTATTTAATTAAATGAAATTTTACCGATATTTCTTATCCTTTTGTTTAATGTCAATAATTATTATTGTATCATGAAAAATAATGGTGTAATTGTTTTTCTTTTTTTAATTATGACTGAATTTCGCGGCTTTGACTTCAGTTTTGATATTTTAGTCCAGTTTAATTCCTGTCACAGGCATATTGATTTTAAATGACTTGTTTGTATGCATGATTATTCTATTAGTCTATTTAGTTTTAACTTTTCTACATATACACTTAATCAGGTAATATCTATTCCATCACCATAGCTATTTAAGTGATTGGTACACTTGTGTCATGTGTATTCGATAATAGTTAATCACCATTTCAATGAATTTTAACTATTCTACGTTTAAGGGGAGACAAACATTGCGAATGGCAAAAACAGTATGACATTTTAGAAATGCATTTTGAGAAAAATACTCGTAGCATGCTGAATGCAAATAAGAAATAGTGTCTGGGGCGGTAACTGTTACGCACGTTTTTACTAGGAATTTTGCATATTAGATAATTACGTGTTCGTGTTTGTGCTATAATCCATTTTTGACCATAGTTTCTGGGCGGTAACGCCCTTTTTTCTAAGTATTTTGCATATTAGACAATAACATGTTCGTTTTAGTGCTATAATCCATTTTTGACCTCAGTGTATAGGGCGGTAACGCCCCTTTTGTCTAGAAATTTTGCATATAAGACAATTATGTGATAAGAAAGGAATGCTTTAAATAGGTGAAAGGGAAATTTGAAGACCCTCGACCACGACAAATATGAAAATATTGCAGGCTCGGTTTGATTGAGCCTGTTCATGGGCAGTAATGGTAATGCTTATTACTGCCCACGCCGCCTTGCCCCGGGTTGAGCGCAACTCAATATTTACACCCCAGATAAAAGAATGGGTTTGCCCTAAACGAGAAAACAATCGGCGGAACTATACAGAATAGAATTTTGACAGGGAATCTTAGAATATAAATCCTACATATCACAGACAACACCGAAGGCAAAATTTAAAAAGCAGGAAGTATATCCTTGGGGTGATTGAACAAGGCAAAATTTAAAAAGCAGGAAGTATATCTTTGAGGTGATTATCCAAATTTATATTGGCTGGGATATTGAAACCTCTCATCTTTAAAATGGCCGAAATATTTAAAACAAAAAGTAAATTTAGAAGTACAGAAGTACTATAAACATAGTACATAAATATCGTGCTCGACGACCTTCAAGGGACGTAAATGATAACATCACTGATTGAAAGTACGGGGAGACTTTCAAAAATAATTTCAATAAATCTGTTTTAATCTGATCATGTTCGAAATTAATTACATACATCATCTTATTACAAAGAAATTGTGTGTATTATATATATAACTACCGGTATATTGAAATACAACATATATATACTATATATGTAATCAGACAATTTGACCCTATTTCAACAGCAAAAAAATCCTTTTTTTTTCTTACGCATATTGAATGCAACCAATCGTATGGTTTACGAAAGTTTTTATTTTTTTAACAAATGTTGAAACAAGGAATGTATGGTTAAAATATTCAAATATAACAAATAAGATCCTGAACTCATTTTGGTGAAAAAGAAAACATTTATCATGTATGTTGATTACATATAAAATAAGATATTTTTATGCTTTATTTGTAAGCTGCTGAGCTTTTTTAATCAATGTATTTCAAAAAAAAAAATTTTCAGATTATGTATGATTTTATTTCATGCAAGAAGTGTCCCACAAAAGGCATCATAATACTTCAAAAATATTATAACGTTTCGTTTTATTGCATTTTCATAAACATTGTTTGTTAAACCTGCAAAATTTCATTAAATCTTCAACGGTAAAAAATTGAGAGCTTTTGAATCTGTCTCAAACGTCTTTAAAAACTCTTCCATTTTCGTATAGCTCTATTTGGAATTATGTTGGCATTATAAATGGGTATTTTTGCATTGGCTTTGTTTCAATTCTAAAGATAATTGCAAAAGTAGTTTTTCATTCATTCCTATTCCTATTAGTTTGTTCTTTCACTCGGAATTTAGTGAAATAGTTTTTCCAAAGAAATACTGTTGTTTTTTTTTAAATTATTCATTTGAATTTCATTTTATGGTCTTGGTCAGAGTACATTGTTGCAACCTCGCTGAATTAAAACTACACGATTATTTTGAATATGAATTTCACCGCGGTATTTTTTACAATATATTATTGGTATTATTTAAACTGACTAAAAAATCAATATTTAAAAGAATCATACCCTACAAATATCTCTTATTTTTGTTAAGGCCCTGTTATAAATAAAAATAATTTAATCTGATTGGCATTATTTCTTTATTTATTTGTTCCTCAGTAATAATTACTATGGAGACCATTTTTGTTCAAACTAATAAGCCTTCTTAGCAAGTCTCCAGCCAGTGCTGGCTGGAGATCCACTTATCGAATAAATAGCTCCTCATCAAGTCTTCGGTCGGGATCGATGCGGTGCGGTTCCAGTACAGGACCCGCTTATGATTCCCGACCTCGATCGGCTCATAGTTACAGAAGCAGGCGGCCGTCCCGCCTCACTACAATTTCAATCCATCCCAAACAGAAAAAAAAGATCTATGACACACCAAACTCATTAGCTGACAGTGTTGGAAGTACATACTCATTAGACAGTGACAAAACATGCTCTACCCCTAGTT
Source organism: Corbicula japonica (assembly GCA_038501625.1). Taxonomy (NCBI): domain Eukaryota; kingdom Metazoa; phylum Mollusca; class Bivalvia; order Venerida; family Cyrenidae; genus Corbicula; species Corbicula japonica. The sequence goes on from JAZAYU010000445.1 coordinate 201,688, forward strand.
ACACTTCTGCAGACAGACTAAGCGATACACACTTTGACACTACTATTTCGTCCATTGGCAGTCCGACTGCAGCATCTTCCCCCAAACCTACCAGTAATACCCATAACAGTAAGAAGCAATTTTGCATTGTAAATGTCAATTTCCAGAGCATAAGTTAAAAGGGTAAAGATATCGACATCCTTGTCGAGACTGTTTCTCCTGACATTATCATTGGTACAGAAATCTGGTTGAGTAATGAAATCAGCCCGTCAAATTTTTTCAATCCTTCACTAGGTTACAACGTGTACAGGGAACGGCCGAAAACAGATGCTCATGGGACGTTCTTATAGCTGTGAAAACAACCTAGAGTTCACAAACGTTAACTCAAGCAGTAACATTGATTTTTTCTCAGGTTCCCTCCAGCTACCTAATAGAAAGCAGATGGTCATCGGAGCATACTTCAGGGCACCAGATAGGGTTGATGAGCAGTACCTTTACAACACATACGAGGAGATATCCGCTCTGAGGTCCTCGCATAAGAAGGAAGTGTTTATTCTAGCTGGTGACTTCAACGCCCCGGATATCCAATGGGCAGAAAACACTATTACTGGCAGCAATTATCCACACCGCTTTTTCTGGACTTGTCACATGACCTGTCTCTTGGTAGACATCCCCACTCGAAATGAGAATACAATCGATCTGATCTTTACCTCCCACCCGGCTTTCATGACACGCTGTAAATCCCTACCACCAATCGGAGTCAAAACTGACCACGACATAGTCCTCTTTGATACAGCACACGAAGTAAGGCGCCCAAAACCTGTGAGACGTAAAATACTCCTCTGGAAAAAGATAAATCAAGTCGAGATCAAGCAAGCCTGTGCAGACCTATGTAAATCTTTCCTAGACAGACACTTCACACCCCTGGACGACATGTGGTTTAGCTTTAAATCTGGAGTTCTGAGCATCATAGAGACGCACGTCCCATCTAAGTTCTTCACGCTATACACACCCTTGGGTGTCAACAGATACCAGACGCCTAAGTCGACGCAAAGCAAGAGCCTACTCAGGGCAAATCATCCAACAAGAAGAATGACTGGGATAGATGCAAAGCTCTGAAAGCTGGGACACAGAGAGAGATGCGCAGATCCCACAGCAACTTCATCAAAACCACAGTCGACCATGATCTGACCAGCAATTTTAAGCGATTCTATTCGTACATAAAGAGCAAAAAGCAAGAACCAGCCCGCATCTCGCCTTTACTCAACCAAGATGGCTTTCTTCACAGTAGTAGTACCAGTAAAGATCCTCAATCACCAATTTCACTCAGTGTACACCAGAGAGGACCTCCCCAATATTCCTGATCTCGGACCTAGTAACATCCAGTCTATGAATGCCATTGAAATAACATCTCCTGGCGTCAAGAAACTCTTGAAAAAACTCAAGCCTTACAAAGCTACTGGACCACACAGTATACCCAATAGATTACTCATCCTTGCAACAGACGCATTAGCACCTATTCTGACCTCAATTTTCCAAAAATCATTAGACAGAGGAACAGGACCTGCAGACTGGAAGGAAGCCCTGATTGCTCCCGTCTGCAAGAAAGGTCCTAGGAACATAGCCTCTAATTACAGGCCAGTTTCACTTACTTTGTTGTCAGCAAACTTCTAGAATATATAATCTTCAGACACTTAATAACACTTAACACCTACTTGACAGGATTATGACACCAAGGATAAGGATTAAATGCACACTTAGAATCTAACAACATACTCACTCCTAGTCAGCACAAATTCCGCTCAAAACGATCTTGTGCGACTCGGATCATCTCAACCATCAAGGGCATAGCAAAGAGCCTCAAATCTGGTAAAGATCAAGTAGACGTTATACTTCTAGATTTTGCTAAAGCTTTCGATAAGGTCCCTTTTCAACGTCTTCTTCTTAATCTTAACTTCTACGGCATCCGGTACAGCACCCTCCAATGGATCGTTTCTTTCCTAAGTAACATAACCCAGCAAGTCCTTGTAGAGGGGAGTACATCGGAGAGACTTGAAGTCCTTTCAGGAGTACCCCAGGCAACAGTGTTGGGACCACTGCTTTTCCTCGTTTACATCAACGATCTTCCCTCTGTCTGTAGATCATCACAAGCAAATCTGATTGCTGACGACACACTGCTGTATAAGCACATCAGGAATTACAATGCTGCCAAACGGCTTTAGAGGATTAGGAAACCAAGTGGCAAATAAGCTTCCACCCAGAGAAATGCACCGTGCTGAGGATTACAACAGGGAAACGCCAATGCCGGCAGACCAGTTACTATCTCCATGGTCAGCCAAGTTGCCAATGGGGCGAAATACCTTGGTGTCACCCTCAGCAACAACCTTCAATTGGAAAAGCACACACAGGCAATAGCAGCCAAGGCCTCCCGTACCCTTGGATTTCTCCGTCGTAACCTGAGAGGTTGCAGTAAAGCTGTCCGTGAGACGACTTACATATCAATGGTCCGACCTACCATGGAATATGCCGCAGCGTCCTGGGACCCATACAAAGCAGTAGATGTAAACTGCTTTGACAAAGTCCAGCGCCGCGCGGCCAGATATGTCGTCAACAATTATACAGACATGACCCCTGGATGTGTCACGGCAATGGTCACTCAACTTGGATGGGAACCGCACCATGAACGTCGTAGAATATTGAGACTGACTGGATTACCCATAGCCTAGTAGACATCCCAGAGGCAACACAAATTGTCAAAGCCAGCGACAAAAAAGGACCAGAGGTGCCATCAGACTATCCCTCCCCTACAGGAACGTCACTGTGTACAAGCAGTCCTTCTTCCCAAGAACAATACAGGCAATACAGGACTGGAATCGACTGCCAACAAAGACCTCGGACATTGAGGCCTTCAAGGCTGCTCTTCACGCCTCAGTAGCAGCCACGCCCCAGTCCTCAGCGTAGACATCTCACGTGTGAACTATAGTTTTAATTGTACATAGCCAAACATATTAATTGTACAGCTACCTGGAAACATGTCATGCCCCAACCAAGTACCGTGGACTAATTACAATCCAGCTTTGGATTCCTGTCCTGTATAAGGAAGAAGAAGAAGAAGAAGTTAGGACCTTTGAAGGCCATTGAGAACGATAAATGTTTAATTATTCGTTTCGCTCAACACTGGGTAAGACAGAGTTAACAGTTATATGCAATCGTGCAATCAATTCGTTTTCATTACTGTCCATGAACAGGCTCGACAGGCTCAGCCATATCCCTGCCGGCTAAAGTCAAGCCAGTAGCCACAGTCCACTTTGGATTTGTTTTGTAAGAGGGTACTTGGGAAAATGCAATTAAAATTTTATGTTGTATTTATCTCGTATGGGTTGGATATAAGGATCACATCTTGTAAATGAAAACTCGTAAATATTTTAAATGACGGTTTCTTTAAAATTACAGCTATTTAATATGTATCCCAATGACTGAGTCAATAGCATTTGATTTTTAAGGTATCACTAACATTGCAAATGGCGAAAACTTGCTAAAATTTTAAAAATGAATTTTGGGGAAAATACTCATTGCTACCAAAATTTTACTGAAAATGTATTTATCTCAGTATGTAGTGATGTTTGCAAGCACAATTTAGTCAAATTGAATTTCATGTTCTAATTACCAAGCACATACTAAAACAAAAGAAAAACCGTTTGCATGAGAACTCTGAAATTCATGGCCAATATACCAAAGCAACTCATACTTGAAATAAGTATGTGCTGGTCTACAAGGTTAAGTGCCAATTCGTCAAAATAATGTTAGGGTTTTCAAGAAAATGAAGGAAAACTTACTTCTGGGTCTACTTTCGGTTTGACGTCAAAACATATTGATTAACTACTTAAAATTTCTAAAATTATTTTGAGAGATGACAACAAAATAGTGTAAATAAGAATTTACGCGATACCTTTATCATTTTTCTATACGTGTTAAACAGACATTCTAGAGTTCTTGTGCAAACGGTATTTCCTTTGTGTGGGAGTCTGTTCTAGGTAATTAAAGCATTTTTTTTTTCAAAATTTCTTCACTTTCACTGGTCTGCCAATTGGAATTAAGGTCGAATGTTTTGACTTACCGAGTTTAAAAGTAAATACCTTTGTAGATAAAGCGAATTGGAAGCTGTCGTTTCAAATGTCGTTTCAAATAATAATAGGAAAATAATTGAACTTTATCATGAAATATTTAAAATATTTCAAGTTTGGTAAAAAAAAATATATGAGACCGATTCATCACATGACATATTTTTTCGAAAATTTGCACACTTTTTCTGCAATATCTTAAAAAAAATAGTAGCTCTATTCTTTGTACTTCATGATTAGTCAGTAAATTCCTTTTCAAAAACAGAATCGAAAGGTATAATTTTTCTGCTAAGATACTGCGGACAAATCTTAAAATCAGGCCAATACTCACTTTCATCGAAAAACGTACATGTATGTACATACGCAACTGTCGTCGGCATACCCACGTCATTCACCATTTCTGGTTGAACGTTGTGCATACGTTAAGAAAAGTTAGAACAATAAAGAAAAAGCTAGATCTAAAAATTCCTTAAAATTTATTTTCATCCAAACACAGAAAACTAGGCAACACAAAACACTATTTAAATGGCTTCATGATGAATGAAATAATAATGCCTCCTTCTTGCGATTCGGGGTTTCTCTTGCATCGTAACTTTCGTCCTGGTATACTTCTCAATTTTATTTTATGCAGTTTTCGACACATATAGATCGGTAAGCATGCGAACTAAGCAGTCACAATTCGCTCAATATTAAATTATATTTGCCTTGATCACATTTTCCTTCAGATAATTGCTGTTTTGTTCCAAAGACCACAAAAAGCAAAATTCGTCCGCTTCTGTTCGGACAAAACCATTTTCAAGGGAAATCACCGTTTACTTAGAACTTAGTAGTTTTCAAAAAAATTACCGTTGAACTACATCACAGTTCACATAATATGTTCCATAGAGCGGAACGTAGTCCAATTAAAAGCCAGTCACAAAATGTAACTGGGCGCAGCATGACGATGGGTCGACTTGGTTTTCTGTATTAAAATCCGAACTGTAGGACGAAACAGTACATTCCTTTGCCCCACTTTGAAAACTTAGACTATCCCAATCTCCTTCGCAGAGTTGCCGTTCCTTACACTCACTATACATCTCTGCGAAAGGATCAATGTCAAGATTTTTGACATAACTCGGCAACCTTATTTTATACAGTCATACATTTATTATGAATATGAAAGCTTGTCGTTAAATAAATGACAGATATCTTCACTATATTTCATTCAAACCAAAGAAACCCAAGCAATTTTAAATGTAATTGGTGAACTATTTTTTTAAGTTAAAGTAAAAGTAGTTGAAAGTAGTCCTAGCATATAACAGAGTTGAATGTAATGCTATAACAGAGGTGAATGTAATGAGCCGATAGTGTAAGAGAGTGAGATTATCCCAGATGACAGTTCAGTTTTGGTGTTTTATTAGCGATAATTGATAAATTTCCAGCTGAATAAAAGAAGTGTTGGTTTAGGTTAATTTAATTAATATTCATCAGGTATGTTGTTAAATTATTTAATAATGGCCAGCTTTTATGTCATTAAAAAAACAATTAATTCGCGAAAAAAACCTTGAATATGATTTACTTCATCATACTACTAAAACAACATTCAGTTTCTTGCACAAAGCAATGTATCGTCCAAACTTTACAAGCCGTTACACAAACTTATGTCATTCACAATTTGTGTATAAAAGGAGTCACGTGTATTTAGTAAAATGAGCGATGAACTTAGTTTAACGCAAATTTGTGATTTAAACGATGTCACTATAACTAGCTTGACTAACTACGAACACCAGACTTTTTGGAGTCTAAACCGAGTAAAAGATTTAACAATGTAGAAGTAGACACTGACGAACAATTGCAGCAACGCAGGATTGAAAGAATTCCGGCCATAATATTAAAAAACGTGAGTAGTTTTAAAGTTAGGGTTATATTTTTGTCATTCATTAAAAAAGAAAACAAATGTTTGTGTGTTTTAATGAATTAGTTTGTCATTTTAACAATCAGTTAGAAATTTCGTTAGCTAACAACAACAACATCAACAATAACATCATCAACAACACGATAACACACCAAGTACATCAATTATTGAAGCTCGTGTGCCTGATTGAATTTGAACAGTTAACAGTATAAATTATTGTTAAAATGATCAAAAATATCTTAATATATAAAATTTTGAAGGCGGGAACTGCTAAATATTGACCGTTACTTCCGTTTTTGCATTGTTTAAAAATATTAAATAATTACATTGAAATTTTGTTATCATGTATTAAAAATAAAAACCACCTTTGTATATTTATTTAGTATGCTTAAAACGTCTATTTTGTACTCTTACAATTATCAAAAACAGGTATCGATTGCACAATATGACACTAAGCTATCGGTCGTCCAATTATTAATATGTGATATTAAACGAGACGTAAACGTGCTTTATGAACTTTAATAGACAACGCCAAAAAGTTCTTTATGGGATTTAGACAACAAATATGCTGGCAACTGATTGGCCAGTAGAGGGCAGCTGTGGTCTTATATCTATTTATAGGAAATAAGCGACCCGATTCGACAAGAACACATCTTGAACAACAATATGTCAGGTTCTAACGAATGTATACAATATGAGATATTTTTGAAATTATGTTAGACCTTGTATATCCTGTCGCCTAAATAGATGACAAAAGAATAAAACTGTTGATATTTCTTCATAAGTGAAACCTCTTTAAACGGATATTTTTGTTTTGTTTTAAGCGGTGTCAGTGCAACGACGACTGTCGTAGCATCTTAACAGACGACACACTTTGCGATCTTAAATATATATTATTGAACCTGTCTTTTCGAGCAAAACGTTTGAAAACATTTGGCAAAAACTAGGTATTTCTGTCTGAATGCACAGGATATACTTGCGATAGAAATATGAATTTAATTTAAATAATATTTAAATAATATTTAAACTATTGAATGTTTGTTTGCCTGTATTGAAATTGATGTCAAACTTACACTTGGCATCGTTATTTTCTCTTTCCTTAGAGCGGATTGTCTTGATACAGTGTGCGATAAGAACAAGGAGATATGCGAGATATTCCTCGAAGTGTCTAACTGGTTGCCTATGCGCGCGGGGCCCAAAAGACCGGTGTACATCAATGAAACAGATGGTAAACTTTAGGAGTATGGAGATGAATCACACACGGCATGATGTTGTTCCAGCCGACGGGTCTAACAATGACAGGCTTCTTACATTGTTCAACAGCACAATGTCATGACCTTCTCTAATTGTGTATAAAAACCAACAAGTTCTTATTCACGTTACCAACAAATTGCTCAGCAATGGAATGTCCGTGCATTTTCATGGTATAGAAATACGCGATACACCTTGGATGGACGGAGAATCTTTTATAACTCAATGTCTTATTTTACCTTCACGTACAAATTCCGACCAAACAAAAGAGGAACGTACCTTTATCATTTACATACCGGATCACTGGTCAGCAATGGACTGTTTGGCCCTTTCATTGTGAAAGAAAAACAAGATGATGACATAGAGGAAATTATAATTATGGTGATACAAGATTCCCATAACAGACTTACCGGTTATGATCAATATGCACAAGAGGTTTTGATTGGCCTTTTCACACCATCAGGGGAATCACTGGGGCCTAACCCATTAATTGACGGTAGCGTCAATTTTCCCGAAAACATCAACTTAATCAATGGTAGAGGTCGAGTATTTGAAGACAATGGAACTGAAATGTCCTCTTACAGTTTTTGAAGTAATTAAAGGACGCAGGTATAGATTTAGGGTTATTGATGGAGTTTTCGCTGTAGAGCATAGAGTATCAGTTGGCGGCCATAAGATCATTTTTGTGGCTTCAGACAGTTTAGAAATAGATCCTGTTGAAACGCACTTTTTTATCATGCATTCTGGAGAAAATTCGACTTCATGATAATTGCATCGAAGGATGGCATTTTTTGGATGTCACAAACATTACATTCATATAGAAAATATACAGGCCTTGCTATTCTCTGGTACAAAAGTGTATCCCTGTCACTAAAGCCAAAGAATGGACGTTAGCGGATCCGTGTACGGTTGTTAACTGCCTGAAAACTGACTCTAGGAGTCCAAACGTCCTATACTTCCACTTTTGTCAACAATTACTACCTCAGGAAGACAGTCCATAAGAAGGACAACAATGTATTAGAATTTCATCCACTAAGCAAAAGCAGAGATGTACAAAACAACATTCTCAAATTGACTACACTCTATAATTTGGCATCCATGTTTGTTTACAAATTTTTCAAAATGCAAGGTTTGGTGTACAATATAGGCCATAACTTCCAATGTTATTATTAAATTATCGACTTTATAAAGTAAAGGTTGAACTGTTACTTTTCTATTAACACATGAAATATTTATGACTTCATGAAATGTATTTTATAATAAGAGTGTTTTTGAAATGTGTAAAAAAATAATACAAATAATAATATACATGTAACTAGTATAAATAATCAAATATTAAGTAATCATAAATGCACGAATTGTTTTCATATTAGAGGTGTACATTATTTGGATCCACTCGCACTGCAGGACGAGTGAATGGAAAAGTGCATTTGCCCTTACAGAAAGTACAATCGCCTTTACATTTTTAAAAATATTTCATTTGTTCCGACATTTTAAGATATGAAGGTAAAGTATGTGCACTTGCAGTCTCGTTCTGTTTTGGGAAACCCAGTGAGGATAAATATAAATCGCTGCTGTTACCTTTACATCAGAAACATTCCAATCACACTTGAAATATGCCAAATATACCAGAAATCATTAAAACTTGCCTTCAACAATTCAAAACACTTTTAATACTAATAGAAATACATTTCTTACATGCCTACATTATTTGGAATACTAACAGAAACCTCGAAAGTAATACTTTGCATTCTGGAAAAATCATTCTTTATAAACATGTAAACAAATATGGATGTAAAATTAGAAGTACAGTCACTTGGAGAATGCTGTTTTTGTACATGTCTACTGTTGTTCTAAGACATTGATGGCCTTTTAATGGACTATCTTCCTGTGGCAGTAATTGTTCACAACTGTAGAAGTATATGAAGTTTGGACTCCAACAGAAAGTCTTTTTTCAATGAACGAAATTGCTACATATTTCTCATTTTTTAAAATAATTTTGCATGACATTTAACATTCATATGCTGTATAAATGTTAAAACAAGCTAAAGGAAGCTTTGAAGTCAGAAAAAATTACTTTCATGAAATTAGGATCTCACACATCCAACCCACGTCATCTCTACCACCACAAATAATACCACCTTAAAACAAACAAATTGTGTTCTTTATTTTCTTGTTTACAACCAATTAATTTGTGAAAGCTGTTGAATTTTTTTTAACTTATTATGGTGAAATTACCGAAATCAACTGATTTTGTTGATTGAAATTTAGCCGAGGGTCAGAACTGTCCAGAAAATACTTCTTTCTTACACAATACTGACTCATACAATGTTCCATTGCCATTTGTAGGCAATGATCTTTTCAAGGCTCGCCAAGAACTTTCTATAGTGTATGTGTGCACACCAGTTTCGTTTCGGGTCTATGAAGTTGATAGAGTGGTTAACTGTCAGATGTTTATATCCTCCTTGTCCTAGATGGCCAAAAGCTTTTCAGCAATCACTAGTTATTGTTGTTCCAGGTAAAATATTCTATTTAATTATATTTGCCAGAGTGCCTGCTGTCCAATCTACAACACATTGGAAAAACAATCTTTGCTATCTCTGCCAATATTATGTTATCAATTTATAAATAACGTTGTGATATGGTTTTATGCTTTATTGTACATCTTACAAGCTCATTGATAAAACTCATACTAATCATTAACAGCAGAACATTCATAATATAATATGGTTGGAACAATAACTCTTAGATCATATACAGCTTATGAAGTATGGTGTTGCGTCCCTTGATACATGTAATAAGCAATTACACGACACCCCTTTCCCAAAGTCTGAAAGTCACTGTTTACCTAAAACATAAACTCTAACATTTATATTGTTTTTACATTAAAGAAACTGTTACTAATTTTTATTTCATTTACGTAAAGTTACTTGAAATGTAAGCTGCAAATTAAACTGTTATTTCTATCCTGAAATAAATCTAATCAATTAGCATGTAATTATTTTTCATGACAGAACAATTATAAATCAACCGATCTGGGAAACTCTCCAAGATCTTGTCACACAAGCATTATTTGAACTTTCTGATTTTGTACAGTTTTGACCTTGAGAGTCTGATTCTTCGTTAGACACTGGTGACTAGTATCATGTAACAGGGATATCAATTTCCCTGTCAGAATGAACCTGTTTATTCAGTTTCATGTATACGATTTCTTGCAGTTGGGCTTTTTGGTGTTTCTACAATAAAGGATCTTGGTCTTGAATCTTCTTTGATTATTTTGCCCGTTTAGACCTGTCGCAATTTCCTTTATAGTATTTACGTAATTATTCTTTTTGCAAAAGATCTTTAGACTTCACAAGCTTTTGCGGTATTTCAGGGATTGTACTTTTAATTTGACGCCCGAATAACATTTGACTTGGCGAAAGTCCATTTTGTAGCGGCGTCGCCCGATAGCTAAATACGGGTCTTGACATGCATTCAGCAGACGTTTAACGGTTTGCACTGCCCGTTCCGCCTCTGAATTACCCATAGGATACCTTGGACTTGAGGTTACATGTTCAATACCGTATTCAGTACATTGTATTATGGACCGCCATCCGTAACTATGGTATCACACGACATATATTTTGCGACAATATAAACTTGAAATTTCCTACGACAGATACAGACGACAGCGAGCTGAGTTTAGCTAGTTAGATATACCGAGAGTGATAATCAGTAACCGATAGATATGTAGAACCTCACCAGTGAAACAAATCTGATCCTAATCTCGACCAACATCTTTCAGGAAAAGGCGTAGCTAAATTCGGCTCTCTTTCGTCATTTTGGCTTTAGCACATATGTCACACCCTTGAATAAGATCTTTAAAAACTTTGCTTTTTCCTAGCCACCAAACGGATTCTTTAGCTCTTGCTCTAAACTTATTGATCCCTTGGTGTGCCTGGTGTAATCTAGATAAAATATCTGCTTTCATTTCTGCAGGGATAATCAACATGTCATTTCTCAGGTTAACAATCCATTGTTGAGAGTAATTTCTGATTTAAATTTCCAATATAATTTTGAAACCTCACATGACTTTGAATCAGGCCATCCATTTTAACAAACTGAATTAACTTTTTGCAAACCTAGTCTCACCTTTGTTTTGACATTATTTCCTGCAGCCTTTTTTCTGAGGCTGGCAATGCTTTCAAAATCAAATTAACATAGAGCTCAGTATCCGTGCAATTTGGACTATTCCCAAATGTCAAACTGTCACATGTTGGATGTCTGCTCAGTAGGTCAGGAATGATTGATTCTTTACCAGGAACATGCTGGATAGAGAAGGAAAATTGCATCAATCGCAACCTAAAACGTTGTATTCGTACCAGCAATTCTTTTAAGTCTTTTTGCCCAAGTAATGGTACCAACGGTTTGTGGTCAGTGTACAGTATATAGTGAAAGGTTTCCCTATCAGAAGATTCTTTTCCTTTTCACACCCATAAGTGACCCCTAGAGCCTCCTTTTCTATAGTTGAATATCTTTGTTCAGTAGGGGTTAATGCTCTTGAAAAATAAGAAACCGGCTTAACTTCTCCATTGCCTTTTTTCTGGAGAACTAGACACCCAGTAGCATAGCTGGAACTGTCTGTTTATGACAGTGTAGTCTCTCTGTTTGAGTCATATAACGCTAAACTGGAGATTATGTCAAGATACATTTGATTTTTTTAAATGCTTGTTCCTGATCAGGACCTCAATAAAATTGAATCTTACTGCTCAATAAATCACGTATTGGCTTTGAATACTCAGCTAGCAGCGGGGAAAACTTTCCTAGTTGTGTGACCATTCCCATTAAACTACTTACACTGTGTACATCCTTAGGAGGTGGTAAGTCTCGTAATGCCTTAACCTGGTCTGGGTCTGCGGCTATGCCGTCTTGACCGACAATATGACCAACGAATTTGACTTGTGTTTGCTTGAAGACACATTTGTCTGCATTAAGGGTTATATTAGCTTCTTCTAGACTACATAAAACCGTCTCAAGTCCCGAGTTATGCTCTTCGCTCGTCCGTCCGTCAACTAGTATATCGTCTGTCTGACGAAAGACTCCGTCTATACCCTCAATGATTTGTGACAAACGCTTCTGGAAATACGCAGAACTACTGCTTAACCCCATAGGTAGTCTTTTGAAAGCGAACCTAGCAAACGGCGTTATGAAGGTTGTGAGTAACTGGCTGTCGGAGGCCAGATTTATTTGCCAAAACCCACTATTGGCGTCTAGCTTACTAAAATACTTAGCACCTGCTAACCTTCCTAAGCTTTGATCTACAATCGGGAAAGGAAAGTTTTCGCGACGTACGTTTTTGTTCAACTGTGTAAGATCAACGTAGAGTCTTACGTTACCATCAGTTTTGGGTACATAGACTATACCTGCACACCAGCCAGTACTTTGATCAACTTTGAAAATTGCACCTGACTTTTTCTATTGTTCAAGTTCGGCTTTAACTTTTGGAAGCAATGGAATAGGTACGTGTCGCGGTACAGATAGAGCATACGGCTTTGCTCCTTCTTTGAGAGAAATACGGTACTCCCCATCTAATTGCCCTAGTTCTCTAAACAGTTTAGGATGTGCCTGCTTTACAGACTGAACCGAGATGACTTCGTCTGTGTTTAGCTTGACAAGGTTTAAATTTATAATGTCAGGTCGTCCTAACAGACTGCGGTCAATGCCACGCACGACAAATATTTCCTCAACAGTATAATTGTTTTTATTGGATAAGATTTTAGTGCAGGAACCTATGACATTCAATTTCATGTTTCCAGGGCCAAATAAATTTTATTTGACAGGTTTTCCTCAATTTTTGGCTTACCAAGAGACAAGTACGTATACCGACTCAGTTATTACTGTTTCATCAGCACCAGTGTCTATAAGAGAGCAAATGTCGCCTTTAGTTTTGCTATCCATTGACCGTCAACAGTGTCAACTTTGCCAAGAAAACCACTATTTTCCGCGAGTTCATTTAGTGTCTTCCTCTTGCAGAACACCGAAAAATGATCCCGTTTTCCGCATTTTAAACAGTTTTTTCCCCTTTGCCCGGCACTTTCCGTCATTATGCGACCTTGTGCACTGTTTCTTGTCCGTTAGAACGATGTTCCTGTTTGCGGGATTCGTCTTGGGTGGTGGTTTTAGGCTTGTTTTGACTGAAACTCATGTGCTTCCCACGTCATTTTGAAGGCTGTTTGGGTTTCGCACCACAACTTACTTCGTACGCCGAACCCTGTCCGTTATCGTGCTGGATTTTAACTTGACTCTTAACCAGTTCACTCTGTCTGGCCATCAGTGCAGCCTTGTATAGAGTCAGTTCCGCTTCTAACTGCATTTTCTCCGAAAGATTAGTGTCTAATATTCCAATCACAATTTTGTCTCGAATCTGTTCAGTTTTGGTGTCGCCAGGAAATTCACAGTTCTCTGCCAATTCATATGAAGATCGTATGAATGATTAAATTGATTCACCCTGGTGTTGTCGTCTTAAATGAATCTTTGCTCTTTCGCGGATGACATTTTTATTTGGATTGAAATGTCTGTCAAATTGTTCAACCACTTCGACGTACTTCTTTTGATCGTCGGCTGAGAGATCAAAGGACTTTAACAAATAGTCCACACTCTCACCCGTCATGTAGATTAATGTTGCGAAATGAATGTCCTCATGATCTTTGTGGAGTTTTAATGCAGTTCTATAGAACAAAAATCTCTGCTTCCATTCGCCCCACTTGTTGGACTGAGTGAAATCGAAATTTTCTTGTGGCGATAACTTAGCCATTTTGCTTTCACTTTGAACAGAAATGTTTTATCAAGTTCCAACGACTTTTCTACACAATGTCCAGTAACAATTTGAAGACAAATAATCCGGAATTTACTATTGAATGTATCTCCCCTTTATATTTACAATTTAATGTATGTCCGACAGGATTCATTTTACAATTAAATGTAAGTTCACGTTAACTTTTTTATTTTACAATTCAATGTAAATCCACATAGTTCTTTTACAATTTAATGTAAGTCCATTATTTTTTTGGTTTTACAATTGAATATAAGTCCATTTTGTCACTTCCGACACCACAATTATTATATTATTAATTTATGAATAACATTGTGGTACGGTTTTATGCTTTATTGTAGATCTTACAAGCGCATAGACAAAACTCATACTAATCATTAACAACAGAACATTCATAATATACATGGTTGGAACAACAACTCTAAGATCTTATACAGCTTATGAAGTATGGTGTTGCGTCCCTTGATACCTGTAATAAGCAGTTACACAACAGTCAATATCCCCAAACACCCACACACCATCTACTCCCTTTCCACTGTGGTACTTTCTCTTCCCTTATTTACTTTAATCAATCTCAACTACCCTTTCTACACCACCTATCTTTTGTGAACTCTGCTGCGAAATAACAGTGCATACCTCTCTGCTAAAATTGAACCAGTCTACAATTGTCTGTTCGGCAATCTCTAATTCATGAATTACAAATTCCTCACTTGCTGTGTAAACCCAGAAATATGTGATTAAAACTATTTTTACAAGAGTCAAATTGCTATTGGAAAATCAAAAACCATGTCTAATAGAAACTGTTTTTCATCAAGCCTTGTTAGAGCACTTCCACAGGCAATGTTCCTTGCTGAGTCAATTCTCAGTCCAAAATGACCATTTTCACAAAATGTACACAGTTTTCTAGCCAAAGTCAACAATAAACCTAATTTAAATAACCACTCAATTAATTTTTTAGTATTTTCTGTAATTTTGAAAAGATCTCTTAACTTTAAGATTGACATTTCAGTTTTTGACAGTTGTTTGTTGACATTACGAAATCTCGTCATGGTTCCTGTGACATCACACGTCACGTGACCTTGTATTGTATTCAAAAACGCAGACAACATAGACAATGAAGGACATTAGAAAACGCAAACAATATGAAATATCTTTGCAGATTTAATCAGGAATTTTGTTTGTTCTATTACAATTAAAATGGTATCAACAATAAAACAATTAAAAAAAACAACAGTTATGAATAATAAAATTGAAAATAATAAAAATAATTTATTATTATTATTGTGATTATGATTATAGATAAATAGATAGATTTTTTAACATTATACATGAACATCATTACATATGATATTAAACATACATTTTCATCATCATCATCATCATCATCATCATCATCAACAATATCATCATTATCAGCTTATTACTTTTTTATAAATACATATATTGATCAATGCAAAAAAGCATTACAATTTTTAATTATTTATAAATATATTTAAAATTTTGAAGCTGTTCCTCAAATTTTACTCATTTAACCTATTTCTATAATTATCATCATCATCATCATCATCATCATCATCATCATCATCATCATCATCATCATCATCATCATCATCATCATATTTTAATAACATATTGATCAGTGCAAACATGGAAATACAATTTCTAATATATATATAAGTTGTGGCATTTATGGGGTGTCTATATAGAACCTAAATATGTGGTGCACTTTTAAGACCCAAATGTGTGGCATATATAATATATATACTGTATAACATTTCCGAAAGAGCTTATTTGTTGGTGTTGTTGTTGCTGAAGTAGGAAAAGTAGTAGTAGGTGCAGCAACAATAGCAGTAGTAGCTGTAGTAGTAGCAGTTGTAGTTGGATATTTTATTCCAATTTAAACCCAAATGCGAGGCATATATTATATTTATATATATTTGCCACATAAATCGGTAGCAAATACAATGTATAGATAGCAGTTGCTGCACTAGTATCAATTATCTAGAAGAATATGGTTACCATATCGTTTACTATCAATATATTTAATGTCAAGAATATTCATTGCATGGTCTTTTTTGTGTCAAAAGTTTCACAAGGAACTCGATCAGTATTTAAGATCATCAGCCAAATAAACACTAATTTACTAAATGGGCATCACTGTCAATAGAAATATTGTACATTTCTTATTATTGAATTAGTAGAAGTAGTAGTTGTTGTTGTTATCGTTGTTGCTGTTGACGTTGTTGTGATGTTTTTGTTATGGTCTACAGAACAACCGAGGCGTAAATGTGTATATATATTTTCCCATTAATGAATAGCCCTGACAATGCTTCGCATTTATATTAAATATACATAGTGAAGTTAATCAATTTTTTAAATCAAAGAGATTTGGCCAATTATGGGGCATTTTTCGATATTGAACCTTAACTGTGGGGTGTGAAAAAATTGTGGTGTATATAAAACACCCCTTTTTTCTGAGAATGTTTTTCATGAAGGAAATGACATAAGACATGATTTGGTAAAAATAACATAGTAGTAGTAGTAGTAGAAGTAGTAGTAGTAGTGGTAGTAGTAGTAGTAGTAGTAGTAGTAGTAGTAGTAGTAGTAGTAGTAGTAGAAGTAGTAGTAGTAGTAGTAGTAGTAGTAGAAGTAATAGTAGTAGTAGAACTAGTAGTAGTAGTAGTAGTAGTAGTTGTTGTTGTTGTTGTAGTCGTAATTTTTGCTGTCGTTGCTGCTTCTGAAAAGCAGAAGTAGTAGCAGGATCAGCAACAATATCAGAGGTTATGGAAGTTATAGGAGTAGTATTAGCCGTAGAAGTAGTTGTAGTTGTTTTTGTTGTTGTTGTTTTGTTATAATTATAGTTGTTGTTGCTGACCTTGTAAAGATATTAAACTTCCGTATATGCTTTTCGTGTAGCAAATGATTTAAGGTAAGATCTGGTAAAATATAAAAACTGAGTTGTTGTGGTGGTAGTAACTTAGTATCAATAGAAGAATTAGTATAAGTAGAAGGTGTAGTAGTAGTAGAAGTAGTAGAAGTTGTTTTTGTTGCTGAAAAAAGCAGAAGTAATAGTAGGGGCAGCAACAATAGCAGCAGTAGAAGTAGTAGTGGTAGAAGTAACAGTTTAATAGTAGTAGAAGTGGTGGTAGTGGTTATTGTTGTTGTTGTGGTTTTGATAATTGTAGTATGTTGCTGTTGTTGGTGTTGCAGTATTATTGTCTTTTTTTACAACTGAATTCCTATCATCAAAAGGTAACACAAGGAACTTTTAAATCTACACAAGTTTACCAAATAGGCATCAGTGCAAATAGAAATTTTGGACTTTTTTTATTTTTAAGCAGTAAGATGATGTTTTTGTTGCTGTTGACGTTCAACAAATTATGTGCTTATTCCGATTTAAACCCACATATGAGGCACACATTTGTATATATATGCCCCATCAATGAAAAGCCCTGACTATATTAAATACACATAGCAAAGATAACTAAGAGATCCGGTCAATTACGGGGCATATTTCCATATTAAACCATAACTGTGGGGTGTACAAAAATGGTGTTGTGTATATAAAGCACCCCTTATTTCTAAGCATGTTTTTCATGAAGCAAATAACATTAGACTTGATCTTGTAACATTGTCGTTTAAGAAGTAGTAGTATAAGAAAAAATTGTCGTGGTTGTTGCTGCTTCTAAAAAGGAGAAGTAGTATTAGGAGTAGTTGCAATATCAATAGTAATGGTAGTCATAGTAGTAGTAGTAGTAGTAGTAGCAGTAGTAGTAGCAGTAGTAGTAGTAGTAGTAGTAGAAGTAGTAGTAGAAGAAGAAGAAGAAGAAGTAGTAGTAGTAGTAGTAGTAGTAGTAGTAGTAGTAGTAGTAGTAGTAGAAGTAGTAGTAGTAGTAGTAGTAGTAGTAATAGTAGTAATAGTAGTAGTAGTAGTAGTAGTAGTAGTAGTAGTAGTAGTTGTAGTAGTAGTTGTAGAAGTAGAAGAACTTGCAGGAGAAGCAGTAGTAGCATAAAAAGAAGTTGCTATTGTTATAATTGTAGTTGTTGTTGCTGTTGTTGTTATTATTGTCTTTTATAAATAACATATAAACACCCATTCTTAACTATGTTTTTTTACGTAGCAAATGATATAAGAAATGATCTTGTAAATCTTTATTTAAATATCTGTATTGAACAAAAGGCCAATAACTGTGAGTACACTATAATATACATATTTACAATACAAAAAAATGACACATGAAATGAAATGGTCAGTGGCCTGTGGCGGTCATATTAAATATAAAAAGTCGACATTAACAAAGCCTGGAAAATCATAGAAATGATATCAGATAATACAAACAAATCAAGTATATCATGTTCAATGTTAAGACTAAAATATAAAATAGTCCTTTTCTTGGAGTAAAGTGACTGTAGTTTAATATAACAATTCATTTCGATGTCAATGTGAATTGCCAGATTCAAATTAATTAATTGGTTCTGGCATGAAAACAGTTCAATAAATTTTGGAATGTTTGGTCTTTTGCGTAAATGCGGTTTTTTTAGATCTTTATAAAGTTCACATTCGAGTGAGGAATGAAATTCGTCTTCTAAAGTATAACATAAAATGCATTTGCGTTCATTTCGAGGTATTGCTTTTGGTTTATGCCACCGTCTTGTTTCTATCGCTAGTCTGTGCAAAGATAATCTTAATCTTGTCATCACTGATCTATATTTTTGAATTTTAACTTGTACTCAATATTTTGAGAAATTAAAGTTTGCAAAAAGTCTAAATGTTGAGGCTCTGATCGATGTATTTAATTCTGCCATTCAGTTTTGAGTAAAAAATATCTTTCAGTCTTTGCTTCACTAATGATATAAAAACATTCTCGTTTCCAACTTCTTGAAACAACCATGCATAATTCAAGTCTAAAATATAAAGAATGAATCTACTCGTTTTTACCCAATTTGAAATATCATCATTTCTTTCGATATCGCTTAACATCATGTTATATGTTTGTTTAGTAAGTTTAACACTAGCACATTTAATAATATATGCCATATCAATTAAAAGCCCTGACTATGTTTATATTTTATACACATAGCGAAGGTTACTAAGAGATCCGATCGATTACGGGGCATTTTTCTATATTAAACCATTACTGTGGGGTGTGAAAAAAAGATGGTGTGTTTATAAAGCATCCCTTATTTCTGCGCTTATTTTTCATGTAGCAAATGATATAAAACGTGATCTGGTGAAAAAAACTTTGAATGAACTAGTAGTAGTAATTGTAGTTATAATAGTAGTGGAAGTTGTTGTTGTTGATGTTTATCAAAATATGTGCTTATTCCGATTTGTACCCACATATGAGGCATACATTTGTATATTTATGAATATGAAAATCTTTATTGAACAAAAGGCAAATGATGTGAGTAGACTATAATATATATATTTACAATACAAAAAATGACACATGAAATGAAATGGTCAGTTATCAGTGGCGGTCATATTAAATATAAAAAGTCGACATTAACAAAGCCTGGAAAATCATAGAAATGATTTCAGATAATACAAACCAATCAAGAATATCATTTTCCATGTTAAGACTATAATATCTAATAGTCCTTTTCTTGGAGTAGAGAGACTTTAGTTTAATATATAAATTCATTGCAATGTCAATGTGAATTGCCAGATTCAAATTAATTGATTGGTCCTGGCATGAAAACAGTTCAATAAATTTTGGAATGTTTGGTCTTTTGCAGAAATATGGTTTTATAGATCTTTATAAAGTTCACATTCGAGTGAGAAATGAAACTCGTCTTCTAAAGTATAAAATAAAATGCATTTGCGTTCATTTCGAGGTATTGCCTGCGGTTTATGCCACCGTCTTGTTTCTATCGCTAGTCTGTGCAAAGATAATCTTAATCTTGTCATCACTGACTTATATTTTTGAACTTGGGCTCAATATTTTGAGAATTTAGTTTGCAAAAAGTCTAATTGTTGAGGCTCTAGTCGATGTATTCAATTCTGCCATCCAGATATGAGTAAAATATCATTCAGTCTTTGCTTCACTAATGATATAAAAATATTCTCGTTTCCACCTTCTTGAAACAACCATGCATAATTCAAGCCTACATGTAAATTTTAAAGAATGAATCTACCCGTTTTTACCCAATTTGAAATACATGTACACATGTATCGTCATTTCTTTCGATATCGCTTAATATTATGTTATATGTTTGTTTAATAAGTTTAACACTAGCGCATTTAATAATATATGCCCTATCAATTAAAAGCCCTGACTTTTTTTATTTTATACATATAGCGAAGGTAACTAAGAGATCCGGTCGATTGCGGGGCATTTTTCTATATTAAACTATTACTGTGGGGTGTGAAAAACAAGATGGTGTTTAAATAAAGCACCCCTTATTTCTGGGATTATTTTTCATGTAGCAAATGATATAAGACATGATCTGGTGAAAAAAAAACTTTGAATGTACTAGTAGTAGTAATTGTAGTTATAATAGTAGTGGAAGTTGTTTTTGTTGTTGTTGTTTTTGTTGTTGATGTTAATCAAAGTATGTGCTTATTACGATTTGTACCCACATACACATACACATTACTATGTATCTCAATGTTCTAATATGTTAACAATTGTCTAAATTATTAAAAAACTAAATTACTGACCATTTTCTTCAAATTTTGATGTCTTTTCGGTAACTGTACTCGGTGACAGTCGATGTATTCAATTCTGCCATCCAGATATGAGTAAAATATCTTTCAGTCTTTGCTTCACTAATGATTTAAAAATATTCTCGTTTCCACCTTCTTGAAACAACCATGCATAATTCAAGCCTAAATTTTAAAGAATGAATCTACCCGTTTTTACCAAATTTGAAATATCATCATTTCTTTCGATATCGCTTAACATCATGTTATATATGTTTGTTTAATAAGTTTAACACTAGCGCATTTAATAATATATGCCCTATCAATTAAAAGCCCTGACTCCGTTTATATTTTATACACCTAGCGAAGGTAACAAAGAGATCCGGTCGATTGCGGGGCATTTTTCTATATTAAAGGAGTATATTACAATAGTTCACGCGCATATTTCTGCGCAAGCGCTAGTTTCACGAAATGTATTTTTCTCAGTGACCGGTGTTAGTTGAGTAACGTTAGTACTTCGACTGTTGCGTAAAATCAATCGATTAAATATTTCAACTTATTTCTCACAAAGTAGTCGTCCGTGAGAATGGCCTCACGCGAGAAAAACAAGAAGGGCAGGTTCGTTAGTGATGGAAATCACCAAGCTGTGAAGAAACGTAAATTATTTGGTTCGATAATTTGCAATGACAATGATTCAAGTCGGATAATTTGACGTCCGAAGTAGATAATGTTACTTTCATGTGAAAATAACTGATGTTAATATTGATACTCTTGAATTTTTAACCAAACAGAAAATACTTTCATGTCAAATGGCAAAGAAAATTGCAGCATCCGGTTTGAATTTGGGTCATATAAAACTTGCTGTCTCTCGTGGTGGGTTAGATGGATTGTCTCAGCTGTTTGGTGAGTCTTCGAAACTTGACACAGGCAAACCTAGAGTAACATCTCTTAAATCTGTTGTTCAGAAATTGTATAATTACTCAATGGATCATAAGATTTAGGGATTGTAATATGATTTTCATTCATTATCAGTGTTAGGTGTTTTTCGATATGTATGGAAACTTTGGCTACACTCAGAGCTGCATTTGTGGGAATTTTATGAAAGAAATGTGGTAACTGTAATGTAATTCTTGATAAAGAAATAGTTATTTCTTTCAAAATATGAAATTAGTTTTGATGAGCATGTTATAAAACTATTTATACATGTTATGATGGATATTTGTAGAATTGAATTAAAATTAGAGATATTTTTACTTATATGACCAACTTTGAAGGAATATAGTAAAAAATTAAGCCTGGATGCCCCTGTTTTTTTTTGTTTTGTTTAGAAATATATACTGTGTCATTTTATGGAGTTTAAAAAAAATCTGTCCGTTACAAGAAAAGATATATAGATTTTTTTCCAGTCAGGGACTGAATTGTCTCCCTTTTTTGTTGGATATTTTGGTCATTTTCAACGTTTTTTCTTCAAATATACAAAACAATCTCACATAATTCCATCCAAAACCATACATACAAATAATTTCAAACAAAAAATGCATAGATATAAGGTGTTGATTAGGAATTCCAGATGTAACAATCATTTAAAAGATATATGTGCGTTTTCTCAAAATCCCTTCAAAATGGCCGTATAGAGGGGTCTAATAATGAGCGATTACTCAAAAACAAGCGTGGAAAGCTATATTTTTCTTTATATCATTTTGTTTGTGAAGGAATTCTCTTTAATTGTGCGAAGTTTAAAAAAATTCTGTCCGTTAGAACTTATTGTCATATACTCCTTTAAACCATTACTGTGGGGTGTGAAAAAAAGGTGGTGTGTTTATAAAGCACCCCTTATTTCTGAGCTTATTTAATTGTTCATGTAACAAATGATATAAGACATGATCTGGTGAAAAAAAACTTTGAATGTACTAGTAGTAGTAATTGTAGTTATAATAGTAGTGGAAGTTGTTGTTGTTGTTGTTGTTGTTGTTGAAGTCGAAGCAGAAGTAAGAGTAGGAGCAGCAACACCTAGCGAGCGTTAACGGTAACGAGCGCATTGTTAAGACAGTTAACCGAAACCGAGGTCAATGTATCACAGATCAGGGTCCAATACATGACAAATGCATTGAAGAATGATCGCTTTTTCATTGCAAGTCTTCTTATTTATTAAGATAAAACTCGATCCAAAAATTAAAGTTAATAAGCTTCTACAAATCTAATATCATCGCAATAGACAAAAACTGCCGTAGGCGTAGCGATTGTTGTTGTTTCATTTGATTGTTGACATGGGGAAAAAGCAGTAATGATGCGTTGAATCAGCGATAAAATGTAGTGATCGGAAGTTGGACATAAGAAATCAAACAGGATGAGGGTCCATTTATTTTAACGCGAAAACGGCATTTAATGGTACACAACGTTGTCAAAACTAGTCACAATATGTTAAATCACCGGACCGATTGTTTTCTAATGCACAATAGAAACAATCTGAAGAAAGACTTTTATTATAGCGAAGTGCAAGATATGAGCAAATTCTATTAGAATCATTCAGTTAGAAAATAAAAACAGTTATTGTAAATAATATTTGTACATTTAGCAAAGATTCTTTATAAATTTGTTTTTATTAAATTTGTATTTCAGTTTGATGTATTCTGTTATCTTATAAAAGAAATGTGACATATTTGGTTCAAAGAACCTGTAACTGGAATAGGAGAAACAGAAGACTACTGGTATATTGAGTAATGTTAATTCACTATAAAATATACAGTACACGCAGAGCAGACTTTGCGCCCTTTTCACACGACCGTGGCATTTTTATAATTGGAGTTGTAGAAGTAGTAGTAGTAGTAGTAGTAGTAGTAGTAGTAGTAGTAGTAGTAGTAGTAGTAGTAGTAGTAGTAGTAGTAGTAGTAGTAGTAGTAGTAGTAGTAGTAGTAGTAGTAGTAGTAGTAGTAGTAGTAGTAGTAGTAGTAGTAGTAGTAGTAGTAGTAGTAGTAGTTGTTGTTGTTGTTGTACTATTTGTTGTTATTGTTGTTGACTGGTAGTACTAGTTGTTGTTATTGCTGTTTACGATAATGTAGTTAATAAAGTTTTTATAAGAAAGAGATCTGGTAAATTACGGGGCATTTTTCTATATAAAACCTTTACTGTGGGATATTTAAAAATGGTGGTGTATATAAATCACCCCATAATTCTGAGCATGTTTTACATATATCAAATGACATAAGACATGATCTGGTCAAATAACTTTGTAGTAGTAGTAGTAGAAGAAGTAGTAATCTGGTCAAATAACTTTGTAGTAGCAGTAGTAGTAGTAGTAGTAGTAGTAGTAGTAGTAGTAGTAGTAGTAGTAGTAGTAGTAGTAGTAGTAGTAGTAGTAGAGTAGTAGTAGTAGTAGTAGTTGTTGTTGTTGTTGTTTTTGTTACTTTTGCTATAATTGTAGTAGTAGTAGTAGTAGTAGTAGTAGTAGTAGCTGTTGTTGTTGTTGTTGTTGTTATTGTCTTTTTAACACTGTATAAACACCCCTTTTGAGCATGTTTTTCATGTAGCAAATGACATAAGACATGATCTGGTAAAATAACTTTGTAGTTGTAACAAAACATAACAAAAGAACTGATAATAAAGAAGAAGAGAAAGTTATTGATCTTAAGTTATTGATCTTAAATTGTCTTAACAGTAGTGAATAGGTTTTATTGAATTTAGATCAACCATTACATAGTTAATTGTCAGGAAGATAGTTCTGGAAACGAAGAAAAAGTTATCATGCACTAAAATGCAAGAAGTTTAACATAATCTCGGAATGGGTTTGAATATTGTTGCAAGCGGCGTATGGGCCAACAATTATCTTCATACTTGTATGTAAATAAGAAGCATTATTACGGGAAAACGATGCACAGTAGTCAAGTATACATAATAAGAATCTTTCTAGTGGCTTAAACGATTTGCATAGCCAGATTAAATAAAGTGATATTTATCATTCTGAAGTGTCTCAATAGTCTATAAACAAACATCATATGCAAAGGAAGAATTACTGTAAAGCAGGAAAAACAACAACAACAACAATCACATTTATTGAACAAACACAATGTGCTTATAGCAAACAGAAAAATTATATTAAATGGTAGACATTTAGAGGCATAGTAAAACTGAATGTTAACAATATCATTTTCAAAATGTTATTGGTTTTCTTTTACAGCTGAACAAATACACTTCGCAATATTATAAGTCGCTTTCAAATTCCCTGTCATAAGTTTTTTTTTAATTTATTTAATACTTGACCAATTGTTAAAATAAGGCTTACAATGTTTTATTCGTTAATTTCTATTATGTAGGGCAGACTAAATTGAAATGGTACTCGCTTTCGTATTTGTTTCATGTTGCAATACTAAATTTTCTTTCTGATATTGGTATGTCTTCCTTTTTCAATTTCCTTGTCATACGCTGATACGTATTTTTGTGTTAAAAGATCTAATACGAATTTAATATTTTTTGAATTATTTATTCGAACATACCATTGCTTTTATGAATATCTAAAAGTATTCGCTTAATCGGTTTTACATCATGTATTTGCTTCCAGTTTGTAACTAGCAAATAGAGCGGCATCACCTGCGAACATTAGAATAAGAATAAAAAATGCACATACAATTGAAGTACTGGGAATTCCAATCATGTTTGTATCTGTATTAGTGAGACTGAATTGCGAGGCTTTATATACAGGTAAACACAGGTAAAAAATATGGGGTGATATATATACTAACCCACCAGCCGCAGGTCATTTTAATTTCATCTATTGTAAATATACCTTTAACATTTGAGTTTATTCAAGGCAAAATATCATTAAGAAAAAATACGAATGTAAGACGGGAAAATCGTATCACTTTGTTACAATTTTTTATACGAGCTAAACATTTCAGAATTACTTATATCTGACGAACGCTTGAAAAACTTCCTAGATTGATTTGGTTGCTTTTATAAATCATCTTTGTATTTAAATTTTCATTGATAAAGGTAAAGTTAAAGTAAAGTTTTCAAAGAAATTTCCTATTTAACCAGACTGGTCAGTAGTCTCAGCATGCTATCAAGTTCATTGCCCTCTGATTTGACTTTGAAGGATCATAAAATAAACATTAGGCCACACTGACCTGTAAATCTGCAGATCGTCTGATAAGCAATTGCTGTAATGAAAGTTATTTCGTGTTCAATATTCTACAGCTACATCTGTTTAACTTTCTTACAGACTGCTAATACGAAAACAAATAATATAATAATAAGTCTTTTGTGAACAATGATAAAATGTGCAGCTTTTGACTCTTAACCTTTTGTAGAGTGGTTCTTGAGCTTAAAGCAAATGGTGCTCTTATTCTTTTTATTTCTTTTGAATTTCAGTTATGTATTATTAAAGAAAGAAGTGATTAGTGAATTGGAAACTGATTTGTATATTCAAGTTATAATTTAAAACATATATTTAAAAATATCACTATTCCTAATATTACTTTTATCTTGATTACCACGATAACAATGATATTCTTAAGAATGCACAACACATTATCAACGTACTGTTCCAATAGGTTAAACTCATTACGAATTTTATAAAATTTTATTGTACAATGTTCATGTATCACAATAATTATTTTAGAATCGGTGTTTTTCCCAGATATGTTTCAATAATATAGATGGGTATTCCGATATATGAAAAGTGTTCATTTCGACAAGTATGCATCACACAGAAAAGCTCATAATGATACCCAGATACCCAGAACCCCTAAATTATCTATCTAGTTGTCTTCTTCTATTCATATCCTTTAAAACAAAGCCTATTTGAGCAAGATATTACCATAAATATTGATTTTAGGGGTCAAACTGTTGGATGAAACAGGTCGAAAACTTGAAAAGTGTTCATTTCGACAAGTATGCATCACACAGAAAAGCCCATAATGATACCCAGATACCCAGAAACCCTTAATTATATATCTAGTTGTCTTCTACTTTACATATCCTTTAAAACAGTCTATTTTAGCAAGATATCATCATAAATAATGATTTTAGGGGTCAAACCGTTGGATGAATCAGGTCGAAAACTTGAAACGTGTTCATTTCGACAAGTATGCATCACACAACAAAAAGCCCATTATGATACCCAGATACCCAGAAACCATTAATTATCTATCTAGTTGTCTTCTACTATACTTATCCTTTAAAACAAAGCCTATTTCAGCAATATATGACCATAAATAATGATTTTAAGGATCAAACTGTTGGTTGAAACAAGTCGACAAATTTAAAGTGTTCATTTTGACAAGTATGCATCACAGAGTAAAGCCCATGATGATATCCAGACACCCATATTCCCTGAACTATCTATCTAGTTGTCTTGAGAAATGGTAGAAAACTTTTTTTTCATGCTCTGCGTTTTTTTATAATTTAAAAATAATATTGCGGGAATATTTATGCATATTTTCACTCCGGTTTTCTTTCCTGTCAAGTTAAAAATAATATCAAAGGAACACTATTTACAGATATTAAATATCTGCGGTAGAACAAAAATGACGTTTGTTCAAATCTGCCCACCCATCTTTTTGTGGTCAAATTTTAGCCCAGCACAAACTTAATACATGAAAATGAACAATAAAAGGCATGCAAAATATACTTTTTATAATGGTTCTTTTTGCTTTGATATTACCTACACAATGAATATCATTTTATAGATATATAATCACATTAGAAGCCATGAGAAGACATAAACGTGATGCCGGCAGTGAAATTACCGCGAATTTCATTTTTCGCGTTTTTAATTAACATTTCAAAATAATATTACGGACTCATTTTTTCACCTTTTTACATCGTTTTTTTATGTTTAATATGTTAGTAAATAATATTATTTTCTTACAAATGATATTTGGTCTGTGAAAGTACTGATATCCAATTAAAGCAGCTCACCCCTCATTTTGTGAAAAGAAAAGCGCGCATTACACAATTTATTATTTTATTTGCGAGCTTGTTATATGCAATTATATTATGTTTCATACATCATTATTTGGGGTATTAATGTAGCCTTGAAAATTAGCAAAAATAAAATGATTATATAAAAACAGTAGCGTAGCAGGCATCGGAAACCTAATGTCGCTGATTTTGCTTTGTTGTATATTAGGAATTCATATTCTTTTAATTTTCTGTTACTGGTTCATCATATAATCGCAGTCAGTGAACAATTACTACATTTCTTACGTTTTACCTAAAGTTAAAATTTAAAAAAACACGGTAACTGAAGGCAGATTAAACTGTTGATATTATAGCATCATTTGAAAGCTTACATCTTTGTCTTCAACATTTCAGTATTATTTTGCATTTTCGTGAGTGTAGTCATGTTATTTAACTTACCATTTAGATAAACATAAAATGGACCTTAATCTCTGACATGTACATTGCAGAGAAAGAAAAGCACAATTTAAAGTACATGTGTAATGTTTTCATTGCATTCCTTATATTAAACTATATTTTTTAAACTTGGAATGAAGACGAATACATCGTGCTCCTGTTCCTCAGCTGAACGTTTAGAGCGGGTGAGGTCTGCTCATTTTCATACATGATTTTAGTATGGTGTGATATGTGCACGTTAACATTTGCATTAAGAATAAAAAAAGATCTCATTAAAAGTTTACACAAATCATTCATAATTTTAATATAATATTCATATGACATTTCAATTGATTGAATAGTAAAAACATTGGATAGCAATATATTCTGTAATTATATTGTTAAAACAACAACATTTCAGTTAGTCGTAAATTAACTATATAGTGTGTTTTTTTCATACCTGCAGTAAACACATGAATTTAAATAACCAAAATTAAATGCATCTTAGCGTCCAGGTGATGAATTACACCGAGCAGCGCATTCAGTTATGCGGTGAATAATGATGGCAAAAGAATAAGAATTTTGAAATGGTAAAAGTAATTATAAATGCCCTTCTTATAATATTATTTGCTTTTGTTTTATACACATTCAAAATTAGTTATTATTATGGCTACAAAAAGTACATTTACTGTGTAGAGAATAAATGTTCGCAGCAAAAATAATAATCTAGTGGCATGCATGTGCATCTATTATTCTGGGCAGATAAATCCTTTTATGTATTTAATATATTTATGTTTTGAATCAATCTTAATTTAAATATATGACCTAACATGCACATACAATTAAAGTACTGGAAATAAGAATTTTGAAATGGTAAGAGTAATTATAAATGCCCTTCTAATAATATTATTTGCTTTTGTCTTATATACATTCAAAAGTAGTTATTACTATGGCTACCAAAAGTACATTTACTGTCAGTGTAGAGAATTAATTTTCGCAGCAAAACCAATAATCCAGTGGCATGCATGTGCATCTATTATTCTTGGCTGATAAATTCCTAAGGTTGTTTTTGTATTTAATACATTTATGTTTTGAATCAATCTTAATGTAAATATATATGACCTAAAATGCACATACTTATGGTACAACACCATAAGGGTTTTGCCGCCTGGCCATCTGAAAAATTGTATCCCATTGCTCCGGTACATATAGGGATGTCTGTTTTTGGCATGTTCAATTGCTGAATGCATTGAGTCGCACTCCATTTGCGTGTGTCCAGATTCGAGGAACTTTTGTTCAATCACCTGAATGTGTGGGTTTTGTGAAACAGTGTTAAGTAATCCGGCTGCAAGATACTGATTTCTATTTTGGCCCGAGCAACAATCAGAATAAAGAATTACATGTTTCACATTTGATGACAAAGAGTTCAGATGTGTCATTACGCATGTTCCAATTTCAGAAGAGCCTCTTTGTCCATGAGTCTCATTCCAAATATAGCATGTACCTTTAGAGTCTGCCAATGAATAGACTGTGAGATTGTAACTGTTTAGTTTTCTTTTATAGTATGTTTGTGAAACATTAGAACACGGTGTTTGTAATACTGCCTGCAGATCGAAGGTAGCCACAAAAATATCTTTGTCTTGTTTTGCTTTTTTCTTGTCATTTTCTTTCTCAATCCTGGATTCTTCTTTTCGCTTTAAATGCTCACAATAAATCACTTCATCAGACTCCGAAATTCTCCCCATCTTTTTCTTTTCATTAAATGTGTTACAAATTTGGCACAAGTCTTTCTTAGGTTTATGAAATGACAAGTTAAATTCGTTGCAAAATACATTACGGTACACTTTTTCAGAAACAGGCATTTTGCTATCTTCCTGAGATTTTGTTTTATACAGTTCATACATTTTTCGAATTGATAGATCTTGGCTTAAGTATTTCCTAGATGTTAATTTTCTTGTGTAATGTGATTCTACAACAGGGAATGACTCTATGTGTTTTTTGACATATTGAATTGTGTTGTCGTCTGTTTTGTTTGCAGGTGTGTGTCTTCCTCTCTTGTCAGTACCATCGAAGCTCCCATGTTTTTTTCGTTGTAATGTACACTCAACTTCTTTTTTCCCAATGTTCAGTGTATTCAGGAAAAAAACTTTTGCACACTTTAACTCGCTGTTTGTCAACTGGTAGGTAAAACTTCATTGATTGATGTTTCTTAGTACGCCCATACCCGTTTGATGCAGCATGGACATCTACATGTTGACAAATGAAATCCCTCTTTCTCTCAAATGTCATTGTTGCCTCCCAATAGGATGTGAAAATCTGTTTTCTGACGTCTTCACTGATATTTTCTGCACATTTATTTTTGCAGTTGTTGCATGTTGAAGGGAGAACTTTCTTAGCCTCAACGCTTTCCTTAGATGCTTCTGAAATATAGGCCTGTCCAATATTTCTTTTAGTTTTACGTATGTTTTTCTTCCATTCCTGAACATTTGGTGTTTGTTTTCTTGATCGTTTTACCTTTTTTGGTGATTTATAATCTGCCTTCTTCCTTGGTGTTGGACATTTGTTGGACACGGGGCAAGAGCTTTTGGTAGGAGTTTGTTTTTCATTGCAAAGTTCTTTTTCATTTAATGTTGTTGAGTGTGTATGTGTTGTCTTCTGGCTTTTATTATATCGAACACATGAATTATAATGTCCGTAGCCTGCCACTGCAATATATGCTATTTTATTCTTCAGCATCTACCTGATAATTTCCCTCTATATCTGGTAACATTTTTCCATACTGTTCTGATATTTCTACCTCAGTTTTTGCATGTGACCTGGAAATATAACCAATGTAATGCTTTTCATTTTCTTTAAGATGACTGCACAGTTTTGACCTCAATTCCATTACAGACATTTCAGTTCTAATTAAATGAATTACTGAACCGAAAAAGCAATTGCCATCTGGTTTGATCTGTTGCCTTTCTAGTCCATTGCTACAAAGAAGGTTGGTAACTCTATTTTCCGCGTATCGCTTCAACATTTTGTTCAACTCGCTTTCCTTTTTACTTTTCTGAAGAGTTTCTTGAAGTATCTGTTCCTCAGCTTTAGGTCCATAATTCAAATTACTCATAAGTTTCACTGGTCCTTTTCCTTCCTTCCTGCACTGCTCTCGCTTCAGGGACGAATCCTTTTTCTTACCCATTTTCTTTTCCTTTTGTCAATGGCAGGAGTTTGATTCTCATCAGAATATGACGAACTTTCATCTGAAGGGTTATAGTTTACATCACAATCGCTTTCATCAACATTTTCATCATCAGACACAATAATTGGGACATTGCATTTCCTTTTTCGTTTGCCTTCTCTGCGAATCTTATGTTGCAGTTGTATTAATGGAATGTCATCGTCTGAGAATTCTTGTAAATCAGATTTTTTTTATTTTCCGAATAAGGGTCTGTTTGTTTTGGTTGGACATCAGCAAACTGGGTTGATTAGTTTCCAACTGTTGGCCATTTTGTTATTGAATTACAGCTTGTCTCATGTCAAATTCTTTTTCATACATTTTCCCTATTTTATTCTGCCCTTCAATAGGTTGTTTGCTCTCAAACTGCTGTTCCTCTACAGTCTGTGGTTCCACTGATGTTTGGTCTGTATTAGACCGATGCGTTTCCAGCAACTGGTCCACATCAGACTGATGTTCTGCTGCAAATTCACAATGCTGTTTTGTTTGAAGCAGGTCATTTTCAGAGTTTAGTTGAGGCTGTTGTTGAAACTCTTCTTTACATAAATTCTCGTTTGATGGCAATCTCGGTTGGTGATTAGTTTCTAGAATAAAATAAAATATATAAAAATTTATCTTTTTAAGCAAAGTAAAAACTTACTGATTTCTGATAAAAATTAACCAAATAATTATAATCGTTACTTTCATGCGTGATATAATATGCTAAGCACATCATTAATATACAACTGCATATACTAAAAGAGACTTAATTTGAATACCATTTAGGTTTTCATTGTCTGGAACCATCAGTGTATTCAGAGGGATAGCTGTGTACATTTCCTCATCTGACCAATCAACATCCATATCTAGAATGAGAAATTCATGCTGCCATAAGGAGCTATCAGCAATAAATCCTGTGATAGAAATGACGCATATAAGTATTACACCATTAAAAAAAACATTTTTAACAACACATTTATAAAATATATAAATATGAGTAACAAGAACTAAATTAATAATTGCAGAATATTTAAATCTATTATATATAAAAATGGCTGCCAAAAGGAGTTAACAGATGAACTATATGGCAGCATCTAAAATTAAAAATACTTCAATTACATGTTTATTCTTATTAATTTGGTGTTTTTAAATGGTTTATTGAACAAATATATAGCAAACAAGGAAATAAAAAATAGAAACTTACCTTATTGAAAGAAATAATATTCATCTAAAGTATGTCAAATTTACAGTCACTGTGGATCTTGTTTTCCCACAAAAACAACTCCAATTTATAAAAGCTTCAGATAAGTTCTGGATACACTACCAGTGTTATCACAACAATATTCTGAAGTGCAAACATACAATCATCGGACTGACAAATAAATAACAACTTATCAGTTAATTAGTGTAAGTTAAAAGTAAACAATAACCACATGGCCTATCAGCAGATTATGCTGCTGATAGCACCTTTTGGCGGTTCACCCTGTGCTCTTAGCACCTTCTGGCAGTCGATGAAATTGGTGATAGCTAATGGACCCAAAAAAGGATAACTCATTTAGATCACTTATAATTGGAATCTTTTAAAGATATTTTGTATAGAAGAAATATAGATAAAAATATTTCAAAATACCGCAATAAGTCATTTTTGGTAAAAACTGCTGATAGCCCCTTCTGGCATTCAACAGACGAATAATGGTGTACCTTTTTTCTCATATTTATCACAAATAACATAATTCTGATATCGTCATCATCAGCAACAGCAACAACGTCGTCATATTATAATAACTATTATATTATGATTAAGACGAATATAGCATTACAATTTCTAGTTATTTATATATAAAATTGTGTTGCTGTTCATCAAATTGTACACAAATAACACATCCTAAAATCTTAATCATTATCAGCAGCAGCAGTAACAGCATAATCATATTATGATAATATACTGATCATCATCATCATCTTCATCATCTTCTTCTTCTTCTTCTTCTTCTTCTTCTTCTTCTTCTTCTTCTTCTTCTTCTTCTTCAGTAATTCCAATAATATATTGATCAATGAAAACTCACATAACAATACTGTTTTTATTAGTAACCTTTTGTAACAACTTATACGCTGCACGTATATAACAAAGGAATAATTTATCAACCATGGATACATCAGCTTGTGCATTTACGCAATATTTATGATACCAGGAATTACATTTGTCATACTGGACCATGTTATACAGGCAAGCTGGCATATTACAGATACAGTAATAAAATAAGAGTTAATTGTTTGGTTAGGACAATAAATAATTGGTTAAAGTTCACTTTGATCATAAGGCTGTCATTTTACTGCATGTGAAAGTCAACAGGTATTTGACAGTTGCTATGTAACAATTATTACGTGTAAAGAGCACTTCTGCATATTATACTCCTATTTGTCATGAGGTACTGTCAGTAATTTAATTTAGTTAATTAACAAAAGAGGTGTCAACTATTGACACCTAACTGCCACTTCATATGGGTACATGTATATTTAACAGCACCTAGATATGCATCTTACTGACTTTCACATACACACAAGTGTTCCTTTATTTATAAATACTGGTAATTCCTATGTAATTCCGGATGTAATTTCTCTAAAATTCAATTTCAATGTGATTAACCCTGTCTCTTTGTCTTGAAATTTAATGTTTTAAGACAAAATGTCACACAGTCTCTTGTAACTCAAATTGAGTAGGATTGTACATTGTTTAGTATGTTTATGATGGAAATTGTATGTACAATGATGAGACTTAAATAAAAGATAAAACATTATAACATGTTAATATATTAATCAAAAATAGTTATCATTAATGACTTATTATAATGATGATTATTGCATTTCCTTTTTTTTGGAAACAATAAATTGAGCAGTAAACGTCTTAAATCAGTTTAAGATATTATTTCCCTTTTTTGTGACAACTATAATAATAAAATTTTTCAAAACTGCGAGTACCCTACGCCCTGGGGAGAAGGAGTACTCGCACCGATTTTCAAAAGAGGATCTAAAAACAACTCCAAAAATTATTAAGGTATTACTCGTAAATACTCTTTGCCAAGTATGTTCACAAATCGTATTAAATAATTTCATTTTTGCTATTCTGTCCTAATTCTGTCCGAACAGATTTACAGAAATTTATGGAAATAATTTAAGCACCATATTTTTGTGGCCTACATTTAAAAAGTTGATATGATTATGTCACTCAAATCTCAGAAAACAAATAGTATTGTATTGACTTTGCCAAACGAATAAGAGAAGCTGAAATTCTTAATAATAAATAAATGAAATGGATAATATACTGCAATTTATATTTTATAGAGATAATGATTGTTTCATCTTTTAACCAAAAATAATGTTGTAATAGTATAAATCACTCGGCAAACAAACACTTGCAAAATAAATATATTGCGTACTTAGTGAAATAGGGGTTTTAAAGCATTTATAAGTTTATGCGCATGCGTTAAGAATGGCGGACACAAAAATTTGAATCTCTTGAAAGAAAAAGATAATATATATTTTATGGATCTATAATCAAAATACTGAAGAAATAACTGTTCCATTTTATTGTGTTTATATCGCTTTAGAGCAATATGTGCCTTTGGCTTTGCCATATGTAATAATGTAAATGGCCAAAGGCATGATTTTGCCGATTATTGCCAATAAACTTGAACTTGAAACTATAATTATTTGCTTCAGAAATAATTTTTTTATTGTTATGATATATTCATTTTATAATGTTGTATGCAAAAAACTTTTCCGAAATAGCGATATCGATATCAGTGTCAAAAGGCCAATACCCCAATGTCTGCATTGTACGAAATCAGTAGACCCTATCAGTAGTGTACTGACCAAGGGTGTCAGAGTTAATTAGCGAATAAACAAGGGATTATAATGGCACACTTATTGCTGTTAGCAGAACAGAACAGAACAGAACGTATATTTGACATAAGCATAACAATCACATAGTCACAATACAAACAAACTAAACGTGGCATGCTACAAGTGTACCATATATAAAAGTACGTAGTAGTACTTCATTGCACAGAACAGTGGTAAAAGTAAGTTTGTAATAATTGTTACATTACCTTAGAAATACATACGCACATATATACATAACATATACCCATAAATACACACGCACAGACACATACTTATGAATATCTCAGATTTTAAACATTACTTGGTAATTAGTTTTTTGCGTTTAGATAATTCATAATTTGATATTCTAGTCAATTTTTAAATCAAAAGTTCATATTCTATATTTGATGAAAAATAACAAAAAGCCATTACAATGTGTTTTCAATAGAAATAGTAAAACAATATAAAATAACCCAACATAAAAAGTAACAATATTCACGATTCTCTCAGTTTGAAGGACTTGTCACAATACATTGCTAATTTTCTAAGAATAGTTTTGTTTGAACTTTGCATTAATAAAATGTATTTCATAACACTTGCTTGTGTATAATAATATATTGCCGTCTCAGGTCTGCATATACTGGGCGTTTAAGAACAAAATGGAATTCATTCTCAATATCGTTAGAATTGCATAAGATATGATGATTGATCAAAGCAAGTCTTAATATCCCTATAAATATATAAAGGGGAACACGATTCTAACCCTACTCTCCAATTGCTGATATAAATATCTCGAAGTCTAGTTCGAAATACGGGAACAAACCAATTAATTTTTACCGAATTAGGATAGAGCCATACTTTATTGAGCCCAGAAGATTGGAGAATCTCGCGGACTCTTGATGCCCGATTCGTCGTAAAAAAGTTTTGTTCAGTAAAATGCATTTGATCCCGTAACATAACATTTAAAATACAATTATCTTGTTTAACTGAATGTAGTTTTAAAAAATATTTAACTATTTTATACATGTATCTTTCAATATATAGGAAATCTTCTCAATTCTCCATACAGAGCCAAAGTATTTGTACACTGCTTCACATTTAACACCCATTTACAAAACTTTTTATGGACTCTCTCTAAAACCTCCGAATTTAAAAATCCCCAAACTTCAGAGCCATAATTCAAAACAGATAGTACATATGAGTCAAAAAAGATTAAACATACTATTTAACGGTACTTTCATATTGCGAACCAATGACACTTATGCATCAAGCGGTCTTAAACCCTTCCCAGCCAAAGTTTTTGTAGCTTGCATAAACGAGCCTCCACTGGTAAATACAACTCCCCAAATAATTGAAATAACCATCAATTTCTATTTCCTGATTATTAAAAACTCATTTTGAGCTATTATCAAAACCTTTCCTAAACACCATGATCTTAGTTTTATCCCCAATGACTGTGAGATTCCATCTACAGCAATAAGAATACAAACTATCTAGGGAGTTGTGTAATCCTTCCCTAATTTCTGACACAATAACAGCATCGTCTGCAAATAGTAGCAAATAAATTGAGATATTATCAAAATGTATACCAACATATATATTTTCTTGCAAGTGCATTTCAATATCATTCAAGAAAAGAGAAAACAGTATGGGTGAGGTTATCTCTCCTTGAAACAAGCCAAGTTTACTGTTGAAAAGATCTGAAAGTGTCTTCATGTGTTTAACACAGAGTTTCACCTCATTATACATAGATCTTACAATGAATAAGAATTTTCCGTCGATTCCCAACTTATTAACTTATACCACAACATATTTCTATCAATACAATCGTAAGACCTTTTATAGTCAATAAAACAGCAGAACAAATTCTTTTTGTTTTCAAACTTCTTTTGAGTCAATGAATGTAAAATAAAAACAGGATCGACGGTAATACAATAATTATTTAAAACCGATTTGGGCTTCTGTTAAGAAAGTAAGAAGAAGGAACATGACAGTTCCAGGCCACCCTGAGGGCATTTTTAACAATAGCACAGCACAAATTGGCCAATAGCACAGTAATTCAGGACAATAGCACAGCTCGCGGATGGACAATAGGGTTGATTAACACACCCCTTTTATATTTAAACACTTTACCGCGGGTTAACAATAGGGGTGGGGGTGGATTAAATGGAATTATTTTAAGTAATTTTATATTAAATTAAATAAAACTCATTTGAAAATGTATAATTATTATTATTATTATTCTTATCATTATTTTTACTATTATTATTATTATTATTATTATTATAATATAATTATTATTATTATTATTATTATTACAACAAAAACTCATCGAAGTGAGTTTTACAAAAAAAAACTCATTGAAGTGAGCTTTATTTACTCTTCTAACCTTTTAATTAATGAAATAGACTCTCCTTTATATCGATATAAGCCAGTTTATCCATTGTAAACAGGGGTGTTTTGCAGAAATTTATTAACTGAAACCTGAACTGTGTGTAGACCCAGAGCAGACCCAAACATTCGGATCAACTTATCTTTTCTGTGGTTCCATTACATAAGTTTCATTTTCAAGTAGACCTCAAGTGTGCATTCAATCTTTATCCATGGTGTCATAACCCCTGTCAAGTAGGTGTTTAGTGTTATTAAGTGTATCACAAGTATGTGTGTGTGAGAGCGAAACGGTTTTTCGAGTTCGAGCAGGAGCAAACATTATGACGTGATACTTAATCCTATCTGGTATGTTTAATCCATGTCAAGTGTTTGGATTGACGCAATAATTAAGTAATACATAATCCTGTTAGGTAGGTTTTATCCTTGTCAAGTAGGTGTTAAGTCTAATTATGTGTGAGTGTCCTAAATTGCAAGTTTGTCAACGGTGCCCAAAACAAATTATAATGTTTGTCTTTAATCCTTATCCTTGAATGATAGGGGTTTCTAATTGTTATAAATCATTAACATTATGCTTCATTCAATACATTAAACGTTATTATTTTATAACTTTCAAGACATTTACAGAAAACATCCGTGTGCAGACAGCAGCAAATTAGTTAAGTAGAAAAGACGTCGTGTGTGCTAAAGAAAATTTGGAATAAATATTATAGAGACGTGTGCACGAATATATTGAAGGTATTTCTGATTAAATTTCTACCCCCAAAGAAATGATTGATTCCTTACATTTATATAATCAATGATAGAGACATTTTTTAAATGTGCACACGACATAAGTTTGAAATTGCAAATATTACAGAGAATTAAGTGTGGGAAGCTGTTCTCCAATGCATGCAGCCGCGACAAGCACTTTTCTTATGTGCATGGCAACCAGAAATTTACTTGTGATGTATGTGGCAAATCTTTACTCTAAAGGCAAGCATAAAAAGACAACAAAAACAGCTTGTAAAAACCGTCATCATCAACAACAGCAAGAACAAAATCAGCATTATCACATTGATAAGCAGAAGCAGCTTCAATATTATCGTCAGCAGCAACATCTGCTGCATAAACAACAACACCACCACCAACAACAACACATTAATCAGTAGCAGCAGCTAGAACAATATCGGCAGCAGCAACATCTGCTGTATGAACAACAACAACAAAATTATCAACAGCAAAACAAACCGGCATTTAATGAACAGCAACAGCATGAACATCAACAATAACAACAACAACAACAGCAAAATCATCATCATCAAATCCAACAGGCGTTGCATGAACAGCAACAGCAGCAACAACAACGGCACCAACAAGAACAGCAACATCAGGATCAGCCACAACAACAGGACCAACAACAACCACCACCGCAACAAGAAGAACAACAACACCACCGAACAACTGAACAAATCGCTATAAATAATGGTCTCAGGACAGTCACCTTTTTCCAAATGAATTAGATAAGTATGATTTACGCGAGCACTAAAAATGAAATTATCGATATTATTATGAATGATTTATGTGAAATTTTCCTAAAGAAAAAGACGGTAGAAGAATTTATTCTTCACCGCATTTTAGATCCAAACATCAGAGTGTTCTTCCAAATGATACAGAAATTGATTTGTCAGAAGCTCACCAGAAAATCTTTTATTCTTTCGAAGCTTTCGTGTGTGAGGGGTCGGGATGGATTCTCGATGAAATTGTGAAACTTGATGTAAATATTGCGCGCAACGTTCCTTTACATGGATGTAGCTACATCCCGACTCCTCCCGCGTTGAGACAGAAATATGTCTTATCAATGTCCAAAACGATGATAACAAGTGTTTTCTATTGGCAGTGTCATCGGCCTTAAAAAGATTTGATCAACACTCGTACAGAGTTTCCAAGTACATGCAATTTAAAGGGGAGTTGAATTCGGCCGGGATCTCGTTGACCGTTCAGATTCAACAAATATCAAAATTTGATATGCAGAATGACATCTCCATTAATCTGTATGGATATGATGAAGGTGAAGTATTCCCATTGCGCATTTCAAATGTTAATCATCCCACAAAAATTGATATGCTGCTCTTGCGGGATGGTGACAAATCGCATTATGTTTGGATAAAGAACTTGAGCCGCTTTCTCAGCCATTATCCAATCATGGTGGGGCCACATATTACTGTCCATATTTTCTTCATCGTTTCAGTAAAAAATCTCTGTTAAATGAACATGTTGTTTTGTGTAAAAAACACGAAGCTCAAAAATAGAAATTCCCGATGAAAAGAGCGACATCTTGTGTTTCAAAATTTTTTAAATGTCAGTTGAAAAAAAACAACATTTAGGATTTATGCCGATTTCGACTGTTTTCTCGAACCAATGGAAAACTCTGATGCGAATACTTCTGCATCAACCCTCACGAACAGACACGTGCCTTCCGGTTTTTGTTATATGGTGGTAAGATTACTGTAAACCCCCGGTGGTTTACAGTTGTCCGGATGTCATAAAGCATTTCATCGAGTGTCTCATGAACGAAAACGAGGAGATCGAGGAGATCCTGAGCACACCCGCTGAAATGATTTATGATGACCAAGCCCAACAAGATTTCCGAGGTGCCACATATGCGAAAAGCCGTTAGGTGTTGTCCGTGTGCGTGATCACTGCCATCTACATGTAACGGTGAGATTCCGCGGTGCCGCCCACTCCTACTGTTCTCTGCAATACAAAATAAGTATTACAGTCCCAGTCATATTTCACAATGGAAATAACTTAGACTCCCACCTCATCCTCCGAGAGTTCGGACAATTTGAAGAAAAGAACATTTCTTGCATTCCCAACAACATGGAGTAATACATCTCCTTCACGGTTAATTATCTCGTGTTCTTAGACTCGGTTCAGTTTATGAATGCTTCTTTGGATACTTTGGTCACAAAAATTTAAGCAATAGTGGAGGGCTGTCTCGGTTTAAGCACCTGGTCAAACACACTGATCTCATGAACGAGTAAGGCGAGCTTGCTTTTACGCAAGTGCGTCTTTTTTACGAGTACATAACAGGCCCCGAGAAAATGCTCATGAAAAACTTGCCTCCTAGAGAATCGTTTTATAGTTCTCTGACAGAGGAAACTGTGTCCGAAGAGGACTATCAATATGCGCAGGAGATTTGGCGGGCCTTTGATGTGCAAACTCTCGGGGAGTATCATGATCTCTACCTCAAGTGTGATGCGCTCCTGTTGGCGGATGTTTTTGATGCCTTCAGAGAGCTTTGCTTTACCAATTACGGTCTCGACATTCTACATTTCATTACTACCTTCCATGTCGTGTCAAGCTTGTTTGAAAATGACTGGGGTTCGGTTGGAACTTCTCACGGACCCCAACATGTATAACTTTTGCGAAGATATTATGAGAGGCGAAAATTAGATCCATTAATCTTCGTCACTGTCAAGCCAATAACAAGTACATGCCCGACTATGACATCCATCACGGAAACAAATTGCTTCTGTACCTTAAATTGAGGATGAAGCTGATACGCATAATCAGAATGCTGACCTTTGCCCCGAAACCCTGGATCAAACAGTACATTGACTTCAACACCAAAATGAGAAAACACGCTAAAAACGCTTTCGAAAAGGACTTTTTCAACTTGGCAAATAACGCCATTTTCGACAAAACTTTGGAAAACGTGCGTAAGAACCAAAGAGCGGACCTGATCTCCACTTCAAAAGAACGAAAAATGAATAAGCTCATAGCCTCCCACGCATTTAAATCCTTCAAACTTTTAACAATCATTTGGCGGCCATTCATATGTTGAAAACGAAAGTCAAACTGAATTGACCTTTGTATTGCGGGGTGTCTATTCTTGACATTTCAAATTGGCTCATGTATCATTTTCATTACGATGTTATGGAGCCAGTGAACGGTCACAAAGTAGAAGTCTGTTTTAGCGATACAGATAGTTTGTGTTATTTCATTAAGACAGACGATCCGTATGCTGATTTCGCCACAAAATTCCCAGACGTTTTTGACTTTTCAGATTACCCTCAAACACATCCTCTTTAAAGCGTCAAAACCAAATAATTAACCCTGTTAAAAATGCCATTTATGTCTAGAAAGAAAGTAAAATACATATAAACAGGACATTTTTCAGTGCAAAGTAGTCAAAAATCTTCTGAGAGCTGTTTGAATATCCACTGATAACTATTAATTGTAAAGGGAGGTAACTCATAAAACTGAATTGCCATATTTTACAGGGTCTAGCAGTGATTTACAAGGTTTTGATTATTTTGACTTGAGATTTTTGTTTAAAATGATGATTTGTAACTAAAATGATCCAATTTGATTATCATTTAGACAGTGTTTTACCTCTAGATTCACATTTTCTTTCAAGGTTTTTTGTAATTCATAATTCTGAAACAAAACTGTTAAGTTCCATAAGGCCATAGTAAACCCATCAGCAGCATTATGATTAATGACAGAACTGGCTTTTTCATAGGCACTGCAGTATTATGTATTTGAATAAGGCAGATTTTCATACTTAAAAAGATATAAGCTATATCAAAATGTGCATCTTAAATGGCAATAATGGCAAAAATTCCATGCTTCTTTACTAACCGCTAAATGGTGAACTTCAGCCGACAACCTACTGTCAGCGAAAACCTGCCAATGTTAAGCAGAAAAAGAAACATACATATGAATACGCGACATATTTCTATCCACAAATATTCTATGTCCAAGCTGTTATTGAAATATAAGTAAATAAAAGTGGTTCTCTGAAATGCTACCAACACCTCTCCTTGGATGAATATGCAAACTGTACCTATTTCAGTATGCCATTGCCATAATCAAGACTTCTGACAATTATTTACTTAAAGTATGTGATTCCATAAAATTGTTCAGAAACTAGTGTTGGGAAATCGGTTGCAAATCATAATCGATCATCGGTTGGAATCCGTTGCCACTTCCGATGCGATTTCGCGATTATAATCGGTTTTTTAACTTACGCAGGTTAACAAAAAGTCTTAGATCAGTAGCTTACAAAGTTACTTGGTACTAATAATTTCCAACTTTCTGACCAAACTCCTAATCAAAATCATTGCTGCCCAAAGAGGTTGTTTGTGCAACTGCACTGAACCCCTCTAGATCTGTCACTGGATTTTCAACAGCAAAATTGTTGCGTTTTCCTATGATAATAATATACTGATTTTAAGGCTGAAGACACAAAATACTAATTTAAGAGGTCTAGTAAATGCAAAACATATTTATTTGAAGAATTTTTACCATCGTCATATATTGATATAGCTACGCAACTCAGACGCTCGACAAAATCGGCGCCATTTTGCGTTTATGGTGTAAGACCTGTAAATAGATTTCCCTATATAAGCTATAGTAAACATGACATGCTTCAACATGCTGGCAATCATAGCTGGTACCATTTCCCAAGGGGTTAACTTACATGCTTTTAAAGCTTAGTGTTTGTATTATCCATTTCCAGCAAGAAAAGTAGGGTCATGTATCAATTAACAGAGATTTGCCATCTTGAATCCGGTGGTCTGTTTTTTTCACTACGGTGTGAACTTCAAAACTGTTTTTCATATGCCGTCTTAAAACCGGGGCCTTTTTTCATAGATTGCATTTCTAAACATAAATTTGGTATCAGTGTGTCAGTAAAAGCATGCCATTTACTAAACATGTCCCTTTCAGCCCATACTTGTCAATTAATGCCCCCAAAATGCAAAAAAATGGGACTATTTAGTGTCAGCCATTGCTTGACTAGCCCGAGTAGGAACATCCGGTGGACTATTTACAAGTAATTAACCTATAAGAAAACTTGTGTTTTTCAATATCTTATATTTTCTGTTTTTATTCAATAATATGATGTTTGCAATATATCTACCAAGTTTCAGCATTCAGTTAGCAAAAATGAACTCAATAAGAGGAATTTTCCAACACCACCTATTCTGGTACGCGTTTGCGGCCAAGCGCCTAAACCTAAGAATTCATTTCTTTCTAATAAAAATTGAAAACCATCAAATTTCTCAAAAACATGGTTATGAATAATAGTAAAACATCTCAACTAATAAAAGCAACTCACTTTTTGAGCTGACACATGCAAAATGGGCCACACAGGGTATCAATTGTGGCATTTTTAAGGCAAAAACAGTTTAAAAAGGCCCCAAACCTAATGAAAACCTAATTTTGCCTCCTGTAACACAGTTATACTGATTTTTGACTTTCATGTTTGCTTAAAATTGGTCAGCACACAATTTTAGTGGAAAATAACATTGCAGACAATATAAATATTCAAATTCTGCCCTCCACTTGTACTTCTTATAAGAAAACTTGTGTTTTTCAATATCTTATATTTTCTGTTTTTATTCAATAATATGATGTTTGCAATATATTTACCAAGTTTCAGCATTCAGTTAGCAAAAATGAACTCAATAAGAGGAATTTTCCAACACCACCTATTCTGGTACGCGTTTGCGGCCAAGCGCCTAAACCTAAGAATTCATTTCTTTCTAATAAAAATTGAAAACCATCAAATTTCTCAAAAACATGGTTATGAATAATAGTAAAACATCTCAACTAATAAAAGCAACTCACTTTTTGAGCTGACACATGCAAAATGGGCCACACAGGGTATCAATTGTGGCATTTTTAAGGCAAAAACAGTTTAAAAAGGCCCCAAACCTAATTAAAACCTAATTTTGCCTCCTGTAACACAGTTATACTGATTTTTGACTTTCATGTTTGCTTAAAATTGGTCAGCACACAATTTTAGTGGAAAATAACATTGCAGACAATATAAATATTCAAATTCTGCCCTCCACTTGTACTTCTTATAGGTGTAAGACCTGTAAATAGATTTCCCTATATAAGCTATAGTAAACATGACATGCTTCAACATGCTGGCAATCATAGCTGGTACCATTTCCCAAGGGGTTAACTTACATGCTTTTAAAGCTAAGTGTTTGTATTATCCATTTCCAGCAAGAAAAGTAGGGGTCATGTATCAATTAACAGAGATTTGCCATCTTGAATCCGGTG
Organism: Corbicula japonica; assembly: GCA_038501625.1. Lineage (NCBI taxonomy): Eukaryota > Metazoa > Mollusca > Bivalvia > Venerida > Cyrenidae > Corbicula > Corbicula japonica. The sequence goes on from JAZAYU010000445.1 coordinate 246,259, forward strand.
GTCTGTTTTTTTCACTACGGTGTGAACTTCAAAACTGTTTTTCATATGCCGTCTTAAAACCGGGGCCTTTTTTCATAGATTGCATTTCTAAACATAAATTTGGTATCAGTGTGTCAGTAAAAGCATGCCATTTACTAAACATGTCCCTTTCAGCCCATACTTGTCAATTAATGCCCCCAAAATGCAAAAAAATGGGACTATTTAGTGTCAGCCATTGCTTGACTAGCCCGAGTAGGAACATCCGGTGGACTATTTACAGGTAATTAACCTTATGTTTGTAACCTGTATTTTTGTACTCTTTTCTTTATAACAAATTCTGCAAATGTCTTGTGTTCAGTCTAAGTTCTTCGTTAATCTTGTTGAATCTAAAGTGCATTCACACTTCTGATTAAGTTTTCTTGTCTGGGTTCTCGTAAATCTCTCGGATGGGTCGCCATTTTACTTTCATTTTTTCAAAGTGATTTCCCTTTATAGCTGGTGTAAAAGCCGGAACCCGTACCTTTATATTTTGACTCTAACACTGCGCATGTCTCAACTGTTAATCGATTATGAGAGAACGACATCGATCATCGACATCGAGAAGCATTTACACGTCGCTAATCGATGTTTTCCGATCATCGGCAAATCACTATCAGAAACACTCCAAATTTGTCTTGAAACTGACTACATACCAACTGATGGCAAAATCTATTTCAAATTTGGCATCTTAAGAAGACAGTCCATGACTTTCAGTTTTATATTTAGGTTAGACTACAGTGATTCATTTCCCATAGACTCCCTATATAGCTTCATCTCCTATTCTGAAATAGCTTTTGGGTCAATGCCTTAAAATCTTACTTTTGCAAAGAAAACTAAACTAGAGACATCATAAAAACACAACAAAAATATAGCGTTACCACTAAACTTTTTCGCGACATAAACTGGAATACCACCACCCTCAGCTTTGCGCCACTTTCAGTTTCACTTTGTCCAAAATAATACCCATTTTTAAAGACAGAAATGTTCATACACTAAAAATAAAAATGCAAGTGTTTTTTTTTCAACTTCTTCTATACACTGTGCATTTTCACATAGCTATTTATTTTTTTTATTCTGCTTTCGCATTTTCAACCAATCACAGAATTACTTTATCTAATGGTCCGCACAAAATTGACTGGTTCATAACACCTCACTGTATTTTGCAAAGGTAATGCACCTTTTTCACTTAAATTGGTGTTTATTTTTTGTGGTAGTTGTCTTTTTCTCAATTATCATTCAAGGTAGAGCTTTGAAACCTAACATAGTTGTCTGAAATCACAATACCAATTATCAGGATAAGTTTCATGCTGGTACTCATACTCCAGGAAGAAGAATTGATCATAATATATACTCAAACTTTCGGTGCTATTGTATTCCTTCTACCATACATAGATCACATAAATCGGTGTGAAACATACATCAACAAATGTTTCACACTACATTTTTTTACAAAAACCAAATTTAGGGATTTTGATATAAATTGGCATACGTGTTTGTTAAATGGATCGATGAGCAGAAATTAACTTCAGTAATGTCTATCATACGTCCTGGGTGGTTTATAAAATAACGATTACCTTACAAAACGATATGACAGAACCAAATTTCCAGCCTTTCGGTATATGTTAATGTGTTAGTTAATTTACAGTTAAACTAATTCATCTCGAAACAGTTTCATAACTTAAATGCTTTCTTGTATGGAACTAAAGATAAGCTGGGACACAAATTGCTCAACGACGAACCAATGTGATGAACTAAACAATGTACCATTATCAGATTATAAACTTATTCATATATTGTGTGGATATAAGTAAAATATACACTTGAATTTTATCGTGAAAGGAGCAGTTTTCTCTGTTTACAATATGGAACATGGTAAATAATTTATTATTACTTCCTCAAGCTGGTTCATTATCAGAACACGTGTTGGTTTATTTTCAGTGTAATTTGAGATGCATACTTGTGGAACATACGCCCTTATCTTTTTTATGTCATTTAAACAGTCTTTGTAATTACTAAAACATTTTAGTTTATATCTAGATCAGAACGTTCATCCGCACAGTCTGATTAAGATTTACACTGTTCGCTTTTAGATACACTAAGTTATTTCTAACAGAAAAAACACGAACAGTGTAAATTCAGATGGGATGTCACTGATGTGCTGGATGATCCGAATATACATTGGTAGCTTATGTGATAACTATGGAAGAAAGGGTTTACCATTTTAATAAGTTTATCATTACACCAAAAAATCAAAAAATTAATGTGAAATATGCATATCAGGAATTGCCACATTCAGAAGACACATCCTTCATACAGAGCAAAGAAGAAACATGATGACAGGTATAAAAGAAACAAATCGAGCTTCTATGTTGTTTTACAAGATTTCCCCATAAAACTTCACAAACGCTTAAACCCCTGCCACCGTCGTGCAACCAATGAGGCAAGCAGCTCAAATCAATATTTAAATACTTCCTCTGCCTTCTACCTTGTAAGTCACGTCTACTTCACACTTAAAAGATCGTTAGCAAACTATATGTGTTCACTATGTTTAACAATATTTTTAAGCATCATGTTTAATTAGAAAAGTGACAAAAATCAGTCAATTTAGACTGTCTGTATTATTTTCTGAAGCGTATGCATATCTGTGCTGGTTTCTGTTTGAAACTTGCTTTTTGATGAGATAAATAAGTACAAAAACGCATTTCATATTTTTAAACCAATTTACTTTATAAATAGAAATATTCGGCAATTTAAAAGTCATTTACAAGATGCACGAAGTTTAAATTTCATCTTTATCTTTAATTAGGTTATTTTATGCTTTCAAGCTTTCGTGAATCTTCCTCTTTGAAAGTTTCATATCAGATTACCTAATGTAAACCGTATTCGCAGTATTGTCCAACAATATTTACCTGACACCTGCAATTGACTCTATATTTGGTATGTTTCTCAAACTTTACGATCTACAGTAAAACTTCGGTAACTCGAAAATCGAAAACTCGAGCACTCGGGAAAACTCGAAGTAGTTTTGCTGGTCCCGGCAATTTTCTTATATATTCTATATAAAAATACCATGGAAAACTCGAACTTCGAAAACTCGAGGCCAGGTGTCGGTCCCTTGAAGCATATTTCTTCTTTGTTTGTATTGAAAAACTCGAGTAATAAACGACAGATAAATTGTTCGCACCTCGAGTGAGTAATTGGCAAACGGTCACGCGTAGTTTTTCACACGTTGTGACGGGTTATAATTGGCAGTTAATTGTCAATCGCCAGCGTCTATCGTGTTTTAAGATCAAATGATCTGATTAAAGCTTTAGCTCAAATAAAAGAATATGAAACGAGGTTATTAGTTGTTTTTTATGTTGACGGGACCTAGTAAATAATACATCCGTATAAAAAAACGGCGCACCGTTTGTAAAGTATACTTGTTCTCGGACAAGTCAACACGAAATGTTTAAAAAGCTGTTTTCTTGAAAGAAAAACAGCTCACAAAGCTTTTCAAACAGGTATAACGGTCTAAAGAAAATACAGTGTGAAATGAATCTTACATTTACTTAACTGATATTCAGATGACATACTAAACAACAAGGCAATATACATGTGTTTATACGACTTGACTTAAAAATCGGACCTCATAAAGTGAAGCTTCGAAAACTCGAGCGCCATGGAAAACTCGAACATTTTCATATTCCCCTTGAGTATTCGAGTTTTCGAAGTTTTGCTGTACTTGTAAATCGATAAATGCATATAACCGGTCAAAAGATAAGAAGCCCGCTTAAGGGCCCACTGCACTCTTTCCCTGCACGTGCATAGATAAAAAGAAAATTATTAAAAATCTCAGTAACAGGAAACTGCCGTTCAGTGAAACTTTGCACAAAAATGAGTGTTACTAATGTATCTTTATTTTGCATATGGTAAGACATGCAGTAAAGAAAAATAGCGACATCTAAAAATTCACTAAAACTTCTATTTACATAAATTCACAAAGCTAAACGACCCAAAACATCATTTTAAATGCCCACGTGAGTAATATGATACTGACAACAATTTCTTGTGACCTTGTGACTAACAAACGTAATTTTAATAAGATATTAGTAAAAGTGTGTTTGACCTTCAATTTCCTGGTCGCTTACTAGTCGCGATTACAGATGACAATCATTGATTTCTCTTTTAGACGTTGAAAGTTTTTCACAAAGTACACAACAATTTTTTTGTTGGTATCATTACACTCACGTGGGAATTTAAAATGATATTTTGTTTTGCTTGGTTTTGGTGAATTTATTTAAATAGAATTTTAAAGAATTTTTATGTCAGGCATTTTTCTTTACTTTTCTAACGTGTCTTACTGTATGCAAAATAAAGATACATCAGTAACATTCATTTGTGCAATGTATCATTGAACGACATTTTACCGTTATTGTGATTTTGATTTTTTTTTTTTATTAATTAACGTGCAGTGGAGGACTGTAGTTGGCCCTTAAAGCGCAGTTGGTAAAGGTGTTTCAAAGGTGTTGGTTAAGGGGTTGCCCCGGATAGCTCAGCTGGTTGCGTCGCAGGAATTGCAAGGCTAGGCGCTGTCGCTAAGACGGTGCTGGTTCGCTCCAAGCTAGAGATACTATCATTTAAGATTAAAGACGTCAACTCTTGGGTTCGAATTCAGCTTTCTTCCAGTTTTTTTTTATTTTTCAAATTTCCTTTATCTTAAAACTCGGATAGACCGGTGTTTTCTGTGTATACTAACTGTTTAGTATTTTTATAATTGCATACTTATATAGTTTGTTTACTCTTAAGCAAAATCGTTTATAGCCTCTACGGTTGTATAATGTCACAAAAAGTGTTGACAACACACTATTTAAAAGGTATTCTAAAACGAGATATAGTAAGACGATTTCAAATGTAAATTCCAAAAATGTGTATTTTCATAATGCTATTAGGATTGAAACCAGAGACCTTCATGCATGTATACCAATACACCATAATTACCTGGCCTATGGAATGAACAAACATATCAAATTTTTGCAGGTTATGTACCAGTGTTTTTTCTAATGACCTTTACGAAAGTTAATGAGATGCCAGGTCTTAAGGTGGATGGACACGTTGCTCACCCAGTTTTTGACGTCAAAATTTAAATTTTGTCCAAATCTTATGAAATTTGGTCAGAATAATGTGTAAGGATCGCTTTATTGAAATATGCAAAATATTTTCACTTGCCGACGACAGATATTGAAAAACAGCGCCATCTATGAAGGCACCCGGATTTCCTCCGTTTTTCATTAAACGTAAAGATTTAACTATGAAGTTTACGCTCAAATGATACAAAATTTGCACTGAACATGCTCCAATACCAGTATTACAAGAATCGGGTAAAATCTTTGACTTGAGACACTCTATGTACCTGAAATATCATAATAATCAAGGTAACGCGAGCCTCTTTTGCACCGTTTTTTGCGTACCCCTACTGTCTTTGACGTAATTTAAGTCCGAAAGCAGACGGTGAAGTTCCTTTATGTTTTAACATGTTATTGTCAGATGTTTAAAATTTTGAAATGTGAAATAAAAAATGGGTGTCTTCGGGTTACTTTTTGCGTAAAAATAAAGAGAACGTAAATTCAGGTAATATTTTTGTGTTCGCACAAACGCCGACGTCACATTAATTATACACGACGGCGTTTTAACGTCTTTTTAACTGTTTAATTAATTTTAATTGTATACAGAGTTTTTCCCGTTTCCGACCGTTGGATTTATGATATCATATGCGATATTTTTTAAATGTTTTTAATCAAATGAAGTTTTCACGTATAGGTCCTATTTCAATAATTGACGACTGAACAGTGGCATATTTAGAGAAATAAAACAAAGTTTAATGAATATTTTGCTTAAAAAAGAGGTTTAAAAGTTGAACAAATAAATGCTAAATCAGCTCGAATATGGTAATTTCGAAGGTCAGCAAAATACTTTCAATTAACCGAAGCAAGTAATACACGTATGAGCAAATCATACTTTCCTAAATAAAACCAGTAAAACTACGTGAAATAACTATTTGTGTTTATTTATTTAAAAATCACTAGTAGACAAAGCAATAACTCTGAAAGGCGGAGTTGAGAACAGGTCGCAAAATATAAATACTTCCAAACTTTTACTGTCATCAGTGCGACGGGTGTGATTCCGGGTATGTAGGTTTTATTGGTGGTCACCAAGCCGGCACTCTCGCGCAGCATCATGCAAATGATAGTTACTAAGCATAGACAGCTGAAACTTCTTGTATATAAATAATGTTTGAAATTTATATCTTACTGCATTTATTTGCATTTAAACATATTATTTGATTTCATATTATTTTATTGATTAAAATACATTTTTCGCGGTACATATAGATCTACTGCACACGTAAGATTCATCAGGTCAACTGCTTTGAAACTGTATATGGGTAAAATGTGGAAAACGTGCACGTGTTTTCCAAAACCGGAATTGACGTTATTTAACATTTGAAAGCAGGGCCCAAGATCATACATGTTGAATTAAGAATTGAGATCAGTCTCAAATTTCAAGGATGAAATGGCAACTGGTCGCCAATTCAGCAAATCAGATGCTTGAGATTTGAGACTGATCTCCAGATTTAGTTTTATGATCTTGGGCACTGGAGTCTGTTAACGACTATCAGGCGATAAACATGAAGGCCCGTGCGTAAAACGGAAAATTCACTAATATATTTAAACAGAAACGATTAAAAAAAAACCTTGTGAATTCAAACGTAAATGAATATGATTTTCTGGAAGGCAAGCGGGTGGTCGAATTTCATGTGCTGATTGAGGGATTGAAAAAATGTCACAAGCGCGAAAATGAGTTGTCGTTAACAAACACAAAATCAGAAACAAAATACGGACTTGGAAGCTTTCGTCACATAGAGTGTGCATGGAGCTCGGCTGAAAACGCGGTTCCAGCCGGTAAATGTCATAAAACCAGCAACCATCAAACCGGAACTAGCTGCTTTGATATACAAAGTTAGCCGCAGGTAAATTAGTCTTTTTTATAATTACGTTATATTGCAGATTTGACATGTATTTTTAGTTTGTTTTTTGTCGTTTATTTTCGATTTTAATTCAATAAAAAATATGCTTTCGCCGAAAAATTACACTTCTGTTCCGGTCGCCCGACCTACCCAGATGTGAACCTGTCCATATTTCCGTTTCAAGCATGTCCTTTTCTCCGTCCTCTAGCTTGAACTATTGTTTTCTTAAAGGTAGTCTTTAGGTTTATAACATTTTCAACAGAATATTATGCTTTTAATCCCATATTCCTCTGTAACTGAAAATTATACATAAAGCGACGGTATTGTTTGTTAGCCATGATAAACGCTGGTATAGGGGAACAACAAATAAACAACATATTGGCGTTCATGAACCTTCCCATGGTGAATGAAGGCACTCTTTAAACCAGGGAAAAAGAAATTTGCTATAGTATAAAGACAGTTGCCGTGCAGTCATGTTCACGTGCAGTGAAAGGAGAAATTCTGTCTTCTGATTGTATGTCTTAGGTTATCTCTCGTTAAATGTTGTGAAGAACTGGCATGACGTAAAAAAGGGGAGAATACTAGAAATACTATGTTAATAATAACATTACAAAAGATTACAGAGCAATTCGTTGTCATTTTTACATTAATTTCTACAGTATGTTATTGCACGATACAGCTGAAGATTTTCTTTTTTCAATCATCTTTGAAGTTATAATTACGACGTGCTCTCCCAGCGTTACTGAGTTTTTTCTTACGGTAATTTGGAATATCTTCTTTTGTCTTATGGCTGGGAAAAATAATAATCTGGTTTTGGTGGCTCAAAATGCCCTGTCTGACAGCAAAGACGGTTTCTAACTTTATCACATACTTCGCTGAAACAAATACGAAATTGCAGCTGAAAAATCTAGTGATCATACATTCAAAATGTAGAAAAATCTCGAAAGTGTAGGCCACACTTTCCTATGATAACAAACCTAAATTTAAATTTTTGCAAAAATAATAAATGAAGTGCATGTTTATTGAGCGATTTTGTTTTAAATATGAAAAAAAGCGTACAAAGAAATACGATAATTAAAACGTTATTTCAACTACGCCTTCTTGTAATTAACGTGTGTGACGTCGGCGTTTGAATGAACGCAAAACTATTACCTGAATTTACGTTCTCTTTATTTTTACGCAAAAAGTAACCCGAAGACACCAATTTTTTATTTCACATTTCAAAATTTTAAACATCTGGCAATAACATATTAAAAAATAACGAAAGTTCACCGTCTGCTTTTACACGTATATAACGTTAAAAACAGTAGGGGTACGCAAAAAACGGTGCAAAAAAGGCTCGTATTACGTAGATTATTTTGATATTTCAAGTACATAGAATGTCTCAGTTCAAAGAGTTTACCCAATTCTTATAATACTTGTATTGGAGCATGTTCAGTGCAAATTTTGTATCATTTGAGCGTAAACTTCATGGTTAAATCTTTACGTTTAAAGAAAAACGGAGGAAATCCGGGTGCCTTTATAGATGGCGCTGTTTTTCAATATCCGTCGTCGGCAAGTGAAAATATTTTGCATATTTCAATAAAGCGATCCTCACACGTTATTCTGACCAAATTTCATAAGATTTGGACAAAAATTAATTTTTGACGTCAAAAACTGGGTGAGCAACGTGTCCATCCACCTTAATATGGTGCGTTATGGTTAATTTTATCTCGAAGGCAATAACATTGAATAAGTTACGATGACAAAGTCAAAATAAGCACAACCCTGGGGCAAATTGACGTCGAGATTAACTTTCAGTTTTTAGAGTGGCGGCGCGCATGCGCCGACAGGTTTAAGTTAGAAATCGACTCATTCATAAAATAGTTGCGCGACACGCGATTTTTAACTTCCGGTATATCATTGCGCCCACAGGCGTATTCAAGTAAACGGTTTTTACTATGACAGCGAGATCAGACTGAAATTTTATACAGACACTGCAAGCTTAACATTTTACGAATTTCGAGCGCTTTTTGTACGTTCTAATGTAATTTTAAAAAAAAGGTGAAATCAGGAATCGCCACATACAGAAATAACAAGCTTTCATGACAGAAAAACCATCCATGCTGAGATCATCAGAAACGCATGAGGCATTAAATTTTGTAAATGAAAAGTCGTGCAGTCGCGAAATAGTGCCGATATTAAAGCTCATAAATTCTTTATTTTTTCCATTATATTGAGAAAATCGACAAAAATAAATTACAGACTGAAACATATTTATTGAATAAACATAAGATTAGTGACTATATTCCCCGATTATCATCTCGATTTGCTTTTCCCACCATTTATAAAAGGAATTGCGCTCTAAAAATAAACTTGCGCTTGCATCAAAATAGAAATTACGGTGTGATATATAGTATGTAGATATTGAAGCAGATACTGCACATATATTTTAAATGTACTGAGGGAAATCATTGTATTTGAAAGCTACAAAACTTCATTTTTAGTTAAGGACATACGAATTATCATACATATATGTCAGCTGTTGACCTTGTTTAACGGATACACTCGTCGCTGTTAAATATTGCGCGTGCGGTAACTGTACGACACGTTTTCCTTAAAAACTAATTATTTCTGCTATTTACTGATTATCTGATTTCTGGCGATTATCTCAATACATGAGAATATTACTTTAACTACATAATTTTATTTTATTGCTAAGCACAACGAATTCAGTTGGAAATGAACGGCATCTTATCAGTAACTAACCATCAGCTGCTACAGTATAAAGTACTGAGAATCAGACGTGTCACAATTCAGCTTCTTAACTAAGTTTCCTTCAACGCCGACAGTCTTTCAACGCTTTCATCGCTTTCATTACTGCATATGAACATGCTTACCAAAACAAAATCTGCAACATCTTTTCGTGTTTTTCCTAGTCCTATTTTTTCTTCTTTGTTAAAAAATCCCTGAGATTTTAGCATCTGCTTGAAGATGGCATTTACAATATAAAAGTATAACCGACGTGTTAAAATGTTAATTGTACTGTTTCTTATCATGATCAACTAAAACGTAATTCCTAATAATTACTGCCTGGATGTAAATCTTCATTTTGATCCACTATCATCATTTTCAATTAATGTAATTGCTGGAAAAAGTATGGACTCAAGAAGGAACTACAGATGAAGAGTCTTAGCATGACTTGTGTTGGTTTTCTAAATAAGATTTTAATTTATTTCAGGGCAATGTTGGGACAAAACACCTAATAACTATAAAACCCGAGTCATCTCTTAACTTAGTAAAATAGTTGGTCATAAAATTAGATGCCCCCTATTGCTTCATTCATTCTTATATAAAGTCCACCTGTGCATTTTTTACCATTTGGTAAAGGTACTCTCGAAACTTTGTTTCAGAAACGCGGAGATTGTAACAAAAACGTTATTGACAGAAGGTTATAAACAATTAAGATTATGTAAACACGCCAAAATACGGTACTTTTAGGCAGATCTTCAGACATCTGTTCATTAACATGATATGTTTCCGCATTTTAATATTAAAGTAAAAGCACATATTCTTTTCGCTCGAAAGAAAATGGGACATGCCATCATTTGGCATTCGAGTATTGAGGCATTCTCTTTCTGGGATTACCTGGTTAACTGGACTGAACGTTTTTATTTTCATTTATTTGACTCTTTATGTTGCTTATATAATAACGGTCTTAATATTAGCTAATTTAGTCGGAATATCATTTTATATGTATTAAGTATAATTAAATAAAAAATAAACCTATCCAGTTTGTTATACATTAACTACATCGTCGAGCACGCGCAAAATGACACCGTGATCGAATTATTTTTTTTTTTAAGAATACAGTTATGAAATTTTCTTTTATACACCTGCCATTGCAAATCTTGAGGTAAACCTTAACATTGATTCTTCAGATGGTTTAATGTTTACACTCCATACTGCATTTCGAATTGCAATAGGTCACTTTTTCGACAGGCATATGCTTATAAAGAAAGTAATCACATCAGGATTAGCCACACTCTGAAAATACACGCAGCCAAAACGCAGATAGGAAAAAAATAAAGCGGTTATAAAATGGACAATTTCATAAATGGCACCACAAACAAATAAAGGAAATAAAGGAATTGAGATCCTGTAGTGTGAACCGCTTAAAACTGCCAATAATTGCAAAACAATTTTGCATTGAATATAATGCATTTTAAATAAAATATTGTAAAACTATTACTTACTGTGTCAATATGCCTTGAAAAGAAATGTGTTTAGTTTAGCTTTTCTTTCCTGAAACTACAAAATTAATATGTCTCAATGAAAAATATAATTACTTGAAAAGTGTTACTTTGTCGTAGTAAATCTAATTCTGTCCTGTAACCCCCAATTGTAAAAAGCTTTCTCGGTGCATGTAGCCGCATTTATAACTTTTCCATATCTAAATAGTATACATGTCATTATCATAATTTATGACTGCTCATTAATTAGTTTTATGCTTGTCGGTAGAATGAATGAATAAGTGAGTGAGTGAGTGAGTGAGTGAGTGAATGAATGAATGAATGAATGAATGAATGAATTCTTTATTGCTGTTAAAAAATATAGTATTGTTGAACTGCACACTGCATCGCTCTTATTGTTTCGTTTCGGGTAAAGACGAATGCTATAGCGACTTGTTTTTAGAGAAACAATCATATATCAAACCCACCAAAACAAAATAAAACATATTGTTGATTATTCTCAAAAAATGTTTACTCACTGCAAACTATATTTTTCATTGTATTTCTTAAACTGTGTTGGTATATGTAATTATTTGATTTATATATTTATTTAATAATGTAGTTTGTAAGGTCTGTGGGGGATGGCTCCCCGACCCCCTCAGCACCTATGACGGGGAAAGGGGCCTGAAACGAAAAAAAAATTAGTTTTATGCTTGGCGCCTTTTGGCATGCGTCAAAATAGGCAATAATTTCTTCCAGAAGGTACCATATAAAGTATTTGGTTCCTTTTGAATCTAACTGTTTTATGGATTTATTTATTATTTATGCTTAATGGGAGATGTGCAAGATTTATGAATGGACCAGATTTGCGAAAAGGGTTATTAATCAGTCACTATTTGAAGCTCAAATATTGATTTACACCCGAAATATTTCAAACCAATATTTTATTTAAAAAAAAAGATATAGACCTTTTCGGGTTAAATTGGTACGTTAACAACGGAAGCTAATTTCGCGCATGCGCGTTGTGCAAAAAAAATCACACGGAGAACAACAATTCAGCGATGAATTAAAGGAAAATGAGTAATTACGCTAATAGTTTACCACCAGATAACCAGAAATGGTACTTTGAGAAGCTAACTAATCTTGGTTTTCATAAACACCACATCGATGATCCGTATATTGGGCTTGACAAGACAAGAAATGTTAGTAAAGTTGACACCAGCTCGGGATCGGAGCGAAAATGGCTGGACGACCCAACTAAATGACCAAAGTTAGAATTCGGTGACATATTTACTTATTTCATTGATAAACCTGGACCATTCACCAGAGAGAACATGCGGGCACACCGATCTCTTGACGCCTACTCGTATTACAAAGATGGATGGGTTCGGAAATGTGTACATAGTACAAGCAACACTGGCATCATGATTATCAGAGCAAAGGTCTTACGGTCTCAAGGGGTAACACAAGATGCACACTTAGCCTGGGCTGCCATTCGACACCGTGAACACATGGTTGAGTCAGGACACTGCACCTGCATGGTTGGGTGAGTAATGTTCTATATTGAGTTAGTAGGCGTCCTACCGAGTCTTTCGGAGAAAAGTATATAATGTATATATTAGTGAGTTAAGAAACATTCGGTAGGTAAAAAACTAGCTATTCATCTTAGTCTGAGGTTTAGGGCACTTGAGAATAATATAAATTTTGATTCATACCTGAACTTGTAATGTGAATATAATTTATAAAAACAATGTTATATACTTACAATTATATTCTCCATTGTTTATTTCAGGCTTGGAGAAGTATGTTCTCATGTCGCTGCCATACTTTACAAAGTTGAAGGATTCATACGCCTGTACCCAGAACTACATAGTTCTTCAGTTACTTCAGAGCCTTGTGCATGGAACCAGACTGTTGCTAAAAAGGTAACCCTAAGACAGAGCCTGCTAGCCTACCCTATCAGTAGATCTTGACTGGTTATATATATCTCAATGTCTTGTTAGACAAAAATATTTAATGAAGAAATATGTGTGTTACATTTTTAGTGAATTTAAACTAAAATAACTGTTATAGTTACATTTAAATATTACTCTGCATGTGGCCAATATATTGTGAAGTTTTGTCATAAATAAAAAATGAAATAAACCAGCCTTCTGATAGATGCCTACTGCACTTCAGTTATTTGCTGATTCCGTGTTGCTTTTTTTACATTGAGGCTGTTCCACTGGCAGAGATTGAGTTCGATAAACCAAAACGAATCGGTGATTCAGAGACAACTCTCATAAAAAGAAAAAACACCGCTGGAAAAGAACCCGTATCAGCAGATCTGTCATCATTATTATCTGATTTAAACAAGTGTGCCCCGAAAGCAGTAGTGTTTACTGTTCTGGAGCCAGAAAAAAATAGGCCTAGTAGGGATTATACATTACCACCAAACTTAAATCTTCTCTACAAAAAAGAAAACTCAACATTGCCAGAATATGACTTGAGAACACTTTTTAGTCAAACATTTGATAGCATATCCTCTACTGAGGAGCAAAACCGGGAACTCGAGAGAATAACCCGAAACCAGTCAAAACGTGGTCTGTGGCACACATACAGAGCTGGAAGAATAACAAGTTCAAACTTCCATGAAGCATGTTATACCAATATAGATAAGCCTTCTGTGTCGCTTATTAAAAAGTAGTTCATGGTAACACTTTTAATTCAGTGGCAACAAGCTGGGGTAATACAAATGAAAGTGTAGCTTTGGACCAGTACAAGGATTTGACTTCTGGAAAACATACAAATGTAATCTTCTCCAAGTGTGGCTTCCAAATTGGAAACAATTATCCATTTCTTGGTGCTACTCCAGATAGCATTGTAAAGTGCGACTGCTGCGGCAGAGATTCGGTAGAAATCAAATATCCACATTCTTTTAAAGATGAGCATCCTTGTACTGTACTAAATAAAGACTTCTCTCTATCAGTTCATGAAAGAGGTTCCGATGGCATTTGTGACAGTGGACTGAAGTACAAACATCCCTATTTTTACCAAGTTCAGGGTCAAATAGGACTATGTGACTTGGATTATTGTGACTTTGTGTGTTATACTACCAAAGGGCTGCACATTGAGCGAATATATTTTGACATTGACTTCTTTAAAGCTATGGTGCTTAAGCTAACAATATTCTACAAACAATGCATTGTTCCTGAAATTTTGACACACAGTATTCTGACCATTCCAGTTGCCACTAAACAGTCAAAAAAAGGAAGCAGAGTGAAATCTTCACCATCGTAGAAATGTACTTAGCAGTAAAATTCTCAAGTTATCTTAACATTTTATTAATTATGTGACTTTAAAAAGAGCATTTGGATGGCCAGCTTTTATTTTAAAGTGACAATGGTAAAACAATTAATGTTAAACCTTTCTTTTATATATCTATATATATTTATGCCTTAATGACATTGGCAACTGGTGCAGATCCAGATCAGCTAACACATCCATGCCATCTGATCTGAGTAAACACTGCGGCTCTAGGTCAGATATAACCTATTGAATCAAAATGCAAAGAGTGCAGACCCTGATCAGACAGCACAGATGTGCCAGCTGATTTGGATCTACATGTTCAACCACTATTATATCGGCATATAAATGTTAATGGGTTAATAACCAGTTAAAAATTAAAAAAGGAAACAGTGCAGATCCTGATCCCGGCCGATCTTGATCTACAGTGTTCACCTAGAAGATAATGGCGTAAAAGTGTTGAAGGGCTTTGATGGATTTGGAATTGAGAGTTTTAATGAATACACATTATTGCAAGGTCATAAAAGTATCTTCTGTGATAGTCGTTTTGTGCCAAGTGTTTATTGTGTATGTGTAAATAAAATGTAACATAACCTGAACCATTTTATCTTTCAAACAAAAGGAACTTTTATCACCAAATCAAATTGTCATAGAATGATAATAATTTAATAAAATGTTAACACTAACTTAAATACTGTCGTTATTTCTTTCCTTAGTGGTATAGTTCTGATAAAAGAACATAGTATAGATTATTATAGATAACTAGACAGTCACTTGACAAACAGTTACATTGAAATACGTTTAAAAAAAGTAAGTAAAAAGTTTTACAATTTTGATACGACAATGTCCAATTAATGAGTAATGATAACTTCAACTTTCATTTATCCGTCATAAGAATTATATAAAGATCATTTTTGTTTAATTAATTACTATTATCACGTGACTGTCAACTTATCCATACTCAGTTATACTTAAATAAAATAAAAAGCATCTTCAAAACCTGTTACTGTACTGGACAAACAGCTTATATTTCATACAGGACCACTGTATTATGATAACATTGCATATCTGTTCACTCTAAGGATATGCACCTGTAAAATCTATTATCTTTCTGACCAGGAAGCAACAACTAGCTTATCTTCATCTTCAGGCAGGATGATGTTTTATTTTAAAAATGGACGTGACTACAGTGAAAGCCGCTCACACTTCATCAGACTTCGGATGTTTTTCTTTTGATATAAAGGTTGAGAAAATAAAAACTCTTTCACTTTTTCTTTTTTTATACCTAACAAATATTTATATATAACAAATACAAAAAGTAATGAAAATACATGTAGTATGCAATAACAATAATAAGCAGAAAAACAACAAATTCAAAACAGTTAGAAAATGGCACCAAACGCACACAAGATTTACACTCCTATCATTAGCATGGATCTATAATGTCAGTGTCGTCCTACAACAAGGGATTATTCATATTTACAATACTGCTAATAACAACCAATAGTTTTTTTACTGTTCCTGATTTCCGCACAAGTGAAATAGGCATTGGCGCACACATAATTTTGAAGTCTTTAAGTCGCCCAATTACTCGTCCCACGTGTATTCTTGCACGCGACATCCTCCTTGACTCTTCCACTTCTCTAGGAGAGAGCTGCTTTTTTCCCCTAGTAAACGCGGGTATAATCAAGTTAACACACCTCTGGCCAAAGTCCTCTTTCATGTTAAATCCACGATCAGCCAGCACGGCATCCCCGGGACTAAATAAGTCCAAAAGCCCACTTTCCAGTGTGATTTTTCGGTCGCTTACCCGTCCACCCCACACATCAGACAGAAATGAAACTGCACCAGAAGGAGTAATTCCTATTATGATTTTCAATGTATTGTGTTTTGTGTAATTGGAGTATGTCTGGGCTCTTGCTTTTAAGGCTGTTGGTCTGTCTATAAAAATCTCGGTACAGTCAATGATGCACTTTACTTTTCTAAATTGTTCATTACAAAATACATCTGGAAGCTGTACTTCTTTGTCAATAGGTGGCCATATTACTAATCCTGATATTGCAGTGTGAAGTGCATCAAGCCATGAATGAAAGATTACATTAACAGTCGACACACTAACTCCAAGGCGGTAGGCTAAATCCTCCATTCCAGGATTGTGTCGGAGTTTCACCAGTGTCACAACCATTTCATCTTTTAGCGGTATTTTTGTCTTGTTTGAATTTCTCTGAACATACTTAGCTGCATGGTTGAAGACCACTATAAAGGTATCGTAAATGGGTAGTCCTGTGTAATTTTGCGTTTTAATGTCATTTTCTTCAATGATTCTATGAGAAAAGCATAGTTTCACCTTCTCTAATAAAAGTTCATTGTCATTTTCTAGAACTGAAATCTTCTGTTGTATTCTTTCCAGTTCTTCAGAAAAGGTGTTTGTTTGCTGATTTAATACCGTGTTCATTGAGAGTAAAGTCTGAATAAAATCTTTTTGCCTCTCGATCGTTTCACATTGACTGTTACTTAATAAGGTCAATGCATCTAAGTCCACAAAGGAGACATCTGTTTGAGTAGAACTCTCAACAGTACACTTAGTTATTAATTGTTCATGTTCTTGACACACATTTTCACAATCTGATAGTTGCAAAAGGGCTAAAGCTGCGGCTGACTTAGACTTGTTCTCCTCGCGTCCCTTGACTCTATTGGAGCGGTCTAGTTTGGACTGTAGAACATTCGGGGTCTTCTTTGGCAACGGTGTATGTTCAAACACGGTTTGGATGTAGTCCAGATGAAGTGGGTTTGTACTTGGCTTTCCTGAAATAGAATAAAAAAATTGTTATGACAATTAATAACAAATTACAATTTCACGGATCTACACTGTTTATCCATGTGAAAAGGAAGGAGTTCATGTGTTTAGCCATCAAAAAGGTAAACACATGTACATATATTATACAGCAAGACAATATTTCATCATGGTTGTACCAATGTTAAAAAAGTGGAAAAATCTAGGTGATGTAAGTATATGACTACATCCCTGGACCTGATCATATTTTTGTTATTAGATTGAAGTCTCTAACCAATTCTTCAAATCACTTTAAATCAATGAACTGTGTTAATCTGGATATGTCGGAACATGTTGCTATTTCAAAACTTTTATTTTCTCTAAATAAAGGTTACAAAAATTAAGTTGTAGACTTTTGAATAGTTGCGCTATGACCAAATATGTATGGGTACGAAATGACAAGATACTTTAATTTAAAAGTTTAAAAAAGTCAACATCAAGATCATCCAGTACATCCATAATTTGTTATCAGATCAACACTGTTTTCTGTCATTAAATTAGGTTATGTTTTGCTAAGAGATGAACAGTATAAATCCAGATCAGAAAGAATTTTCTTTCATCACAAGTGAAATACGACGGCCCCAACTGGTTGTAGATAGTGGGTGGGGTAAAAATAAAACGATATTTTCCCAATGGTTTGGAACGTAATTACCTGTCACAAAATGCATGTTGTACACCCTGTCGTGATCTTTTAGCTGCCACAGTCTATCTGGACGCACACTCTTATTTCCAGGAGCTGGTAGCCTTCAAATTTTTACGATCCATTTGTTCAGTCTTGTGGGATCGGACATGGGCAGTCTGAACAATTTCACTTCGTTTGTCCCTTTTACTAATCGCCTTGTACACCCTGGGGCACAACATGATGACGGCATGTCTAATTGTCACTTTTAATTCCAAAGTTATCACATATTACAAGATAAATCTGTCAAACACACTGATAAAATCAATATTTCTTTGTTTTAGCTTCCTTGTTATCGAATATTTTGCCCTACGGAGTATACGCATGCGCGTACTTTTTACGGTTTCCGGGAAAAATGCAGGGCAACCGATCGCGTCCCGAAAAAGGTCTATATAAATGGTGTTTCCTATCCTATGCGACGCGCATAGGTTAGCTATTTTTGTATTTCCCGCGTAAAGCCGCGATGGTTTTTGGGATTGTCACGTGATCACTTCAACCAAAATACGCATTCGGTGTACCTTGCCGACTAATCAATCGCTAATTAAAAAAATATAGAATGTATTTTTGTATTGGGATTTCTTCAGCGGATTGTTTTCAGGTCCGGTAAAATGGTGAAATTAACCGAAAACTTCCTCCTGGGGATTTGAAATGTAGAGTTTAGGGAAAAGTACACGTAAGTGTTACATAGATCGATCTGTTTACGATTTTACCGAGTACACTTGCTCGACCTTGCACATCTCCCTGTAAAAGGAACCATGATTGTAAAGAACAGTCCTTTATGGTTTTCATTGTACGCAAAATGAACAATCAGACTAACCAGATTTTAATTTTATTTGATCCAGTAAATAGAAAATGACATTTTTATGTGTTATATATTACAAAAAACACAACAAAGTAGACCTGTCATCGAAGAACTATTAAACACAGTTAAACTAGTATTTCTAGTAAAAGACTGACTTGAAAATGTATACTGCATAATATTTAGACAATGTACTTCAGAGATAAACATACATTCAAACGAAGGTCTGTATGCTATCAATATTCTTTACTCTGATTGTGTATCCTCAGCTTCAGAGTCAATTGGTACGCAGTGCTTTTCAGTCTTGCTGATTGGCAAATAGGCATATGTTGATAAAACTCTTCTGGAATTATTTCCCGTTCACAATGATGGATAACATCCTTTAACTTCTGGATCGAAATTTAGAAGTTTGGACAGGTAGCACTGGCGCAGGTCACTTTTCCCTGTTTCCTTGTTGACATTTGTACTTGAATTTAATGAAAGTCTGTGCTGTCAAATGTATAATGTACGAACACAGACCTCGGACTATCTTGTCGCACTTGTAACCACTTTACACGGAGCCAGTTAATACACCGGTCAGTAGTGGATGTTTTGGGATTTTTCAGCACTTCTTTGCATTAATCTTTGAAGTCAATAATATGGTTGTATTTTATTGGTACAGTTACATACCGATTTTCCATCCGAGATAATGCAATGAGTGTACACCACTGTGAAGGGACATAGACGAGTGTGATTTTCTTTGCTGTTTCTATGGATGCATGGACCGAATCACATGCCATACCAAGAACTTGTGACTAATTCAATTTAGTTGTGGTACAATTGATATTGCGTAAAGGTGTCATGAAGTAAACACTGGTTTCTGTCCGCCACATGAATCAGAATAGTAAACTATTTTGTTTAGGTCTGTTGAATGACACAGGGACATTGTGATTTTTAGGAGGAATTTTGCAAATTCACAAGATCCTCGTTTGCACTGTGTTTCGTCCCACATGTGACAGAAGACATGTTTATTCCCCTAAAGAATATAATACAGTAGTATGTACCAAAGAAGCTGAGTGTGTGCCATCAACTGAGTAGGAACTGTCAGCACCATCTTTAGTTTGTCTTAGATCTTTAACTGTCTCTTCTAATTTGGAACTGAACTAACAACCTTAATTAGCACAAGTGATGTGCTTTGTGCCTATAGAACCAGAGCTGGGTTGAGAGAGTACATGTACAGGACTAGCGGGGTGTTCTGTGATTCCATATGCAAGACTTGTGTTTTCATGCATAGGAATACTGCTGAATTCTATGTCCTGATGTCTAATGCCTGTGCTTTGCTCTGTGTCTTCATGAATATAACCAGTAATGAGCTTTGTGTTCTTTTATAGGACCAGTACTGGGCTCTTTGACTTCAAGAATAAGACCAGTGCTTAGCTCTTTATATTGATGTATGGAACAATTACTGGATTTGTTCCGGAATGTTTTTTGTAGGACCAGAAATTTTCACGTAGCTTAAAAATAAACTCCACAGGTATCTATCCATCATGTGTAGCGAGTCGTCCTTCTTGCGCATTTTCGAAAAGGTACTTCCCCAAGCAGAGTTGTGTGTTCTAAATCATCATCAGACCACGCATCATTCTGGCAAAACAAAAGCACCCATGGGAAATATACATGTGTCACATTTATGTTCTAGATGCGAATAAGTTTTATCTTTTTTCGAAGAAAACGTTATCCAAATAAGTACCACAGGTCAAATAGCCAATACAATCTCAATCTGTGGGTCATGAGATCGACTCCTAAGTCGTCCTTTGTATTAATTACTTTTTTCGAATAGGAATTGTTCCCGTGTGTTGTGTGTTTTATGCCTGATATCCAAAAGAACAATGTATGCTTCTGGAACTGAGACATCTTCTCATTTATGCACTCTCTACTAACTCACACACTTCTGGATACTAAGTACAGATGGGCGACGATAAATAATGCAAATACAATTAATGAAGCATTAGGTTAAGCATTAGAAAATGATGGACGTTTGACGAAAATGTATAAGGTGCCACTAATTTGAGTGCGGACCCATGATACGGTACGAAGGATTCGGTCAGTTTTCATGATATTGTGATACAATTAAAGAATAAAACATCATATGTTTAGGTGCAAAATTCATTGCAAACATAGTCTTGATGCTCACAGCAATGTCAAGAAAATATTTTATTTGAAAACAGAAAATGTTGACTTCAAATATATTCCAAATATTCATTTTCCCACATCCGCTCTAGCTATTTTCACTTAGAAAAGAAATCTTACTATTCATGGATGAAAACTAGGTAAAAACCTAACCTTAAATGATCATTATATTCCGTAGACACTTTTTTATACACTTACTTCAAAGGGGTGCATTTTTCCGTTTTTCTTCATGGATTGACTTTTTCTCAGTTTGTTTTGTCTACAATGATACGGTGATAACGCCCAGGATGATACAAGAACGGCGGTATGCGGAAAAAATTATGCGTACATGTATACATGTACCGTAAGAGGTAAGAACGAACATTACCCGTGCGAACGGATCACTATCTTGGTAACGGAAGTAATGCAATTTTTATTACATAAAGTGAATATTCTAGAGGCTGGAAATATGTTGAATATCTAACAAGATCTTGTCGCTACAGCAAATCAGTGAATTGCAAGCCCGAAAGGAAACCCATGAGCAAACCTACAAAGGTACGAGCATGTGCGTATTGCGCGGGAGAGCAAGTGTAGATTGTACAGATAAAAAAGAGACTGAAAAGAGGCAAAAGAAAAACCTCTTTGTTTCAACTGCATAGGAACTCACAAGGTAACTGACTATACATCCAAATTTAAATGTAAAATATGTTCACGGAGGTATCCCACTAGTTTATGCGAAGGAGAAATAGCGACCAAATCCGCTGACCAACGCCCTGCACACAACGCGAAGAATAACAGCACATCGGTTCTACACTCAGCATATACCTTTGAATCTGGAGCCGATTTACTAAAAACAGCAATCTCCATGGTTACATCGGATTGTACCTCCACTATTGCAAACATCCTGTTTGATGAAGGTTCGCAGAGCTCATTCGTAACTGAACAATTAGCGCAGAAACTCCAGCTGAAGCCAACCGGAAGTGAAACACTGCCTATCAGGGTTCGGAGACAGAGAGAGGCGTTACGACATTTTGACACAACCACAGTCTAGTTGCAATCCCCGAAAGAGGAAATTCCTATTAGAGTTCTGATAGTGCCGGAAATATCTGTACCGCTAAAATCTTCCCAGAAACAAGTTGTTCAACTCACATATCTAAAGGTGCTTAAACTTGCAAATCCCATGTTAGAATATGAATATTCCGAGATCGAATGCTTGTAGGCGCTGATCATTACTGGGACGTTATAAAAGATCAAGTAATCAGAGGAAACGGAGCGACTGCCGTAGAGTTTAAAATCTTCTGTCAGGTCCATATCTCTCCACACTTCCGGTGTCTAGGATGAACGTCTTGATTTTGCACGTGCAGAAGGAAGTTCTACAGAAAATAACTGCAGATGAAGAATGCATTGAAAATGACCGACCGACCACACAAAGGTCTATAGATCACACAGACGGGGATTAACTAACCCCTTCCCATCAATTCTACGGACGCAAAATTACCTCCCCCGACGACAGGTTGCCGACTGCAGATGACACGACCAATGATTCAGCAGAAAAAGCTTGCAGATATAAGTCTGCAACATTTGAAAATTTTAATTCAAGATTGAAGCATGAATACTTTACATCTTTGCGAGAGTTTCATAAGATGTCCGGAAACCATGGCGACACTGAGACGATTGGTGACGATGTGCACATACACGAAGAAAGTTTACCGAGAAATCGCTTGTCCCTGGGCGTTCTCAATGATAGTGTCTCTAGCTAGGATCGAATCCACAGCGTCACGGCGACAGCCCTGCGACGCAACCACCCGAGCCAACCGGGACAACCCCCAAAAATGCCGATGCGACAGCCCTAATATACGTAATTATCACTGCATAACATCAGTAACGGGTTATTTCACTGATAACAGTACTGACTAAAGGACGTAGTCATTAGTGGAGACGGTCTCATCCGAGCAGCACGTGTCAGGTCCAGACGAGGCGTTACTTCGCGACTCATTTCCAGACTGTATCCACTCGAGTTGAAATAACCATAAACTCTTAATTATATTTACTGTGTGATTACTAAGTGTTTATTCAGCGAATTTTTCGTGATTTTGTTTAAGTTTAATCAGACTAGAAAATTAATGTCAGTAATAATAATTACAGAGAAACTTTAACCTATTTTAACTTATATCAATGAAAATATGACAAATCCATGTGAAATTTTTAAATATATTTCTTGTCCCCGGAGTGTCACGTAAAGTTACACGGACTATGAAGACGCGCCATTATCGGCGTCACCTTAAGAAACGCGCAAAATATATTACCATGTTTTGCCGTCTGCGACGTGACTTGTTTATACTTCCGATAAGTAAACTGTCAAACAGTGTAGCAGCTTTTTCCTCATTTTATTGTCTACACGACATACACAGTGTTATGAACCACGTAAAGAGTTGACACCCTGCGTATGACATATTTTACTGGATATAGGGGTGTTTTATGGGGTATTGCATTTATTTCCACTTTAGTGACATCTTGAGATCATTCTTCGAGAATTATGACTATTAGATGCCCCCTATTGATTATGGTTAAGGATACGGCGAACAAATACGAATACGGTCGGTGCCCAATCGGTTATTTTACTTTCAGTTACTGAGTGTTTTACCGGTTGTCATGCATTTTATTTCTGGGTTTGTTTGTAAACAGCCATTGATGATTGACAAGTGTTCAATCAATTAAACAAATATTTAATGAGTTTTTTGTTTCACTTTTATTCTAACCTTTTTATATCGGTTGTATTTTTGATCGGTTGCTTATCGGTGGCCTATCGGATATATCGGTTGTAGACACTCTGTCGATCGGTGTCATCAGTTTTAGACAGGATGTCGATCGGTAATGATCGGTTAAAGACAGGTTGTCGATCGGTTATTTGTAAAATGTTATCACAGATCGAAAAATTTAAACATTT
This sequence comes from Corbicula japonica, assembly GCA_038501625.1. Lineage (NCBI taxonomy): Eukaryota > Metazoa > Mollusca > Bivalvia > Venerida > Cyrenidae > Corbicula > Corbicula japonica. The sequence continues at coordinate 270,182 of JAZAYU010000445.1, forward strand.
ACAAAAATCCCTCAGTAATTTTCACTGACGAAACTCATCTTTTCCCAATAGCAGTTGATAGGTGATAAACAGTTGACCAATTGGTGATATCGGTGTTAAATCCCTTCTAATCGGTTCACTTCATAATTTGGCAAAAAACTACCGACATACATGTATAACCGATTGCTCTGTGTCACTAGGGTGTAATGCAATAACCTTAAAGACAAACTGTGCAAGGACATGTTCATCGGAATAGTTGCTCTGATTCTAGTTAAACCACCGTTGCATTATCAGCACGAAACGTAACAAATCCTCCACCTGGTTAGGGCTTTGTTATAGAATTAAAAGAAGCAATATTCACACTCTTTTAAAATGGCCATAGAGGGGAAAAGTTGTAGACTGACTTTTAATCGGTTGATCGTAAAACCAAATATAATACTCAAAGTTTTTAATGCGAGTAAGCCACACATCAGAGCTGTGAATTCTTAATTATGTATAAATTTACATTGGAAATTGTTTCGTGATATATCAAAAACATGCAATAGTCGTGCATACGAATGAACCTGGATTGTCATAGTGTTCACATGAACATGTACCTGCCATGTGTAGAGTTGTCGATCTTAACTTTTACTAGAAAGACTGAAAGTTTAAAAATGAAGGTTTGTCGGATGCACACATATATTGTTATATAAAAAAACAACCCCAAAATACAACAACAAAAAACAAACCAATTATGCATAATCTTACATTTCTTAAACATACATTTTACATAATTTATGAAACGTCACTAAGTCATTTTGAAAGGAAAAAACACATTATACATATCGTATATAGAATGTCAAGTTATTTGTAACGAGAACTGGAATGAAAAAGACTGTTTTAAAAAATATGTTCTTTTAAGGTGGAATGTACCTTTAAAAAAAAATCGAGAAAATAATGGAATTCGGTATCAAATGAAAGTTTATGATATTCCTGATACGAAATGGACATTGGTTTTGAGAGTTATAAAGCCTGTCACTGTACATGACGTCGCAAACAACACCATCTTTGCACGTTTTTGACGGTCTGTCAATGGTCGTAAAATCGCCGTATTTTTCATTTTTGATCTAAAAAAGTGACGCATAGAGACAATTTTACGAAACAGAATGATCAAGTTAGTGATTTCTTTTATGCTGATAGGAAAACATGATACATTTATTCACAATTGTTAAATTAATAACAAAAATTGGATGTTTGAAAATTTTGAGTTTTCGTCGATTTTTCACGTTTTAAGTCCAATTAGAAAAAATCGGCCCGATTTTTTTTTGCAATATTTTATAGGTTCAGGGACAATATATTTTCAATTTCATAGTCAATTTTCAAAAACTTTCACCGTCGATTTATTTTTCAATCGCTATTTGACGAAGTACACCACACGTCGTATTTTGACGCCGTAAACATCGAAGTTTACGTTTCGTTATGCCGTATATGTTTGTTGACGCTAATCATTTGGATAAACAACGTTAACAAAAATTCAGATTTGATTTGTTATTTCGAAAATAAAACAACGATACACAAATTAAATTTAAATGACAGTTTTCATATCAAAATTGATGAAATGAGAGCAGTATCCGCGCAATTTTTTTTTAAAACCTTAGCCTATAAATGTTTTTGAGAACCAGAGCAAATAAAGTTTCAGTTGTATTGCGGCTGAATATGTTCCGTATGATTGTTTTTCATTTTCAAAATTTAAATTTTATTCTTAATACACATCGAATAGCATATATTAAACAAAAACAACAACCTTTTAACGTTACGATGTAATCGTATTTAAGCATACAATATTTTCGGCCTGCTAAAACTTCTTAAATAAAAATCCGGAGATTTAGGCTGAATATATCAATTATGACGACGACTTCGATGATGTTGTTTGTTGTTGTTGATTTAATGTCTTGTAGCTGCTGTTAACTATGGATGTGACTAAACAAAAATGGAGATGATGCTGATGAAAATGATGTTGTTTAATGTCATGTTGCTGCTGTTAACCATGATTGTGACTAAAAATTATGATGATGATGATGTTGGTTGTGGTGGTGGTGGTGGTATTTTCTCATATTCTTTTTTATAATTATATTCTTCAAATAATTTTATAAATGTATTGTGTTTAAAATGACTTTTAACTATTTTTATTTTTCATTTTTTTAATTTCTGTTAAACCTGTTAAGACCTGTGTTTGACAATATTTCAATGAACATGCAATGAAAATAGATGAAAGCATGTGTATAATCGAGGCCCTTGTTTCGTTTATTGTATAGTTGTGCCAGAGGCACTGAGGCAGCATATCACTGACCACACCCTCGTTATCTCGCAATAAACAGGAAATTTGCGACTATGTAGCAGAATAACAATAATTACGTTAATTGCACAACTTAAAATAAGATTTGATTAATCTAATTTATCTATTTTTTGCAATTTCATACAAATTCGGAGATTTTGACTGTAAATCCGGAGATCCAGTGAGGTAACTTAAAATCCGGCGATTTCGGATAAACTCCCGAGATTTGGCAGGCCTGAATATCTATCTTCAAATGTGACAGACATTAATGGCTATGTTTCCTTAATCAAAAAGAACAAAACATTTACAAAAAAATCAGAGTTGGTAGAATATAATCTCACGGCCGTAAAAATATATGATGTTTCAACCCCTTGCGACCACCCTCTGCCACGTGACTGCATAAACTGTCGGTGCCGTTACACGTTCCATGCCTAATCCTATGCTGATATTAACAATGATAAATCGATGTTGATATATACAGTGATAAATGATTAACATTTTGTTGAAGGAACTATTTCGCACAATATGAAATTCCGGGATAAATGTTATGCTCTTCACTGACGCACGTACGTACATACATACGGACTGAGTTTCACAAAACTGTGTAATGTCAGTCTAAATTGTCAAACAGATAAATGACCACTCACTTCCCCTCAGGACACTTAATTATGTATAATAATCATAACATGAAGTCGGCAATTCCAATTTCACACCTCGGTTACAGATTTCTTCCAGAAAAAAAGGAATATAACAACCAGCAGCGAATTCTTCTTTTCTTTGTTAGCACAAGCAGTTTAAGACGGTCGTGCGTTACCTCCCTTTATGTTTTATTTGCTTGTAATCTCTAATAAAAGTTCATTGCGCTAGTTTACAAGAAGAAAACAAAAGTAGTTTTCATATATTAAGATTAAATATAGACAGCAGTGATCTTATTGTAAATATAAAACTCCATATTGAAACACTTCTTTAACAATTTTTTATTATTTATATAAAAAACTAATATGCACAGGAAGAGAAAGATAAAGACAAAGTTAAAACACATTAATTTTGTTTTCACATCGGTATGATCGCGTTAAAATACAACCACAATTTATAGGGAACATATGAAAACGATATGCCATTTGAGTCAAACATCAAAAGGTTTTTTTTGTAATCTGAATCAAACATCATAACCTATACTTACGGAATAATGTCACGGATATATATCATGCATATGATAATCGATTCTTCGTTCAAATATCTTTTTGTTATGTCACTTGCATTTCGAAAATGAGTTTCCATAATTCTTTTGTGCATGTATGGTATATAATTTTCTGGTTACATTATATATACTTTTGTTTTAACATCCTTCTTTATATAAAATGTATTATTGTTATACTTTTATTAACAATCGCAAGCTTTTTGATATGTGCAAAAAAGAGTACTATCAAGTTTTCGACAAACAGGACGAAGTGGCAGAGTTTTTAAGATTTGAGTCTCCGGATAATTTAGCGCACGTTAACACTTTCAAAAGGTGTTGTTTGTTACCATTTATCAGGTCTTGTTGCACTGGCTCAAGCTCATGTTGTTCATCTTGCTAAGTCCATGTTACCGGCGATCAGCCAAACATTTTGATATGAGCAACCCAGATTTGTGACAGTGTCTTTCCACGGGGTGGGGTTGTCGTATTCTAGACCTTATAGGTGTAAAAAATTTAATAGCTTACCAAATGAGTTTACATTTCATATGTTTTTAGATTAAGAGCATCCTTCTTAACACTCATTCTCATATACGAACTACTCAGAATTAACGATCTTACTGATAATTTATTGTACAGATTATTTTATTAGGTTAAATTTTTAGCTATTGAATTCAAAAGTAATGTCGGTAATCCATATTTTAAATGATCACAAATATAACACATTTGGTTATATACTCTATTGCAAAAGAAAGTGCACACTTTTTCGGTGATTGCTCATTACAGCTTTTCTTAATGCCTAAGTATTTGGTATCAACAATGAGAATAGACATAGATAGTTTTACTATTATAGAATTTTAATGATCTTATCTCAATTGTGATGCCAAATATTTTGACATCAAAGAAGCAGTTAAAGAAAAATTACCGAAATCAAAGTGCATACTTTCTTTTGGAATAGAGTATAGGTTAAAGAAAAGCGGTTATTATCTTGGCAAGAGATGAATCACGAACGTTTATATTTGCGGCGTCAAAATACGACGCGTGGTGTACTTCGTCAAATAGCTATTGAAAAATTAATCGACGGTGAAAGTTTTTGAAAATTGACTATGGAATCGAAAATATATTGTTCCTGAACATAAAAAACATTGCAAAAAAAATTCGGGCTGATTTTTTCTAATTCGACTTAAAACGTGAAAAATCGACGAAAACACAAACATCCAATTTTTGTTATTAATTTAACAATTGTAAAGAAATGTATCATGTTTTTCCTATCAGCATGAAAGAAATCACTAACTTGATCATTAAGTTTCGTTAAATTGTCTCTATGCGTCACTATTTTAGATCAAAAATGAAAAATACGGCGATTTTACGAGAGACCGTCAAAAACGTGCGAAGATGGTGTTGTTTGCGACGTCATGTACAGTGACAGGATCTATAACTCTCAAAACCAATGTCCATTTTGTATCAGGAATATCATTAACTTTCATTTGATACCAAATTCCATTGTTTTCTCGAAATTTGTTTGAAGGTACATTCCACCTTAATGGAGATTTTTTTTCACTAGGATGCTTATGAATTTTGTTTATTGAGTTAAAGGTGGTGTCATCTTCATCAGACGCGAAAAATTACCACCTCTGCATATTGTAATCATGCGGGTTCGCTTCCAGCTAGAGGCACTTTCATTTCAATAAGTATATAATTTTCCGCATGTAACTCGCTTTGACAAAAACGATTCTCTTTCGTCCGTTGAAGATGGATTGAGTTAACAACATGGAATGATCATAAATTTGACATTGCAAACAATAAGCGGACTTCCTAGTTTCGACTTGTTTGTGTAATAGGTGACATTTGGATCACATTTGACTCATGACGGAAAAAGGAAATTGGGGGTGGACGTTGCACTGCGTCCGATGCATCCGAAGACAGTTAAGCGACGACAATGTTGCATTTGGATAACAATGGCGGTTTAGTCGGTCATTTTGTCAAAAATTGATATATTTTGCAAGGTAACTGCCTTTATAAATCTTTCATTTGAAGTCCACCTGTGCATTCCGTGACCAGATGTTAAAGGTACCATCGAAACGTGCAATTCTTAACAAACACGTTGTTGGAGGTTTAATACAGTTTAGGTAATATAAACACGCCAAAAATACGATACTTTTATGTAGACCTTCAGACATTTGGTCATTAACATGATGGGTTTTAGCATTTTATCAGGTCAAAGTAAAATTATCATTGTCTACTCGGCTCGTCTTCATTAGCAACCCCTACGCTCGAAAGAAAATGGGACACCATTATACAGTTTTCGAGGACTGAGACACTTTTATAAACTTACTTGAACGGTTTTTTCAAGCGCAAGTATATTCAAAGATTTGATTATAAAAATGTTTTTATTTTCAGCAATACTGCCCATGCGCAACGTCAGCTGAAAATCCTTTTGCTCTCTTCAAATCTTCGACAAATATATTTCTTAGCATAACTGCTGAGGTTTGTCATAGGCCTAAATTGAAGTAACTGGAACACTTTTGTATCCATGATCACATAAACAGTGGTTCAGTTCGTAAATATTACATCTTTTTCCTAAACTACTTGAACCAAAGATGAAAATTATTCTTTGTTGATTGCACTTCCGGTTGAAATATCACTAGTTTTTGCGGACAACAATATCTGCGTTATGTAAAGAGACATAATACTTAATTTAGAACCATGAAATAAGTGTCAAATTACTTAGATCATTACTTACCCTCGTTGCAATTGGTACATATGTATACAATGCAAAAACCAACCACCCTGTTGATAAAAACTTACCAAAATGGACACAACTGCAACTTTTTCTTGCAACCCTTCACTTGGTACTTTCATACATGGAGTCATTTATCTTCTAGAAATCTTCGTGATACCATCTAGATAAAGCAGTTCTCACACTCAACACCTTTACACGACCAGGTGACTTGTTTATCACAGCTACCACAGGGAGAGATTGTTATGTTACCTTCAAAATAAACATTTGTTTAAATGGGTCAATCATAAGGTTCTACATCCAATAAAAGTGTATGACAAACTTTAGGAGTGCTCAAGTGGTGTTGGCGTCTGGAAATGTTTGGCTTTTGAAAACAAAAACATTACAACATTTTCTTATCGTAGTCTAGACTCTTATGAAGAAAGTGAAATATGCATACCAGGAATGGCCACATTCAGCTCCAAACAGCCAAAAAGTAGAGAGGAAAAGAGAGCATAGTTTTACAATAATCAGTTTCAATATGGACGCCACAAACAATTAACGCAAGCGAGAACCCGAGTGGTAACCGCCTTGGAACGGTCAGTGTCAAAACAAATTGCCACTGGGGTTTAAACCAGGTTCTCGGGTGTACCAACCTCACCCTTGCCCCCACAAGTTCTCATATCACAAAACAAGTTGTCTCAATGAAATAACTCCAATTCACCCATCAGCTCAACAATGTTGCATGCAAAGGCACACAAACATATAAAACATAAGAAGCTAATAGCATTGAAAAGCCAAAGGGGCGGGTACTCAATGACCTTACCGAGACCAATGAGCCTGGAGTCAAATCAGCAAGAACACGATGACAGTAATAAAAAACAGATCGAGCTTAAATGATCTTCAAAAAAAGATTTCCTTATACACCTTCATAAACTCTTAAACCCCTACCACCGTCGTGCAACCAAAGAGGTAAGCATACTGATCAACTGTAGATGGGTTAATCACCAGGCCTGCAGAGCGATGCAGAATATCATGTTGGTGACCTTTTTTTGAATTTACAGTTGGTTTTCACGAAAAACCTGGAGAAATTAACATTGCCTTTTATTTTCTTAAGTTTATAAATTAAATGTTCGTATAAAACTGGCGATGAAATACCTTGTTGCAAAAGTGATTTTAAACTGAACCTGTGTTTTTGAATAAAATCTGGGTATCGGCGTTAAAACTTGCAAAAGGTTTTCCTTAATTTCTGATATCTATAACCTTGTTTTCAAGGTTTTTCTGTTATGCAAAGATTACGTTTATTGAAATCATGAACATCATTGCAAGCTCTAGAAAAGCGAACAAGCTGTAATAAACCCCGTAAGATGTTGCACGAGGAACATCGCCTTCTAAAATGGAAAATTTACTGTATTAAAATTAATATCATCTCTTTTACCATATATTTTAGTAGTGACGTATCCATTTTGAAAGATGAAGATCAAGAATGTTTGCTTGCTTATCTGAAGTGTTTGCGTAATTAAGGTGTAGTCCATTAGGATAAATTTAATTAACCAGAGATGGCAAATGGTTATTATTTATATTCAATAAATCATAAAGGTACCTCGAGGTGTTGTTGTAAGCTGTAATAATGTCATCTTGATGTTCGATAGAAATAGACAACATGAAATCTCTTTCTCAACACTATATTCACAGATCAGAAACAAGATGTGCACAATTAGTACCAATCGGAATGCCTATTTTTTGGAATGGTATTAATCTGAAAATACCACATTGAAGGACCATGTCCACCGCCATATGCACACCATGGTTTCGGATGGTCAAAATTGTACTGTTTATTGGTGTTAACTCTGAGTTGTGCTCAACGCGGGGCTAGGCGGCGTGGACAGTAATATGCAATTCCATTACTGTCCATGAACAGGCTCAGTCAAACCGAGCCTGCAATATTTTCATAATTGTCGTGTTCGATGACTTTCAAAGTTCCCTTTTCATCTATTTTAACATCACAGTAGTGTTGTGGCGGCTGAAGAAAGTCTCCCAGTACATTCAATCAATGCTGTCATCAGTTACGTCCTTTGAAGGTCGTTGAGCACGATAATTATGTACTACTTTTATTACGTTTGTTTTAATATTTCGGCCAGTTTTGAGATGGGTGCTTTCCATTACCCAGCCAATGCAGATTTGAATATTGTTAAAAAAACAAGGATATTCTTCCTGGTTTTTAAATTTTGCATTTGGCGTCGTCTGTGATATGCAGGATTAATATTCTATTCTGTTTAGTTCCGCCCATTGTTTTCTCGTTTAGGGCAAACGCATTATTTTATCTGGGGACAACATGCCGCTGAACATGGTATGGTATTAATCTGAAAATACCGCATTGAAGGTTCAATGTCCACCGCCATATGCACACCATAGTTTGGGATGGTCAAAATTGTACTGTTTATTGGTGTAAATATTGAGTTGCGCTCAACCCGGTGCTAGGCGGCGTGGACAGTAATATGCATTTCCATTACATCCCATGAACAGGCTCAACCAAACCGAGCCTGCCGTATTTTCATATTTGTCGTGTTCGATGACTTTCAAAGTTCCCTTTTCATCTATTTGTTTATAATTACATGTATAAAATCTCACATAAACACTATCCAATACAAATGTGATCGCCTGGATAAAGTCTTGACAAGTCCATGATGTATAATTATCATAAGAACCATTTGTAAAGAATGCCCTATTTTCATGACAAGCGATAAATGTTTTATTTTCTCTAGCAAAAGGTTTTCAATGAGACTGGTTAGCTTGTCTCCTATAAAATTATGAGTTATCAAACCCTTACGATCCACTCAACGCATCCGAGACTAAAGATGGACTGAGCAAATATGCGCCCCTTAACAGACTTTATACATCTTTTGTATTAAAAAGAATTTATAGAAATCCCAAAATGAATCCAACCTTACCCAAACTGTAAACCTATCCACTCGAAAATCAAACATACTAGATCTTTTTTCTTAAAACACATCCAACACTTATTCAAACAATTGGAATTCTTCCAAGTCCACGTGAACGCATTTGCCTAAATCGTGTACCAAAACCCCGTAAGATACCTCTGTATAACAAGCAGACTGGGAGGGTATACATAAAGCCCTTTGACTTTTCAATTCTATTAGCTTCGTATGTTTTATATGTTTGTGTGCTTTTGCATGCAGCATTGTTGAGCCGATGGGTGGGTTGGAGCTATTTCACCAAGACAACTTGTACTTGTTTTATGATATAATAACCTGCCTGCTGGGGCAAGTGTGAGGTTGGTGAAAATCTACTTTTTAAACTTCATGGCTAAGGCATCAGCGGTTTTTCTCTAAATGGGATTAAAGGTTTTCAAGATTATTGTCACCAATCAGTTGTTGTAAATGGGTCTTCCTACGAATCTTTACCTGTCTCCTCTGGTGTTCCTCAGGTATCAGTGCATTGACCGCCAATGTTTCTCGTGTATCTTCCTCAGGGAGTCATGTCCAAAGAAATAGTGTTTGTAGGTGAGACTGCCATCTAAATGCCAAGTCGTTCATATTACAAGAGCAAAATCCCCACTCGACACATCTTAATACTCTTCTTCAGTCAGTATCTTCATACAAAAATCTCACCAAACTTGTGATGGGCCTCCCACATTAACCAAATCACCAAAATAATTCAAATAGTACTGATTCTCATGTCTTCCTGAGGTGGAACATCAAGGTACTATCTGAACCACTGAAATCTTTTGCCTATAAAGTTATTGTATGGCCTCAACTTGAATATAGCGCCTCTGTCTGGTCACCTCACACTTATGTCCACATAACCTAAATTAAGGCAGTTCAAGGTAGAGCTGCCCGGTGGGCAAAACATGACTATAGTCTAACAGAAAGCGTCACAGAAAAGTTACAATTCCTAAAATGGCGGAGACTAGATCAAAGACGCATAGATAGATGTCTTATGTATACATCGCCCACAACCTTATACCTATTCCAGTCCAAGACTATTTGATCCCCTTTATAAGATAGACGCTTTTTTTACAAAGATTAATAAATGCTTCTACTGACTACTATAAACTTTCCCTTTTCTCTGTCGTCCACTGGAATAGTCTCACACGAGATATCCCAGCTTGTACTGGGCTGTTCAGTCAGGCATTATGTCGGATGGAACATGCCTTTCCATTAGCAAATAGGGAAACGTCTTTTTCCTTTTAACCTAAGCTTTATCTTCACAATCTATAATTTAAACATTTTTATCTTGCTTACCACATTCTCTGCAGCTTGACGCGCAAATGTCTAGGTTCCCACCAGGGGTTTGGCATTAATGGAAGATAGACAGATATTTTATTGGATTGTTTATGTTACCTTTAAAAACGATCTTAATTTTGCAAATTAAGTTAGAATGTCATTTTACATGTACATGTATTTGGTACTCGTATAATGAAATACGACAACATATCCAGTTTGCTATACTTAAACTGCGTCATCAATCGCACGCAAAATGACACCTTGGTCGAATTATTACTATTAAACATAGTTAACCAATCGTAAGTTAAGGTAATATAACATTTGCAGTGAATAAACACAGTTTCCATTGCCAGTTTTATCTTGTACAGTATAAAGCTTAACTTTCCAGCAATGTATGTATTGTAAATTGATCATATTCAATATTCGTGTATAATTAAAATAATATAAAACTATTAATAACAGTAACTGTGGACTGTTCAATGCAGATACACTTTAATTAATGAGAATATTATAGCGTGTCTTTCCTGTTTAAATATTTTCGAATTACAATTAAAATACCAATATGTCTCAATGAAAAATCGTATAATTTCAAATATGGTATTTTGTCACAGTGAGTCTTATTCTTTCCTGTAACTGCGTGAAGTAAAAAGCTTTATCGGTACACATACCCTTACTAATAACTTTTCTATCTTGTGGAAAAAATAACAAACGATAATCTGACGTCTTAGTTCCGTTTAAAAGTACACAGATAATAGAGAAATAAATTAAAAAGATTTCAATGAACGTAATCTTTGCATAATATAAAAAATTTACACCGATAACACAAATTAAAACAACAACACATACACACACTTTTTCCAAGTATAAACGCTTCAAACCTGATTTAATTCAAACAAACAGCCGCAGTTTCAAATCACGACTGCAACAAAGTATTTGACAACCAGGATTTATTGAGATTTAATAAAAGAAAATAAAAGGCAATATTTAGTCATCTTCGTTATTCGTAAAAATTATCTTTACATTCACATAGAAAGTATATTCTTGCATACCATATCAGGTTATCCGGTGTTTTCACCCGTGTAGGAAATTTCGATCCTACACCCCCCATGTAGAATGAGTCACGTGAGTGACGTCACGTCTTCAAATATCTGACGTAATATATTCAAGTTAGTGACGTCATTTATAACAAAAGATTGCTTTAACGTCATTATTTCAGCATAATGAAAATAAATAAGTCTGTATACTTACACAAAAATGTTATAAATAATAAAAGGTATGCAAGAAAAAGTATCTTGCATGAGACATTCGGTAAAGATAGAAATATCTGTCACCTCGGGTGAACTGTTTTGGCGGGAACTCGGCAGAGCCTCGTTCCCGCAAAACATTTAACCCTCGGTGACAAATTTTTCCATCTTCACCTCACACTCATGCATGATACTTATATACCCACATGATGTTCTACAGCTGTTTGCCAGATTAGTGACATTGAAGCTTATCTTTAAAAAAAACACTATTTCTTTTCCTCTTTTCATGTTTTGCTATGTGGAGAGCCTGTGCTTCTGAATGTAGCTAATCATATGTATGTTTCATTCCCAAAATATGTTTTACTCACTGGCCGTTCCAAGGCAACAGTCCACCAGGTTCTATTTTTACTTTGTGGTAGTTTAGTTCTTAAAATAATCGTATAATTAATTTTAAGACAATAAAAAAGCTCTTACGAAAATGTGGGGCATAAACATGATCGCTTTTTGACTGAATATTGGTACAAATTGTGATTTTCTCAAGAAAGAACCATGACAGTGGCGTAGCTACTATAAGGCCATGTAGGCCCGGACCTACAAGTTGAACAAGAAAATTAAAAAGTTCCGAAAATACAATAAAACAGGAAGGGTTGGGATGGTAGCGCGTTCACGCCGTTTGGTCGAATCAAGTGTGTCTTAGAATGGCATAGAATCAAAATTCATAGTTTAATTTTTGTTTAATAATTTTCCTTGAAATACTATTTTTAATCTCCATTTGTTTCTGTCTTCTTGGGGGGGTCCCCCAGACCCCTTACCAAGGGACAAGCGCCCCTTGGAACCCCTTAATTGGGCCTACAACTTGACAAAAAGCTGGCTACGCCCCTGCATAACCTTGAGGTCCAGACAAATCAAGTACAACTGCATAGTATGGTCTTCAATGACAGTCTCAAACAGTGCAATTTAAAAAGTTACCTAAACTGTCTGTGCTTAAAAATCTTTTTGATTTGAATGTTTTTGCAAATCGTGGATAACAGTAAAACGGTAGTGTCTATTGCTTCTTGCATTGTTTTTAAGCTCTCTCTCTCTCTCTCTCTCTCTCTCTCTCTCTCTCTCTCTCTCTCTCTCTCTCTGTCTCTCTCTCTCTCACACACACACTCTCTCTCTCTCTCAATCTCTCTCTCTTTGTCTGTCTCTCTCTTTATCTCTCTCTTTCTCTCCTTTCTGCCTGTCTATTTGTCTGTACGACCCTTCGTTCGTCCGTCAGTCCGCCTGTGAATCTCTCTGTTAACCTCCGCAACATTAGCGTAATTTAAAAAATAAATTTAAAGAAACAGAAAGAAATCTCTAAATACAAACAGATTTAAATGCATTTTACTTGTTTTTTTTTTGTTAAACTAAATTATTAAAACGTGTTGTTATTTTGTAATGCAAATAAAAAATAAAATTAAAGTATTTAAAGCATTCAAGCTTCCTCGTCATGCAATTTTTGTAAATGGTGTAAGATGATACATGCATTTTAGTACATGCACTTGTACCAAAATCAAGGTATTCTCTATTACACCCATTAAATTAGCATACGCGTATCATGTTACCAAATATGACAGTTTTCTCTTAAAACGTAAATTTGTAATTTAACGACATTTATAACTTGGATAAACATAAGGTCAACATTTAATGTATCAAGCTATATACCTTTTCACAGTTCAGAGAGTGATACTTCAATGTCTTAGATGTAGTGAATATCAACTTTACTGTGTCTCATAGGTGATAAGCCCTTAATATGGTTGTGTTCACACATAACCAGGGTGGCTAGACACGTGACCGTTTAGAATGTTGTGCACACACCAAAATCACTCGCTTCATGTAAGTTGTTTGCTTAGTTCTTAGTAATTTCTGGACCGATTTTGATCAGATAAAAAGCACCGTACTCCTGTTATAATACATTGTCATCGACATTTTATCTCCAATATCAATTTGCTGCCGTTTTCTCAAATATTCAAAGTCAAATTTTGTTTGTAATGTCTTTGACTCTGAATTGTTTGCACTGAGACCACAATAATGAGTGTTAACATTCTCATGCATACATTACATTTTTTACGATCAGCAGCAGTTAAGGTAAGACCTGTGTAATGAATACCTATGTCCAGAAGAGTATCCAAGGGAGGTAACTATAGTAGTAAATTAGATTAGATTTCTCTCATGCAAGAGGACCAGGGTTCAAATCCCACAGGAAGCTTTTTTTTGTAAGCCTAGAGCTTAAATAATTGGCATACTTCTTTTTTCCTGTGTAATTCTGTCATTGAATATAAAATTCTCATGATTTAAACTAAAATAAGCAAAATAATCAAGATTAAAGGGGGTTTCGCTATCAGAATAGTGTTTATTCAAGTCATCAATTGAAAAATTTCTAAAACTGGACGGTAAACTTCTCTGAAATTTTGTTTGAATTTTGTTTAAGGTATATAGTTAAAAAATGGTAAAGTTTGGTATATTGCACCAATCAGGACTTTGCACAATTTTCATTAATTTAGTCTCGTGAAATATAAAAAATGCATTTTTTAAATTTATTTGGTAAAAAAATGTCATTTTAAGATAAATTCTGTATGTATATATTATATCTTAAATTGGTTTAGTAAAATATAACATATTTTGGATAAACTGTAAAAAAATTAGGGTTGAATTTATCAATAACAAAAAAATTTGTCACCGATTAAAGAAATTGGATACTTTCACGTTTTTTCTCACTTTTTTTAAATAAAAAAAGCTAAAAATCTCAAAAACTACACGGTGAAAATCATTAAAATTTTGCATACAAGTCAGTGGTATGAAGCAGTTGATGAAAATATAATCAGATGTTGGATTCTTAATAGTGCCTATTACACAGGTCTTACCTTAACTTAAGGTATGTCATAATATGGGGCACGCCACAAGAAAAGGTACCTTCGGTCATTTTAGTGATAATTTGGTTGTTACTAAATTTAGAAAGATCTCGCAACTAACCAAAGAACATGATATAAATGGCCTCTTATTATTGATAGATTTTGAAAAGGCATTTGATTCCTTATCATGGAAATTTGTACAACAAACATTATCCTTTTTTAATTTTGGACCTTCTATAAGAAATTGGTTCAAAATATTATATCAAGATTCAGTGTCTGCAATTAAACAATGTGGATTTCTTTCAAACTTCATTAAAGTAGGACGTGGTTGCCGTCAAGGTGACCCCCTATCATGTTTTATATTTATTTTATGTGCAGAAACATTATCATTGAAAATAAGAACAAGTAAATTAATTAAAGGGATAACTATTAATAAAAAAGAATTCAAAATTTCACAGTTTGCAGATGACACAACTTTAATTTTAGATGGTACCAAGAAAAGTTAAGATGAAACTCTGAACGTCCTTATAAATTATGCTTTTATCTCCGGACTGCGGGTTAATTTTGAAAAAACTAGTGTTGTCTGGATAGGAAAGAATAAATTCAGCAGCAACAGCATAAAAACTATAAGGAAATTAAATTGGAATCAGCAAACATTTAAAATGTTAGGAATTACTTTTCATGTAGACCTTTCTTAAATGATTAAACTAAATTATCCTGACAAAATAAAAGCAGTACAAAACAGTATATCATACTGGAAAAGAAGAATACTGACACCTATTGGTAAAATAGCTGTAATTAAAACACTTTTTATGCCTATCTTCATACATCTTTTTACATCATTACCAAATCCACCTCAAGATATAATAACTTATATCAATAGACTTTTCTATGAATTTATTTGGGAAGGAAATGCAAAAATAAAACAGTATTTTGGTGAGAGAATATTGTGATGGTGGTTTAAGAATGATAAACTTGATGGCATTCATAAAAGCCCTAAAATTGACATGGTTAAGAAGACTTACTAATGGGGGAATCTGGTCATATATAATAAATTAGCTTATTGATATTCAAAAGTTTTTTCACTGTGGTAAGCACTACATTGACAAAATTGTCAGACAAATGTCTAATAGCTTTTGGAAAGATACAATGGAAGCATTTGCAAGTCTAATAGAAATAAAATCAATGAATGCTAAAAAAATGAAATTTGTAACTTACCATTGTTTTATAATCACTGTATACTCATTGACAATAAGAGCTTTTTTCTAAAATCTTGGTTTGAAGCTGGTGTACAATACATTTGTGATGTTCATAAATCAAATAGTAAAGAACACATGACTGTTGAAGAATTTAATGAGAAATATAACTTAAATGTAAATTTTTAGTTTATAATGGTATAATAAATGCTTTAAAGCAGTTTTTGAGTAAATGCAACCAAGATAATAAACAAACAGTCCATTTACAAAGGCCAATATACCCAACTTTTATGAAATATATTTTAAAAAACCAAAAAGGCTGTAAAGAACTATATATACACCAGCTTCAACCAAAATAGCTCAGAATTACCTGCAAGTCAAAGAAAATGGTCTGAAAGACTGCAGAGTACATTTAAACAGGATGAATGGAAAATATATTATAGTTTACCTTTTATCCTCACATCTGACACTAGTATACAATGGTTTCAAGTGAGGTTACTGCATAGAGTGCTAGGTACAAATGAGCTGTTATGTAATATTGGTAGAAGAGATAATTCTTTATGTACTTTTCGTTTAAGGGAGACAGAGTCTATAGAGCACTTGTTTTGGAGATGTGTGAAAATTCAAAATTTCTATAAAAATGCTTTTACATCAATGAAAGTCTTTACAACAATTAATGAGCATGTTATACTTTTTGGTTTTAAAGAAAGAAAATTTTATCCAGAAAACCTCTTTTTGATTTATGTAAAGATGTATATTTACAAATGAAAAATGCTTAAATTACAGCCAACAGTAGATGGTTTAAAAGCTTATATGAAATATCTTTTGAAAATTAATAAAGAAATATGGATGCAATCAGAAAAAAAGAAATCTTTTCTTAATAAAGTTAAACATTTGATTGAAACATTTATTGGTCTGGGAACATAACATTTTTTTTTTTTTTTTCGCTGCATTTTTCTTGTTTAATTAGGTATTGTTATGTAGTTGTAAAACACTCTTGTTGATTGCTGCTTTACAAAATTCTATCCTCTAAATTTTTTAAACAGCAACAAAAATAAACCGGTAGTTAAATAAGATGCCATTTTTGTGTTTTTGTTTACTAAAACACCTCTCAAAATATTTAGCATGTTTAAACTGAGGAAAACATAAATTCTGAGTTATACATAAGTAGATGTTGTAACATGTATGTTTCTTTAAATGTAAATGTATGTATGGTTTAGTGTGAGTGCATGTGAGTGTGCGTGCGTGTGTGTGTATGTTTTCTGTATATTTAGGCCTTTTCTTCAGGGTAATTCTATTCATATTTTTAATCTATCAATATGTTGTCCTTTTGTTTGTTTGTATATTTGTTTGTTGTTAATCTAGTTTTGTAGTTATGAATGTGCTTGCTATAAAAAAATAAATGGGGTTACCCTGTGAAAGGGGCCTGAAAAAAAAGCAGTTAACTTAAGGTATGTCATAATAATATTATTATATTATAATACGCCGCAGATGGTTTGTAAAATAACGTTTTCCAAACCAAAACGATATTGCAGAACCACATTTCTAGCCATTGGGTCAATGTTTATTTATTAATAAAATAATAATTAAAATAATTAATCTCGAAACAGTTTCATAGTGTAAATGCATGAATGAAACTGAAGATAACATGCCACAAATGTTGCTCCACATCGAACCAATTTGAAGAACTAAACACTGTATTATTATCATTATTATAAACATATTCATGCATTTGGTGGATATGGCTAAAATGGGGCGCGTGACGGGAAAATGTACTTTCAAACAGTTGACGTCAATCCCTAAAATGACGTAATAAAATTGAGCAGACGGCATTAGCTATTTTGCATTTCGGGTTAAATTTCGTATCATTTTATTGTGAAAATGAGTAAGACAATCACTTCTTAGTTTTAAGAAACTAAAAGATAGTTTTTATTTCTTTCCAAATATAGTAACAACTAAAATGTAACAAAATATGACCGAATGTACCAATTAGAAAGCACGTCCACAACGCATACACGTTGTGTGCGTTTGAATAAATACAACATTACTTTACTTTCACTACGAGGCCTCACAACTAAGCTTGCACAAAGTCATATGACTGCCATTTACAGGTCTGCGTCTTTGCAAGGAAAACCTTTTGCAAGTTTTATCGCCGTTACCAAGATCTAATTCATCAATACAGATGCAGTTTAAAATGAATATTGCAACAAAGTATTTCATAGCCAGTTTTTATGGAAATTTAATTTATAAACTTAAGAAGAGAAAAGGGCAATGTTAATTTCTCCCGGTTATTCGTATAAACCATCTGTAAATTTAAAAAGAAAGGTTACCAAGACGATATTCTACAGCGCTCTGCAGGTCTGGTTATTAACCCATCTACAATTGATCATTATGTTTACCTTTTTCGTTGCACGAAGGTGGCGGAGGTAAGAGTTTATGAAGTTTTTTGGGGAAATCTTTTCTTAAAAGAACCTAGAAGCCCGATTTGTTTCTTTTATGCCTGTCATCGTGTTCTTGCTGATTTTACTCCGGGAGCTCTGGTCTCGGTAAGATCATTGAGTACCCGCCGCTTGGTTTTGCAACGCTATTAGCTTCTTATGTTTTATAGGTTTGTGTGCTTTTGCATGCAACATTGTTGAGCCGATAGGTGGGTTGGAATTATTTCACCAAGACAATTTGTACTGGCAAGTGTGAGGTTGGTGCACCGTAGAACCTGGTTTAAACCGTTCCAAGGCGGTAACCCCTCGGGTTCTCACTTTCGTTAATTGTTTGTGGCGTCCATACTGTAATTGATTCTTATAATACCATACTCTCTTTTTCTTCTCTACTGTTTGGCTGTGTGGGGAGGCTGTGTCTGCTGGATGTGGCCATCCCTGATATGCATATTTAACTTTTTTGCAATGCTTATTTTTTGGCCCTGGTAAAAAAATATTGTCTATATATTTTGTAAAGGTGTACAATAAATATCATTGTCATAATGTTTATTTATAATCTAGAAAATGATATGAGCGTTTGATTAGTAATTGAATGAATCTCTCTTTGGTCTTGAACGTTTTTGTTTTAACGGATTGCTTATCGGTGGCCTATCGGGGATATCGGTTGTAGACAGTTTGTCGATCGGTGTCATCAGTTTTAGACAGGATGCCGATCGGCAATATCCATAATATTGTTTTATGCATAATTTTAATGTTTTTAACACACGTTTTACATAATTGATGGCAAGTCCCTAAAAGTCATTTTAAAAGGAAAAATCTTGAATTTTAAATGTCATCAAGTTTTTGGTGAAAAATAGCTGTACTGAAGAGACTGTTTACATGCTTATGATGGGGAAAGATTAATTTAATTTTTTCTAGGTTTCTTATGAGTTCATGTTTTCCTTCATTGCTTAAAAGGTGGTGTCATTTTCATCAGACGGTTAAATTACATCTTTGCACATTTTAGTCATTAGTATATGATAATTTTATGACAAAAACTCTGCTCTTTCGTCGGTTGAAAATTGATTAAGTTAAC
Source organism: Corbicula japonica (assembly GCA_038501625.1). Classification (NCBI taxonomy): domain Eukaryota; kingdom Metazoa; phylum Mollusca; class Bivalvia; order Venerida; family Cyrenidae; genus Corbicula; species Corbicula japonica. Next base: position 289,444 of record JAZAYU010000445.1, read on the forward strand.
TGCTGCACGCTGCACATCATTAATTTGTTTTTGTCGAAATCTTAAACACTGTTAAACTAGCTTATAAAGTTGTTACAATTAACATTTTAGCTAACGTCAGACTCATGACGTAAAATGCAGGAAGTGGGGGGATGAAGTGGCACTATATTCGAAGATAGTTAAGCGAGGACAAATTTGCACTCAGTCTGGCGGTTTAGTCGGTCATTTTGTTAAAAATGGAAATAGTTTGCAAGTTCATTCCATCATACATTCTTATTTAAAGTCCACCAGATGTCAAAGACCTCTCGAAACTTTGTTTCAGAAACGCGGTTTTGTAACAAAAACGTTATTGAAGGTTTCAAACAGTTTATATAATTTATTACACGCCAAAATACGGCACTTTTATGCAGATCTTTCAGACATATGGTCACTAACATGATATGTTTTAGCATTTTGATATTTAAGTCAAAATAACATATTCTTTTGTCTACTTGTCGCGTCCCCATTAGCACCCTTCTGCGCTCGAAAGAAAATGTGACATGCCATCATTTGGCATTCGAGGATTGAGACTTTCTCAACTTAACTTAACGTTGTTTTTTCATAAAGCACATGCATATTCACAGTTTTAATTACAAAGTATGTTTATTTTATTGGAGGCTTGATGTCGCTTTTATAATTACAAACTTAATATTAGCAAATTCAGTTGGAATATCCTTTTATATATACTAAGTATCATTAAATAATATCCAGTATGTTATATATTAACTACATAATCGAGCAAGCGCAAAATGACATCATGATCAAATTATTTTTTTTTAAGAATACATTTATGAAATTTTCTTGTATACACCTGCCATTGCGAATATTGAGGTAAAGCTTAACATTCATTCGTCAGATGATTTAGTGATTAAACTCCAAACTGCATTTCGAATTGCAATAGGTCACTTTTCCGACAGGCATATGCTTATAAAGAAAGTAATCATATCAGGATATGCCACAGTAATCAGAAAATACAGCCCCTTCACACAGCCAAAACGCAGACTGTAAAAATAACATGGGCTTATGAAATGAAAAATTTAAAAAATGGCACCACAAACAAATAAAGAAATTGAGCTGCCTTTATAACTTTTCTATCTTGAGAAAATATTACAAATGATAGTTTCACGTCTCAGTTCCGTATACAAGTACGCAAAGAATTGAGAAATTACTGTTAAAAATGTCAATGAACGTTCTCTTTGCACAACAGGGACAAATAATACACTAATATCGGTAAAACAAACAAAACAAGAGGGTCCATAGGGCCTTGAGTCGCTCAATTGTCAAAAACTGCTCAACGGTTGCAAGAATTGTGTGCAAGTTTGGTAAAATCAAGTCAAAACTAAAGCTGCTATTGTGGAGAAGGTCAAAATAGCTTACTTGGCTCTCTCAAGGGACATATTTCTGGAACCCATAATGGGGTCTAGCTGATTCAAGAAAGGAACCTGGATCTTATAGTAACTCAAGTATTGTACAACTCTTATTAAATTCAAATAAAAAATGAAGCTGCTATTGTGCAGACAAGGTCTAAAAAGTTAATTTTTGCACTTTCAGGGGGTCATTACTCTGGAACCAATAATGCAATATGGCAATTTCAAGAAAGAAAACAAGATCTTATGGTAATGAAATCGAACATCAGACCAAAATTAAGACCACTAGTGTGCAGACAAACTTTTATTATAACTTGACCTAGTGACTTAGTTTTCAAGGTCACATGACCCAGTTTCAAACTTGACCTATATATCATTGAGATAAACATTCTGACAAAGTTTGAAGAAGATCATCCCAAATCCCAAGACCACTACAGTGCAGACAAGCTTTTTTCTATAATTCGACCTAGTGACCTAGTTTTGAAGGTCATATGATCCAATTACGAATATGACCTAGATATCATTTAGATAAACATTTTGACCAAGTTTGACGAATTTCGGACTAAAATTCAGACTGTTAGAGTGCGGACAAGCTTTTTATAAAATTTTGACATAGTGACCTAGATTTCACGGTCACATGACCCAGTTTCGAACTTGACCTAGATATTATTTAGATAAACATTATGACCAAGTTTGAAGAAGATCCCACCAAAATTATGACCGCCTGAGTGCAGACAAGCTTTTTCTTTAATTTGACCTAATGATCTTGTTTTAAGGGTCACATGACCCAGTTAAGAATATGACCTAGATATTATTGAGATAAACATTCTGACCAAGTTTAGAAAAGATCGAACCAAAATTAAAACCGCTAGAGTGTGGACAATATTTTTTATAATTTGATCTTGTGACCTAGATTTCAAGGCCACATGACCTAGTTTTGAACTTGGCTTAGATATCGTTGAGATAAACAATCTGACTAAGTTTGAAGAAATCCCATGAAAATTAGGACTGCTACAGTGCGATCAAGCTTTTTCTTTAATTTGACATAGTGACCTATTTTTAAGGGTCACAAGACGCAGTAACAAAATTGATCAAGTTATCATTGAGAAAACATTCTGACCAAGTTTAAAGAAGATTACACCATAATTCAAAATGATAGTTTGGACAATTATTATCTATAATTCGACGTTGTGACCTAGACATGATCCAGTTACCAACTTGACCTTGATATTATTAAGTTAAACATTCTGACCAATTTTGAAGAAGAGCGGATAAGAATTGAGACCGCTGGTGAACGGACAACGGACTGATGCCAGACGCCAGACGGACGGACGCCGGACTAAAGGCAATCACCAAATCTCACACTGTGCCAGATGAGCTAAAAATGTGTACATATGGAGGAAGTGGTTAAAGACTGGTTTGGTCAAAATCAGTGCCAAAAACAATAAAACTGTGACTAGAGACTATACCCAATTCTCAAGCATCTGACAGCCAAAAACTGATACTAGTCTCAGAAAAAATCAAATATTTGAGTTTTGAGACCTCAGTTTGTGTATATACACTGTATACAGCTGAGACCTCTCTTAAATTTAGTCTTAACATTTTAAGAATGTGCTACAAATTTGTTGTTGTTGTTGTTTACTTACAAACAGTGAATAAGATATTCAGAATATCCTGATTTTCAAAGTGCTTTAAAGTAAGAAAGTTTATTTGGTCAGTATCCATAGAAAATGACAAAATTTACAATATAAAATCTTCCAGAGCAAAGTTCTTAATATTGCATAACGTACAATTAGGTCATTGACCAGCAACTGGAGGAATAAACTCTGATAATGCATCCTAATAACATCATAAGATTGAACCTAAATATAGCTGAAGACTGGTAGAAATATTGGAATTTCGACATACTTGAAATTTTCACTCTGCTACTAAAATTTTTGTTTCAAATTTTATAACTGAACAACCAGTGAATGAATTGTTCAGGAAAGATTTAATATTAAGACGGCATTAAGTTTGTGTCAAAATCTGGTTGATAACTGTAGAAAATCAAAGGTTAAAAACAGAATTTAAAACAAACAAATTTTAAAATCACCTTGGCAATTCAAGAAATGATTTACTAATTTGAGTAGAGATCATCAATATTCATAATAATTTGATAAAAATCGGATAAAACATATGTCCTCTATTACGTTCACAAATTTTTGCTTTAATCTGACCTATTGACCCAGTTTTTGACTGAAGATGACCCAGTAACGAACTTGTCCTAGATATATTTTAGATAAACATCCTGATCAAGTTTGAAGAAGATCAGATAAAAATTGAGACCGCTAGAGTGCGGAAACCAATTGTGAACTGTAAACAGACGAAGGATGGACGACGGGCGTAAGGCGATCACAATAGCTCACCCTATCACTATGTTACAGTTGAGCTAAAAACACACACTTTTTCCAAGTTTTTATGCAGATTTAGTTCAAACAAACAACTGCAGTTTCAAATCACTACTGCAAACAGGTATTTCTAAACCAGAATTTATGAAGATTTCATTTATGAATAAAAGAAATTGAAAGGCAGTATTAATGGGGTCCTACCGATATACAGAGTTATCTCAATATACTGTCACAAGTTTCCTCCCTTTGTAACGCGCACCTGTCACTGCGTAGTTCCGGTCTAAGATAGACAGAATAGTTCCAGTAGTCATCCGTGATCCCTTTAAATACGTTTAAATGGGCTCTGCTTGTTCAGAGATCAGCACTTTGCATAAAAAATTTTTGCACTGCATGGAAAAATAGTTTTTATAGTGCAGAGAACTTACCATTTTAAATATGTTGGAAAGGTTTGTGTTTAACATCGTTATGTTCGACCCCTTCAGTTACAAAAAAGAGTAAAAAATACACATTTCTCATTCTCAGAGATGGCAGGTTTGAGAAAAAGAAAAATTAGTATTCTTTAGAGAAATGTAGTAAAATATATAACAAATAATAAAAGTTAAGTAACGTTTAGTTTAATAACATCGTATTAGGGATGAAAGTAAATAACTTGTTAATTCATCCAGCTGGTAAGACCATGTCTTCCTTATTAGGTTACGTATCGTGTTCATAAAAACACAGGCTCTTTTCTAAATTAGCTTTTTTGCATGACTTAACGGTGATTGGCTGAATACTTTAAGAGGAAGTTTTATAAAGATTTAATTTTCATGCTAGCTAAAAATTCATAAAGGATAGAGTTACGGAAATAGGCAAAGTTGCATAAAATCATTTTACAAAGATGATGGTTTTCCTCGTGCGCCTGTTTCACTTTTTTGTTAATTTGACAAATATACATTGAAAATCATTTATTAACAATCTCGTGTACGCACGTAGACCATTTCGTTTACGACCAGACATGCCCCTCGGTGACAAAGCAGCTGGATAATTAGCCTTGAAACCAGACAAACACGGAACTTCAGTTTCTGTTTCCAATGAAAACTCCCCCAGTCACCCGTTTTGTTGGTATCAGTGATGACGATGTTATGTATTTATACGAAATATTAAATAGAAATTATTATATTTCGTATGCGAAAACATCGGACACGGACCAAACGATATTTTAAACGGGAATATAAAAAAATCTTGGAGTTGAACAAGTGTTTACTTTTCTTTCAAATGAGAAAAGTATTGTTTTAAGAAATATCATTACAATCCTGGACGTCATGTCGAACTGGATAATATCGTCTGTGTTAACACACCTCATACTTTGCTTAAATATCTCGACGATTGGGGCACAATTACCAGGTAAGTAATTGTAAGAGAAGAATGGCATTATACAGAAACATCTTTTTCCTAATTCCAATTATAAAAATCTATCAAAGTAGCATAATGCGAGAGAGAGACAGAGAGAGAGAGAGAGAGAGAGAGAGAGAGAGAGAGAGAGAGAGCATATTTATATATGAGCACATAAAAGTAACGTAAATATCCTTCAATGATCCATATACCACTTAGCAATCATGGTATTCATCTAAGTTCTGGGGTTAACTTAACAGTTCTAGTTATCTTAAGTTATAGACGCTTTGAAATCAAATTTTCCGCATTCTGTCGATATTTTATAATTCTGGCCTTCAATTGTATCAGTCTTACGCAATCTTTGGAAAATGGCAAGAGGTTAGTTCTGAAATGCGATCATTTTTCAATCAAATGAATATAATTTTTACAGAGTTACCCAACATTGCCTAAGGAAGTTTTGAATATATATTCAGTGTGCGCAACACATTTTGCAACAGTTTTTGACTGTTTTAACTTGAAACTAATGGAAACACTTTTATACATGTGTCATATGTACATGTAGATGGGTTAATCACCAGACCTGCAGAGCGCTGTAGAATATCATGTTGGTATCCTTTCTTTTTAAATTTACAGATGGTGTTTACGAATAACTTGGGGAATTAATATTGCCTTTTATTTTCTTAAGTTTATATATTAAATCTCTATAAAAATGGCTGTGAAATACCTTTTTGCAATAGTGATTTTAAACTGCACCTGTATTTTTGAATTAAATCTTGGTTTTGGCGATAATACTTGCAAAACGTTTTCCTTAATTTATGATAGCGATAACCTTGTTTTAAAAGTTTTTCTGTGATGCAAAAATTACGTTCATTGAAATCATTAAGATAATTGCAATCTATGGAAAAGAGAACACGCTGTGAGATATTAACTTCGTAAGATGTTGCACGAGGAACATATCCTTCGGAAAATTTACTATATTAAAATCGTCTCTTTTATCATAAAATTATATTTTAGGAGTGAGGTATCCATTTTCAGTAGAAAGATTAAGATCAGGAATTTTTGCTTGCTTATCCGAAGTGTTTGCTTTATTAAATTGTAGTTCATGAGGGTAAATTTTATTAACCAGAGATGGGAAATGGTTATTATCTATATTCAACAAATCATCAAGGTACCTCGAGGTGTTGTTTAATGCTGTAATAATGTTATCTTGATGTTCGGTAGAAAGAGATAACATAAAATCGCTTTCATAATAGTATAAAAACAGATCAGCAACAAGGGGTGAACAATTAGTACTGTACCCACTAGAATGCCTATTACTTGTTTATAGAGGTATCAAATCTCACATAAATATTATCGAATAAAAATATTAGAGTCCCGATAAGTTCTTGGAGTTATGGTCAAAACGCACCTGAACCAAAAACGTACCTGGTCAAAACGTACCCATATACAAGTCAAAACGTACCAAAGGAGAAGTCAAAACGTACCTTAAAATAAGCCAAAACGTACTTTTTTATTGGTCAAAACGTATCTTAAGAGCTTCGCTAATATACAGACCTTTTGAAAGGTCTTTGATTATCTCTTGAGGTACGTTTTTACCATTATAGAGGCAATTATAAAAACGCTAAATTTCAAACTAAACTAGTAAATGATTAGCTCTCCTTAAAATAACACAATATACATTTCAATATATTTTGCACTTACTTAATCGTTAGAATGCCAGGTACGGGATTTGATCAATAATCAGCAAAAAGTATGCGCAACTAAAGAAGGTAAGATCAGAAAAAGAACAACAATAATAAGCCATTTGACACAGAGTCACAAGTAAATAACTAATATCGATATGGCATATACGCTTAGATATGGACTCAGACACTATATCAATTATGTGTTCTGAGACTGGCAGTCCTGGCCCCGATATGTCAGGTGTTGGGTCGGATACGTCCATTGGGGGAATTCTCTCAGCACAATGATGGCACACAGAACTCAAACCATCGCCACTCCAAACCGCTTCACGATACATGTTAAAACTGATGTCTAAAAAACAAATAAACACTGAATAGCACTTTTACTTGACATTATCTTGGGTCAAGATTAGCCCACGAACTAAGTACCTCACAAATATTAATTAAAATATTACATGTATGCACGTAACGAAACATATATTACATCGTTTGTTAATAAACCAAAACATTAACAAAATAAAAATTGATTCTTAAGTATTTCCAAAATATTAGATCATTGAAACAATTGTTTTCATTAAATTTTGTGACAACTTAATAAGTACAAAACCCTTTACCCACCAGTATCGCATGGGCGGTATTGCCATCGGCCGCACACTGTCACAAGCAACAGCGTATTGTCGCGGTCGTACATGCTTGTCATACTTTATGCACGGAAAAATACAATAATTTTAAATTTGGAAGTAAGACAGCAGTTTGTGAAAATTAAGGCGCATTTGACACATAATTTTTCGTTTTCTTTTTTTATGCTTTTTGTCGCACTATCAGATTTGACACAGCGGTGTTCAGTTCTGTATCCCTGTTGATAATTAACATGCTAATAACCAGCATAGGTCTGTTAATTCGATATCTTAATTATATCAATAATTGGAAGTAAAGGAGTACGTTTAGTTAGTCTTTATATTAAGAATAAAATACAGATTTTAGCACATTCATTTAAGACACATTTTAAACTGTTCAACTTAAATTAAAATTTATTTTAATATCTTTGCATAGAATTGAAGTTTACTAAATTATGTTTTTATTTGTAAAAATACGTAAAGAACATACAAAAACATAAAATTATGGTTTTATTTATAATACCCATACATAAAATTATGTTTTATTTATGATACGCATACATATTCAACAACAACAATCAAATTTAAAGTATAAACAAGGTCAGTACGTTATGACTTAAGTTAGGGTACGTTTGGACTCATTTTAGGGTACGTTTTTACTTATCCGCTGGTACGTTTTGACCAAACAATACTGGGTACGTTTTGGTTATGGTACGTTTTGACCAGGTCTCAGTTCTTGACAGGTCCATAAAGTATAATTATCATAAGAACCATCTGTAAATATGCCATATGTTCATTACAAGCGATAAAGGTTTTATTTTTTCTAGCAAACGCTTTTTAAATGAGACTGGTTAGCTTGTCTTTTATTTTATTAAGAGGGAGAGAAGTATATAGCGTAAAAAATCATAGGTAGACAAACAGAACGCCTGAAATCTATTTGTTTTCAGCTTCTTTAACACTTCATTTGAATTTTTTATAGACCAAAATAAATTTGTGCCAGTAGTTACAAGAAACTTTTCGCACCTAATGACATTTATCGTTTCTAGCTGTAAGACAAGATGTTAAGAGCACGGATAACTTAGTAGTTGTGCAAGAATTAGAGTTTGCTTTGTATGTTCTTCTGTGCATTATAGGCAACTAATACATGGTAGGTACTTTGTCTTGTTTCGGCTCAACACTGATTCTCAATTTTGTAATTTGTAGAGGGTGCGCAGTAACACTATCACTCTCAGACGAAGAAGTCAGTGTATAAGCATTAGTGCTATTAAGCTCTTCAGTTAGATTATTAAAATAGTTTATTCGTCACACTGTAATTACATTATTTGAAGCCTTATCAGCAGGTGTTAAAACAAATCTGTTGTAAGTCTTGAATTCCCCTTTTCAAATGACGAAAGTTAAAACGAGATCGGGGTAGTAATAAAGCTATGTTTCTTTTATAGAAAAATATACAAGTGTCAATTATATTGAATATTTGTTGTTGTTTTTTTCTATTAGAAAGAGCATTATGCTCAGCATGTTCTCGTTTGCACTATTTATTGCAAAAGGAATTAAAAGATTCTGCAATTTCCGCACGACAGGTATTAAAGACATTTGGAATTTATTTGACGAATTATATTTTCTTTGATAACATTTAGATTCCCTGTAACGATATAACCGGCAGGTCGATAGAAAAATTTTGAATTTAAACAATCTCAAGATTTCGGTGTATTTTCAACAATCTGTAAATCCGATGTAATTTTATTGTAATTGAAAATTGTGTTTCTAATTGGCTTGGTGTATTTATAACAAACGATGGGTGTTTCAGTATTCTTGAAATAATTAGGTACAGCCGATTGAACAGTTTTATCTCTAAACATACTCGGAAGGTCAATAAAATTTATCCCTTTATTTAAAAAAGGAATTTTCAGGAAAATGTCTTTGGTGATAAGATTTTAAGTCAATGTGTGGTCTGAGAACATGCCGAGTGAAACACGGAATAAGGCTTCTTCATAATATAGCGAATGAGTTCTTATAACAATATCATCAGCTTCTTCATCCACTTTCTTTAAACTTGATATAGAAAGAGAAGACAAACGCAAAAGCGTAGGAATTTTCCAATGCTGTTCCACAACCGTTGTGATATTCTTACGCAATTCATAATTTTGCTATTGTGTTACCATTGTTATAACAAATATTATGTAAAATAAAGTCGTTACAAATTAAATTGCATTACTTATTATCTCTGATTTTTTTTCAGATTTCGATTCAAGTGTCATTATACGTACTTGACGCTGTTTCGCATTAAATTATCTTCCTCTTAAATTTCTGATTATGTTAATACTTTTCATACATAAATTATATCTGTCATTTTACAATACAACTATTCAAGTTCGTTGTGACAAATGTAGACATTGTAAAATTGTTGAAACACAATTTTCTAAAAAAAATCTTCAATTTGAATAATTTGAAACTACCATACCATGAAGTGTTTTTTAACAAGTAAAATACGAAACCGGGGTCAAAGCGATGGCGTGGGTTTTCCGCGATTCTTCAAATTATCATCATTCACCGCTTCATTCTAAAAAGTTCATATTTTACCATCATATTAATATTAAGATTGTTTGTAGTTAATCGCAAATAAATACCGTTATTATTATTATTGTCGTTGTTGTATATATATATATAGAGAGAGAGATTCGGGTAGATTAAACAATTTAACACTGTAAGAACAAAACACTTTTCCCATATTATATATAAAATATGGAAAAAGAGTTTTGTTCTTACAGTGCTAAATTGTTAAATCTACCCGAACGTTTTCGTCAACATGAAATTGACTTCATCAGGGGTATAATGATAATTGTGTGTGTGTTTAAGTTTGTTTATAGACGCCCTTCGGCAAGCCATATGGGCGTCTGTCTAGAATTAGATTCTTCTCTTCCTTCTTCTTGGTTGTTCTCTGATGATGTCTGTAGTTCTGAAGTTGTGTAGTCTGATGTTTTGCGGTGATGTCTGAAATTTGAAGTCTAGTGGTGAAATCTGCGAAGTTGTTTTCTATTGGATGATGTAGTCGAAATCTATTGGTTGACTGTCTGTTACTATGTTTAGTAACCTTCCTTTGTCTGTTGACCTAGTTGTCTTGACCTGGATTTCTGGCTTCTGTGCGTTGTCTGTGTTTATCCGTACCGGGTCTTCTCCTTGGTCGATGGGAAAGTCCCTCTCCCCGTCTCCGCAAACGTCCAACCCTCGAACACACAACATCGACGAACCTTCCTTCCGCCTGTGCCATACTAGCCGAAGAAGTTTAAAAACTGTGGGTTAAAAAGCAGTCCACTTCTTCGATGAAAAAAAGCAGTCCACTTCTTCGATGGAGATCTGTGAGCGACTTGTAAATCGGAGCGCACGTCACCCTGGATCCACCACAAGGGTTGGCAAGCCAAACTTGATAGACTACAACTATCCCAATATGTGACACAATATGTAACTATTTGCTAGACCTGCCAACCACAAACGGCCGCGGGTAGGGGGAGAGGAATCCCCCATCGATGTCTGTCCAGAACCCGGAAAATGGCTCTTTTGAGGGCCACTGGTCACACTTGTCCGGCTCTAGCCCCCAATCAGGACGCCTTGTCCCCCGTGTTGTCTTACGACTCTGCAGTGAACAGCTGATTGGCAGCCATCTCCCTGTGACCTGGATTCCAAAGAGGGCGCCCAAACACGTCTGCTCTTGCCGATGGTCTGGCTCGGAATGTATAATGATAATTAAAATCAACACGTAGTTAAGCTATAATTAAAATCAACACGTAGTTATGCTATAATGTTAAAGCGTTGAACTTAACAGATAAGTTTACTAATCAGGTTAAACTGTTTAATCCAATCAAATGATAGCGGAGCTATAAATAGAATAAATGCTGACACGCTTTGTTTTATCGCGGAAGTGTGTTTAATGGCTGGGGGGCTCGATACGGGATTAATAGAGCAGAGGTACGAAATGGGATTTATCATAGAAACACTAGTTTTAATTATGGTAGAGATTAAAAAAGCGTCAATGTGATAATTATATGTGGAAATGATACAAAAGAAGACAAATATGAAGCTCATCTGAAATAAAAAAATAATTTTCTTTAGTTTAGAATAAATTAATTTAATAAATTTAATGAAATGACACTGTTTGTTGAGAAAAAAAAATGTGTTTATTTAATTAACACGAGTCATTTTCTAATTGTTTAATGAGATTATGTTTTTGTTCAAAAGAAAACACCTAAAGGCCTAGTAAGCAATTTGAAACCCCAATTTTCAGGCCATGTATCCAATAGGTTTCAAAGCCGGTGGGACGCTATTCTCCATAATGCGTCTGCACAATTAATGACCTTGCTTGTTAGCAAAATCCAATGGCAAACAGAACAATTAAAACTATTGATATGACGAAATCTTTACAAAATGAAACCGACACAAAAAAATTAAACACAATTATTCAAAACACCATCACAAAAGAACAGAAATCAAAAGAAAAACTTTCATTTAAAGAAAGAAAGAAACTGCATGCCTTATGGATTGACAACTTCACTATTCCAAACGCAGAAAAAAGTAACCTATCTCAGACAGATGAACCTAAGACACGTAAGTGTCGTCGGTTCAAGCGCCGTAAAAACTTGAACAGGGCCACCAACAAACAAACGAGCAACGTGGTGGTCAACCTATCAAGCACACAATTAAGTGTAAACGAGCAATCGTTACTGTCTAGGGGTCTGAACGTCTGTCCTAAGCCGCCTCATTACGACTGAGGGCATTTAATACAAGATTCTAAGTCGTTCAGTAGAAAGCTGAGACTGAAATCGCATTTCACTAAGCCTGATCCCCTCTACGACAATCGATCGACAGGATTCAGTCAGCCAAATACTGACACGAACACACAAAATGCCTTCTCACAAATCACACACACCGGTACTGACATTTCCGAAAGTGACACGAAGGATGATAAATACCCTCAGTTTAAACTAATCAAAGTACTGAAAGTACAGAAAACCAGCGACGCGAATTTGCTTATTGAGAATAACCAGTGCCATGATTCTCATACATGTATCCATTTACGAAAAAGCAAAAGAACTTGGTTCACTTGCAAAGACCTTCATCTTGTCTATATGATAGTGGAAATAAGGGTTTCCATATATTATCTGGATAAAGGCTTCTGTTAACCCTTTACTCCATAGATATACCTTCATAGCTTGGGCGAACAGTTTAGATCCATATCAGCTGGTACATCTGTGCGATCTGATTAGGATTTAATCTGTTCACTTTTAGAATCATTAATTTTTTTCTGACCAGTAATCACAAATTTTAGATCCAGATCAGATGGGACCTGAGCTGGTCACCTGTGTGATGAAAGGCGTATAAATTGAGTAAAGGGTTTTAAGCAAGAAATTATAATAGTGAAATCTGTGTACTAACAACTCAAAGACAGAATGAACACGAAAAAAGGTATAGAAAGTGAGACCCCATCGATGGGAAAGATTTTGCATTTATTCGAAATAAGAAATATATAAGTGTTTCCTTCATTGTGAATAACATGTAAAGGAAATCATAGAATTGAGATTCCTACATATTAAGATAAAACAACCGAGTCATAACATTGCCGAAAGCATTGGAATTTAATGCTAGATAACACACATGTAAAATTGAAGACAATTTCAAATGATAGTGACTCTAGCTGGGAGCGAACCCGCACCGTCACGGCGACAGCGCCTAGCCATGCAATTCCTGCGACGTAACCAACTGAGCTAACCGGGACAACGCCAAAAAACGTTGATCAGATAGCCCTGATATACGTAACAATCACTGCATGACATCGGTAACGGGTTAATTTACTGATAACAGGAAAATGAATGACTAAAGCTTTTACCATTAATTTCCACCGTATTAAGTTGTATATAATAACGGACTCGATGGTTTTTTCATATAGCATATTATTAGAAAAAGGTGCCAGATTTAACACATTGGTAAACATATCATTAAGTTTTGGTTGTTAAGGAACTGGGATTAATGTCCATTAGCTTACAATCCGTTCATCAGTTTCAGCAGACAGATGTGTCGTTATTAATTTAGGCTACATCATGGTTTGTCCTCGATATTCACACGTACTTTAACTGTTATTTGGCTTTCTTCAAAACGCGGGAAATTGTGACGTCACTGACTTTTGCATATTCAATGTGTTACTGCGCCTATGATTTCATGTAATCCGAACAAAAATAGTGGCCATCTCTAGATAAATCGAAAACGTAAACCTAGTAAACATCTTCACCTTTGGAAAAAAATGTAAATTATGCATTATTCCTGAAACAAGTCATAGTCCGTTCTTTAGACCACTGATGGCCTAATTGTCGACGTGTCTCCTGCCACGTATGTGATAGCCGGACACGTACCGCGCTTGCTCGTAGCATTTTTCGAATACATTGATCTGTAAATCTTACATGTCCTTATATCTGTACGAATATTATTCGGTATACTAGTTTTAATATATGTAAAATTTTACACATCTCAATAGTTTACTGTTCACGCTTATATGTGGAAATCCAATATGTAAAACTATTCAGCAATGATGATTGCTTCATGTTCATTGATTTACAACGCTCATGAACGCCTATCATCAAATAATGAACGCCTATCATCAAATAATAAACAAATGTTCGCAATATGTCTTGAAAATTTCAAGTGAAAGTATTTGCGCATTGATTTCATAAAGTGGACATTTGAAGAAAAATATGCTAAGATGGAAATTTATCATTATCGTTATTGTTAATGATAAAAATAAAAAAAATAATATTTCGTGAAACAAACAGTTTAGCCGCGGAACAAACGTCCAATATTGAAATGGCTTTAAAATGACAAAATAAAGAAAATGTCTCACTGTTATTTTGAGCTTCGAATTAGCAGAACAGATATATTAAATATTTTAGAATTAATATTTGGCTATTGTAATATCCTAACATCGGGAATATCGTTTATATCTCTACCTAAAGGTAACATATCTGTGGCTCGCTAAAGAATCCCTGGCGGCTACAACCCCCAGATAAAATTGGTTTACTGTTGTCGATTGTGTTCTGAATTAGGGACAGCGCAGTGAAGCAGTCAAGTATACTTTTAGCGATACTAACATGGCAAGAGCCAACTTAAACACGTAACAGGAAACTTGGACTACTTTGCTTGCTCTGATTACTCTGAAATGCGTTAATCGCCGGTTGCCAGTGCCTCGTTTTGGTTTGATACCGGTTTCAGAATTTTGATTAGTAAAACCAGCTTCGCTGGTTAAAAAGCACTTGGCAGCCTCCAAGACAGTCGGTAGCTCTCGAGACCTTCATTCTAAACGTCGAGTAAGACAAAGCATCTTATGAACCTGATATTACACACAAAAATAACTTCTCCAAGCAAGAACAGCAGGCCCTTAAATCGCTGCGTTGCAGAGATGACATAGTTATAAAACCCGCAGATAAGGGCTCTGCCGTTGTTGTTATGGATAAGGACCACTATGTGTCAGAAACCGAACGCCAGTTGAATGACACTAGGTTTTTTGAGGTGCTAGATCATGACCCGACTAAAGAGTTTTCTCGTAGGGTCTCGGTAACCGTTGCACTCCAAACAATGCTTGATCAGGGATACATCAATGAAGATAACATCGACTACCTTACAGTGCAAAATCCCAAGGCAGGCAGATTCTATCTTCTGCCAAAAATACATAAAGCAGGGAACCCCGGTCGCCAAATTGTTTCTGCCAACGGTCACTCCACAGAGCGAATTTCAGAATTTGTTGATTTGCATCTCAGACCGCATGTTAGCAGTCTACCATCATATGTACAATATACCACTGATTATCTGAGGAAAATAGACTTGCAGGTTGTCCCAGATAACACCCTGTTGGTGTCTATGGATGTTACGTCCTTGTACACCAACTTTCCGCATGAAGATGGTATCAGTGCATGTAAAGAAGCGTGGGACAGTAGATATTATAGACCCACCGACTGAAACACTAGTACAACTGCTGGCACTCGTCCTGAGATGCAATAACTTCACATTCAATGAGAAACACTACCTTCAAATTCAAGGTACAGCAATGGGCACTAAAGTGGCACCCTCGTACCCCAATATCTTTATGGGACGTCTAGAAAAACAACTTTTATCAGCAGTCCATAGGAAGCCACACTTATGGTTGCGCTTTATTGATGATGTGGACATGCAATGGTGCCGTGGTCAAGAGAATCTTACAGAATTCCTCGACATGTCCAACAACTTTCACCCATTAATAAAATTCACCAGCGAGGTGTCAAATAACAAAAATGTGTTTTTGGATACGGTCTCAAAATTGGACGGAAACAAAAAAGTGGTCGATCTCTACTCAAAACCAACAGACACGCATCAATACCTTCTTCCAACAAGTTGCCATCCAAAGCACTGTAGCAGAAATATCCCGTACAGCCAGGCATTACGCATTCGTAGAACCTGTATAAACACAGACACTTTTGACGAAAGAGCAGATGAACTGTCTGCTCACCTGCAAAAAAGATGTTACCATAATGATTCTGTGTCTGGGGTCATAATGAAAGCACGCGCCCTCAAAAGAGACGACCTGCTAAAACCAAAGGATACAAAATCAAGCCAAAGATTGCCATTTGTGGTGACCTACCACCCAAACTTACCAAACATTCGGACCACAATAGACAAGCACTGGTCAGTCATTGAAAAGTCTGACAAACTTACTAGAATATTCACAGAGAAACCGTTTGTCGCCTACAGAAGGCCTAAAAGTCTCCGTGATATTTTAGTCCGAGCAAAAATCAGGCCTTCGACCGAAACCTACAATGAAGGTCGGTCTGCTACGTGCGGTACTTCCAGATGCTAAACATGTTCACACATGACTCCTACCATTACATTTCTCTCATCAAACAAGGCACGGTCATACATAAAGAGGATATCAAATTGCAAAACGAGCAATGCGGTATACCTCATGACCTGCAAAAATGCAAGAAAAGGTATGTTGGGGAGACAAAGCTGACGCTTTAATTGCGCATGAATTTGCACAGATCGGACTGGAAAAAACAGAGGTTCAATCGAGCTCCAGTTGCAGAATATTTTCATCTGGAAGGACAAACGTTCTCTGCCATTGACCTCTGTTGCATCGCGTTCAACAATTCCTGGACAGATGCACAGAGGAATGAAAGAGAAACATATTGGATACGTCGGCTAAACACATTGAGGCCTTCAGGTATTAATAAAGGCGAATAACACCTCGAAATAAGTTCACAAGTACAGTTAGCAGTCAAATATCATAATGTAGGTCATCGGGTTGGATTGAGTTTGGCCAGTTGTTATTGTTGTTGTTGTTGTTGTACATTCATAATGACATTCTGAATAATTTACAGGTAAGTAGGTCAGAATGAACTTTGCAAGTTGATTTCTTAAAGTCATGAATACTTGTAATATGATATCATATATTTAGTAACCTCTTATTCTGTTATTCAATTATTAATGCCTAAATTGTGTTATTGGTATGGGCTATCCTACATTTGACAACTACAACGACAACAAGAACAAAAACAACAACAACAACAACAACAATAAAAACATAATCTCATTTAACAATTAGAAAATGACTCATGTTAATTAAATAGACACATTTTTCTCAACAGACAGTGTAATTTCATTAAATTCATTAAATTAATTTATTCTAAACTAAAGAAAATTTTTTTTTTTTATTTCAGATGAGCTTCATATTTGTCTTCTTTTGTATCATTTCCACATATAATTATCACATTGACGCTTTTTAATCTCTAGCATACTGTACAGCGGGTATTATTCGCGGGGGTTTTATTTTCGCTATTTTCAAGGTTTTTGTTTGACCGCGAATTTAAGACTCCGCGATTATATTTCAATTAGGTGATGTAAAAACGTAATATAAATGAACAACAGTATTTACAAGAAAAAAACATTACCAACCTCGGGCAGTGTTTCTAAAATTTATCGACAGCCGGTCTTTGGCCGATTTTCGGGGAAAATGTCCGATTGAAATTTCACAATTGGTAAAAAAATCGGTCAATATTTTTTTCAATTCAATCTAAGTTTTTCGTTCCTGTCCATAACCTGTTATGAAAATTACCTACATGTACAAATTTTCACACTTAATCCGCTGTAAACATGTCATAAATCGACTTCAATACTTTGCTACCATGACTTCACATATCGTTAATAGCCTGCGGCAAAGTAAAACTGTCATCTGACGCTGGTCATCATAACCCTTGATTGCGACTTGTTTGGAGCCTGTAACAAACAATTGGAGTTATACTGCTACAAACCTTTATCAAGTAAGCATACAGTCATGAAAGTGTGAACCGTTTTTATTCACCATAGCACTGTTAAAATAATACCTAATTGGAGATGGCAGTCAAAATCGATAATTGGCTTGGTAATCACGCATTGAACTTAACAAAGGCGTAACAACAGGTTTAAATATAACGGGTTTGATTGACGTTATATATGTGCAAATATCACAGAAAGTAAGTCACACGGCACAGGCAGTGAATCTCATTGTAAACGGTGTTTGGGTAGAATGTATCTTGGAAGGACAGCGCGAATTTAAGACCCGGATTTCGAAAAAACGCGAAAATTTAACCCCGTGAAATTAACCCGCTGTACAGTAAATAAAACTAGTGTTTCTATGATAAATCCCATTTCGTATATCTGCTCTAATATGAACTAAGGCACTGCCTCTTATCGAGCTCTAGCTGTAATAGTATCGGATAATGTTTTATTTTGTCATGTATTTGGCCAAAATATTAAAAAATAAATTGAGTCAATTCATGCATGATATAATGATGTGATTTTTGGAAAGAATTTAAGTCTGCATCAACTTTCTCTGAATTCAGCTGCACAACTTGCAATCTAACTTTTACTTAACATTTGGGTTTTTTAATGTGTAAAACATAATGGCTTCTTGCTAAAATTTTACAACCTAAATGTTTTCCATTACCTCGATTAACGCAATATTGAATATTGATAAATTCTTTATTGATACATGTAATTTCTAATAATTATGTCACATTGTGCGTGATTTATTATTGACTGAAATATAAAGTTTATTTTTTAGAATGTTTCCTTGTTTAAACTTGAATTTGTAACTTGTAATTGCACAAAATTGTGCCATGCTATTCGAAAATATATATTTGCATGTATATGCATTAAGTTATAATCTAGACCTAAAAAGTACTGTTTTTATATACATCACATTAACACCACATTAAGACTTCAATATATAGTGTAATACATCATCTAGATTTTGGGGCATATTTGTGCAGTCACTGGAAAATACCTGCAGGAATGACAATGCCTTAGGAATTTTCAGTTATTAACAACAGTGATATTGAAGCTATAGATGCTGTGTGAAAAATATTGTGACAATATGGTACATAATTGAGCCAAGTTACTTGAATGTGCATGATAGAGTTACTCATTTAAGTTGAAAAATAGTTCAGCTATTGTGCCAAAATAGATAAATAATCTCAATCAATTAAAAATAAACATGTACAATGTCAAGTAGTCTGATTATCCATATGTAACTCTCCTTTACAGGTCTTAGTAAGTGATTTGAAACAAAATGCTTCTTTATATCTATTTTCTTTACCAAATGAATTGCTGTTACCAATCAAATCATGCATTAAAAATGTTTTTGGTCCATTTTTTAAAATGTATAACAATGTAAAGAGAACTAAGATTATTGTAAAAATGTAAACCTGGGAACACATCAATTGGAAATAAAAATGACATTATTCATAAGCACCTTTGGATCTCTGTCTGGTAAGTACTTTATTCATGTAAAATATATACTGGAAAATGTGAATTTCAAGTTCTGAAGCTCATTTCAGTTGGTATTTTCTTGATTTTGTATTTTTTATTGCAGAAAAGTAGGCATCACTACTGTAAAATAGGTAAATTTCTCTGAAAAAAAAGTTTTCTGTTTTAAAGTCCAGCTTAAGCAGATCCAAGTACCGGTATTTTCAGATTTTCACATGTATTTAATAAGGCCAAAAACCCACTGACATAGCAAAAAATGTTTTTCTTCCTCTTCACAGCAATCTACATTTTTGTTTCAACAATTTAAATGATGATAAAAGCTTTGATTTTTTTTATTTTCTAAAACACAACTTTTTGATGCTGAGCAAATGTAGTGACACCATGCATATTTAACAAAATTTGCAAAAAAACCTACAACAAAACAAAACAGACACCTTGTAAATAGTGTATTTGATTATACATGTACCTCACATACAAATTTTGATTATGAAATCATGTTGAAATGTGCACATGACAGAAAAAAATGGTAATAATAGAACACTTTTAATTCCCAAAATGAGCACTAACTTAATATTTGATACACATGTAGTCTGCTTTCTGGTCAAACATTTTGGTCCCAACTGATAACTGATAATATTATCAATTTATGTGGAGATGAACCCTTTCCCTTCATGTACACACCTTTATGGCATGGAAGAAATGTGTAGATTCAGATCAGCCAGAACATCCATGGTGACTGATCAGGATCTGCAATGTTCACATGTTTAAATCATTAGGTTATTTCTGACTAAAAAGTGAACAGTGCAGATCCTGATCAGATTGCACAGATGTGCAAGCTGATCTGGATCTACACTGGTCTCATATGGGTAAACAGGCATGTCTGTGGAGTAAAAGGGTAAATTTCTCTTTTATTTAAAATCTCATATTACTGTGTATTAACATTTAAGTGGTTTTAATCAGTAGTTACTTTAAGCAAATTATTGTCTATAAAATTTATAAAACCTGAAAGTTCATACATTTAGGACATCTGTCATGTATTTGGCCAAATATATATAAAAAGTGTGTCTAACATTTGTTTGCTTACTCATGCATGATATAATAATGTCATTTTTGAGGTATCATGTCAAATAGGCCACAAGTCATTTCAGGTAGTACTTGTAAGTCAAGTGTATATGACAATCACTGTAAAGAGTTAGTTTTGTTTTTAGATTTACATAAGCTTTTAAAAAATAGTATCATTGTTAAATTGATATCTAAAATATTGTGCTTGTCATCCTGAAACTCAAGAACAAATAAAAACATCATCTGATTGTCATTTTTGCTTTAAAATTATCTGATTTTCATTTTTGCTTTAAAATTTGGACTGTGATAAAAATTGGACTGTCATCAAAAAGTAAATTAATTTGTTTTATAGTCATACTCTGTTCCCTACACCTACCCAAGATGTTGATTCTATCATTTTTGTCAGGGTGTCACATTGTTATATAAGATCACAATTTACAACACTTCTAGTAACAGTCAGAGGTGCTAATGCAAAATCAAAGGTGTCATATTAAATAAACAAATAAATTTATTTCTAAACCAATTTCCATGTTGGACAATGCAAAATACACAGCTTATGTTGCAACTGAATCAATATAAGATTCTGTGCTAGTGTAGAGCAAGACTTAGTGACTTGTGTAGACTAAGGTCATAGATCAAAAGAGCATATTGTCACATAAATGATGTAAATTGTAGTTCTGATAGAACTTATTTTTTTCATACAAAACATTTTTAAATTGATAAATGTTAATGTTTTTTGTTAAATTTCTATCACAAAAAAGAAATAATTATAATGTTCTTTTCTTTTGTTGCAACATTTTGTCAATTGTTTTCCCTGCTGTTAAGTCATGATAGTCTTGGACAAAAATCTGGAAAAAGTACATGTATGTTGCTTTGTACAAAATGTCCAATCAATGAAGCAACTTGTTGAAAAATATTTTATAAAACATCATAAAGTGACATAGAACATATTAACAGAATGATAATAAAATCTTTATGAATAAAATAAAAATGTGGCCTATTTTTGTGGCCTATTTGAGCTTTTCAAAATAAAGTGTGGCCCATTTGACTTGTTTGTGGCCTATTGACTGTAATCCATATACCAAATCCATGGTATTTGATTGTAAATTTTGGTGTGGATAGACTGATAACGATCCCAATCTATCAACTAAAACAATAAACATAAACATTATGTTTATGCAGTGTAGACCCAGAGTAGACCCTAATTTTTGTGTGTGGGGGGGGGTGGTAGGGCGGGGGCGGCCAGTTTCTTCAATGTTTTTAGAAAACAGGATCAGTCTTCAAAGACTCTGTGGTGTAGATTTGCTCTTGTGTCATGTGTTTTATAAAAATTATAAAAGAAATCTCATAGGCCTACCTCGTGTTCAGTTTTCAGCTATTTCACAAACAATATCTTCGACTACCATGGGCTCACATGTCTGAATGACGAACATGACCAATGACAAAAAACTCTTATACAAAACTGAATTGTGGCGCTGGTCTACGCTAAGCTCTGTGTGTCTCACTCTGTGAGTGACTGAGCAATCATTGCGAGGCCCATTTCACAATTCAACTTCACATAAAAGTTGGTTCTCACCAGCCTTTCATCTTGTTTTCAAGAAAAACTCCATGCATCTGATTTTTCCGTCACTGGGCCTTAAGCTCCATTGAATTAAAAGGCCTAATAATCCACTGACAAGCTAACATTCAGTAGTTTTCATCTTGATTTCCTAGGTCTAAAAATGGCCGATAGCTGGTATTGCTATTGGTTATGTGACCACTGGTGGTAATTGGTACTTATTAGTGACCAAATCCCGGAGTTACAGATACGGCTAACTCATTTACAGTCCACATAATTTATTATAACAACTAGTATGGTTCATTAACATTATAATGTCCATTCAGAAGTTCATAATGACTAGATGTACACAAGAACATAATGTACATGTATACTGATGAACAATCATACAGGTGAGCAATCTAACAGATGAACTGTCTAACATATGAACGGTCTAGGACAGATTTGTGACATCAATCCCTGCTCAACTGTTGTACAAAGTCTCACACTTCCTTCCAAAAATCAGTCGCTCTGTGCTCACAAGTGATGAGGTTAGCAAACTACATCCTTAAATTCCTCCCAAAGTAATAGAAATAATTAATTTCTACAACACAACATACAAGATCCTTCTACTACAAAATCTACATGCGCACTGAGACCAGCTGACTATTTCCCGCCAAATACCAAGAAAAACCTAAACACATCTCACACCCTATGTTCTAAAAATAGTAACAACAATATCAACAGATTGATCAATTTAAAGAGGCTTGCAAATAGATAGCTTAAAATCTGGTCCCGTTACATTCTCCCCCTCTTCGAAAAAAATGATGTCCCTATCATTTCCTATAATAAATAGAAAAGAAACTTTTCAACATCCAGTCTATGGCAACTCTGCCATCATCCTAAAAAGTAAATGATAACTTTGTATTATCATTTTCATTACAAAAAACAAAACACTTGTCTCCTCTGCCAATCACCTTGAATCCGAAACCTAAAAGACAAATGATTGATAAGACTTCAACATCTAATCATCAACTCTCCACATCCAACATAATAATGTAACAAATCTATTACCAAAGCGTTAAAGCTTTTACTCAGAGTAAATAACTATGTCTTATAACGGAGTATTTACGGTAACTAAGACATGTTATAATATAAATTAAAATTTTGCCTCTTTCTCTCCCCCCTGAGGAAGAAATTGTGTCCCTACAATAAACAAGTAAAATACACATACAATATACAGCAATGAATCGTCACAAATCTGAAATAAAATCATTTCATGACCGATTGCCACAGTCTATTAGCAACATCTATGCTAACTATATTTAAAAGACCTGACTGTAATAATCTGTCCAGTGCTAATCTTCTTCTGTCCACTGGTGAACCTGTTATTGCATTTAAGCAGTAATCTTCTGTCCATTTTGGACGCTTTGTTGGTCTCTCTGACCTCCTTGTAGGTCTTGTTGGCAAAACTCTCCGTCGTTGTCTTAATCTCTGTTGATCCTGTAATACCTCTTCTTGGGTGTGTGCTCCCTGATTGTTCACTTCTGGTATTACTGGATCTTGTCTCTCAGGATGATCTACAATTTTCCGTGTTGTTTCCTCTTCAATCGAAACTATTCTCTTTGGTGATGTATGATCTGTATGATCATGCTCAACAACTGGTTGCTTTGGTTGTACTGTCTCACTGTCTTGTTGCATCACTGGTTGTTTATGTCTTTGTTCAGTACCAACCTCTGCTTCCCTGTTGTCTTTTTCAACCACTCTTTGTTCTTCTATCAGAACTATTTTTCTCTCTGATTCCTCATCTTTGTCTGCCATGGCATGTCTAGTGTTCCTTTCTTCAGAATAGCGGGCGTCCCCACCTGGTAATGTCCATAAAACAAAATCCTGTTCTGAATACTCAGAGTCTGACTCCTTTTCTGGTATCATATCTCTTTCTTTCTCTCTATTATCGGAAATATCATCAGCAGCTGCTTTTAATTCCTTCTGTGGTTCTTGCACCCTAATCTCTTCCTCTATATCTACTTCATTGTCAATGAAACCAATAGGTAGCAGATTATTTCTGTGCAATACTCTTTCCTTTCCATCCTTGTTTCTCACCTTGAAAACTGGAACATCCGAATTTGGTTGACCAATAACTCTATATGGTTCCTTTTCAAACCTATCCGAAAGCTTATGTTTACCATCAAAGGCTAAAATTTTTACTAAAACAGAATCACCAATTTCAATATTTGCAGCCTTTGCTTTTTTGTCGTAATTGCTTTTCTGTTTAATTCTAGCTTTACTGGTATAACTGTCAACAATATCCTTCGCTGACTGTAATCGAGCTTTAAGCTGATCCACATACTCTGTAGTAGTGTGATTTGATGAATCTTCTGCTACTGATTCAAACATGGAATCTATGGGTAATCTCGGTGTCCGACCAAACATCAGTTCAAATGGCGAGAACTTTGTAGACTCATGTTTGGTGCAGTTGTAAGCATAAACTAAAGGGCTTACATACTTTTTCCAGTCCTGTTTCTGATCAGGATCTAATGTACCCAACATGTTCAATAATGTTCTATTGAAACGCTCAGTGATCCCATTTCCACTTGGATGGTATGGTGTAGTTCTCGACTTCTGTATTCCAAATACATCACATAACTCCTTAATTACTTGAGATTCAAAATTGCTGCCTTGATCCGAATGAATTCTTTTAGGAATACCATAATGCAAAATAAAATGTTCATAAAAAGCTTCAGCAGTTGTTTTCGCCGTTTGATTCTTTGTAGGGATAGCCATAGCAAATTTGGTAAAGTGGTCCGTGATGACAAGTATGTTGTGAACACCACCTTTTGCTGGTTCTAGAGTTAAGAAGTCCATGCACACAAGTTCCAATGGTGACGTTGTTACAATATTGATCAATGGGGCACGAATGTTTGTGTCTGACTTCCTTCGAATACACCGATCACAATTCTTTATCCAAGTATCACAGTCAACAGACATACCAGGCCAAAAAAACCTTTCTCTCAAC
This sequence comes from Corbicula japonica, assembly GCA_038501625.1. Taxonomy (NCBI): domain Eukaryota; kingdom Metazoa; phylum Mollusca; class Bivalvia; order Venerida; family Cyrenidae; genus Corbicula; species Corbicula japonica. The sequence goes on from JAZAYU010000445.1 coordinate 314,312, forward strand.
AGTGAAAGTGTACGATCCCTTCCAGGATGGCCTATATCATTGTGTAAACCAGTTAAAACTTCTTTCCTGTAAACAGTAGGTAGAACTAACTGTAAAACATGCTCTTGATTGTAAATAACTTCTTTATACAGAACACCTCTGATTACTTTAAAATTACTGAAGTTCTTTTTCATAGTACTATCTTCCTTTCCAAAGTACTTTAAGTTTGGAATCTTCTTATCTACTGTAGCTCTCAGCCAATTTCCAATTATTGGATCATCTCTTTGTTGTTTTCTTATCTCCCTAAGTTCTATGTTTGCCAATGTATGTCCAGGACAGTCAGTAGCTTCCACTATATTGATGTTAAAAACTGGTAAAGTCTCAATGTAAGTTGGATCTTGAATGGCTGTACAAATAGCCTTGACAGTATTGGTATCTATCCTGATATATTCACCATCAGAATCTGTGACCTTTTCATGTGGGTAACGCGACATCGCATCTGCATCCCCATTTTTAATACCTGGTCTGTATATGATGTCAAAATCATAACCCGCTAGAGCTGATGACCATCTTTGACCTGTAGCATCCAACTTTGCAGATGTAAGAATATAAGTAAGAGGGTTATTATCTGTTAATACCTCAAACTTGTTTCCTGTTAAGTAATCACTGAATTTGTCCGTGATAGCCCACTTCAAAGCTAAAAATTCTAACTTAAAAGTTGGATAATTCTTCTCAGAAGGAGATAAACTTCTACTGGCATATGCTATTACTTTCTTTTCCTTCCCATATGTTTGGTACAATACTGCACCTAAGCCAGTATTACATGCATCTGTGTGTAACTCGAATGGCCTACTAAAATCAGGATATGCTAAAATTGGTGGACTGGTTAAAATGTCTTTCAGTTTCTGAAATGTTGTTTCTTCTAATTCTGACCATCTCCATTCCTTGGCTTTCTGTTTCTTTTTTGATGACACTGTAGTGGGTGGTAATAAATCATTAAGTGGTCTTGTGATTTTTGAAAAATCCTTTACAAATCTGCGGTAGTAACCCGCAAATGCCAAAAATGATCTTAACTCCTCTGCATTTGTCGGTGTCGGCCAATTTTTAACCTTTGAAATTTTATCTGGGTCTGTCTCAACTCCAAATTCCGAAACAATATGACCTAAGAATTTAACCTTTTTCTGTAGAAAATAACACTTGTCAGCTGACAATTTCAAGTTGCACTCTTGTAACCTTGTTAAAACTAAATCCAAACGCTCCAAGTGTTGTTCAAAACTGCTTGCAAATATGATAAGGTCGTCCAAATAAATGACGCAAATTGACATATTGTAGTCTCCGAGACATTCCTCCATTAACCTCTGGTAGGTGGCAGGTGAATTCGATAATCCAAATGGTAGTTTATTAAATTCCCAAAATCCAAGAGGCCCTACTGTGAATGCAGTTCTTTGTTTATGGTTTTCCTCCACCTCCACTTGGTGATATCCAGACTTCATATCGATGACCGAAAAAATCTTTGATCCACTTAAACAATCAAACACCTCTTCCATTCTAGGCAAAGCATATGAATCCTTGATGGTTCTTTTATTTAGCATTCTATAATCAACACACATGCGTAATTTACCATTCTTTTTCCTAACTAACACTATATTAGATGACCATGGGCTTTTTGATTTTCTTATAACACCCGAAGATAAAAGTTGTTCTAAATGTTTCCTAACCTCTTCAATCATAGATGGTGGAATTCGACGATGACGTTGTTTGAATGGAACTTCATTTGTTAATTCAATCCGATGTTTGACCTTGTCACAAAATCCAATGTCAGTTTCCCCTTTCGAAAAAATATCCTTGTGCTTAATTAAGAGATCACGTATCTGTCTATTTTGATCTTCATCTAATTCGGATTCAATGTGTACCTCATCAAAAAATTTTATGTTTTCTTGTTCTAATTTGTCAAAAACTGACTCATCAATTGTCACTGGTTGAATTTCACACAACACTGACTTTGGAGAAATGGCAACTGAATCTGTAGTAACATTTGAAATGTTCACTAATATTTCTCCATTTCGTTTGTAACTATAATTAATAACTGTTGGCGTAATATCAACAAAATCTGGTAGAGTTGAATCACTGGATTCTTGAAGAATAGCCACTGTATCCGAATAACTAAGTTCTTTATCTGTATATCCTTTAATGGTAAGAGCTTGATTTGGACCTAATATCACTGTGTTCGGTTCTGCAGACCTAACTATACCAATACGATTTTTATTACGCTTCAGGTCCTTCTGTTGCAACGATAAACATCTAAAGGATAAATACCATGGAGTATATAAACTGGCACACTGTAAATATTTTTCACCAAAGTTTGTTTTACATTCTGATAAAAGTTCATTTAGAATATTTGTACCAAGAAGTACAGGAACCTTTGCATTATATTTGGTTTCAGGTATAACCAATAATAAACATGAATGTGTAGTAGCATTTGGAATTCCATCTGTAGACAACTCCAATTCAACATAACCTGTATATGGCAATTCACTTCCATCGGCACATTCAACATTCAAAATATGACCTAAAGGTTGAAGTTCAACGTCTTTGAAATTATCAGAAACAAAACGTTCTGAAATACAAGAAACACAACTTCCGGTGTCCAGTAATGCTATGGTTTCCATTTTGTTTAAACAAATTTTGGCTTCATTGGAGGATCCAATAAGTGTGGGATTTTTTTCTCTATTTTTATCAGTGATGCCTCCATTCAATCCCGCAATTGAGGCACTTACTTGTTTAAATGACAATCATAAGATAGATGGCCCTGTTTGTTGCATTTGTAGCAAACACGAGTTTCTTCTGTTGATGAACCTCCCCTGGGTTTAAATGTCCCTCTACCTGTTGGACGAGACTGTTTATGTTGACCTCGACCTCTGTCTGATCCTCTATTACTTCCCCTATTGGAGTTCCAGCGTCCTCCACGAGATCCTCTACCCCTAGCATTGTATGAATAGAACTGTCCATATGATGCAGTCTGACTTTTCAATTCCTCATTTTCCTTCTCCAACTTTTCAATCCTGTTGTTCAACTTTTGAAGCAAGTCCTTCATTTCAGTCATTTCTGGATTTGATTCCACTTTGGTATTTGCCTGACATTTCGTCTTACTAGAAGGTTCTGTTTCAGACTTTTCCTTTAAATTCATTTCTGCCTTTCTCAATTCCATCTTAAATCTGTCGTAATCTCTCACTGTTTCATACTTATAATTTATGAGCAACTTTAGATTAGTTTGTAATCCGTCATAAACGATAGATTTCAATAAATCCTCCTGTCCAGGTGACATTACCCTCAACTCCACAGCCTGTGCAAACAACTCCTCTACTCTAGCTGTGTATGATGTAACGGATTCCTTACCATTCTGGGTACATGCATATAGTCTTCTTAAAATGGTATTACCACTGTCGACAACCCCGTAAGTTGCATCAAATTTTTTTAGAATATCTCTAACCTGAGCATTGGGTTCCATCCATGTCAAAATTTCCGCCGCCTCTCCCTTACAAGACTTTCGTATCCCATGTAAAATCTGCTCCTCGGAATAAATTCCTTCTCTCAATAAACATTGTACTTCGTATCTCCAAGTGTGATAGGTCACATCTCCTTTCGATCCTTCTCCTGCAAAGGTCGACACTTTTGGTATATAAAATCCTTTTTTGGATCTCTCTCCAGTATCCTTCTCCGAAAGGAAATACTTCATGTAATGCTCCATCTCTTCAGGTCTGTCTGTCCTTGGAGGATTGAACCTCATCTCTTTCATCAACTTCAAAAGTTGTTCATCTTCCTCCGTCAATCTCACTCCTCCTTCAGCTCCTTTTCCAACTTTAACTTCATCTTCCCTGTCACTCATCTTGATAACTAATACTGTCCTTAATTTCAATTAGAATTTGTGTATAAAATATAAATCAAAGTGTCTATTTCACTTATTTTAACACAATATTCAATTTCAAATCACGAAAAAATGTTTATTGCTCTAAGAAATACACTGTTCCTTAGCACACTATACTTAGTTCACTATTGCACTAGCCATAATTCCACTTAATTCACTTTTGCACAAATCATAAATCACTTCAAGTTTCAATAAACCAACTTAACTTCATATAGCACTAGCTCGAGTGTCAGTCTATGTTAATTCACTATTGCACCAACTTGTGCAAACACAAAATCTATGTCACAGAATCAACTTAAATTCAGTAATGCTCACACTTGTCCAAATTCAGTTACGTGTCTCTTTCACTATACTGAATCAATTTAACTCACAATTGCATTTAGTTGTGTAAAGATCTATAATTCAATATTTCTTTCACACATAAATCAGTATTGCACTAACTTCACAAATCATATGCACATTTTCATTATCAAAGTACATAAGTCATTTATGCACCAACTATTCACTTAATACTATTGTGCACCAACATTCAATTTACCACATTTATGCAATAATTTTTGACTTAACACCTTTTTGCACTAACACTTCACATAGTGTCTTTATGTACTGACCCTTCACATATTGTCTTTATGCATTAACCACAATGAGTTCTACACTCAAGTTCAAACTAGACCAAACACTTCTAACCAAACATAATCCCATCTACCCAGTATTTATTAATATAAATTATTCTCAGCAAACACCCAAAATCTGATTTAGACTGAAATACCAATTTCACTTTTTCTAAATTTAATATGTCAACAACATAAATATTAATTTATAACACTATGACAAAAAATTTTAATAGCAATCATCCAATGCCTTTTAATAGCTATACCTAATATATATCAACTGTTGAATTCCACTAATTATCAATAGTGAAAATCTCTGAAAAAAAATCAAAATCAAACTGTCAAGTGTTCACTGTGTATTATTCCAACTTCCAAGTGAAATGTAGTCCCTAAAATCAATATAAAGTTAAAGACAAATTTTCACTTAATATATCTAAAATCAAATCAATTATACTACTATTTATCACCACTCTGCTTCAGCTGAAAACAAAATACATAAGTTATCTGTTGATATGTGCTGATCAATTTACTTAATGTTTTATAGAAAACAATTTTACTATAACCCCAGTCAGCTGATTTCAATATCTAGGTCGCTTAATAAACTACAATTTAATACACAAGTAACAACCAATGGAATTCCACTACACCCTAACCTATGTATACTAATGAGCTATGTCACCGGCACTACTAACCAACAAACCAATTAAAAGCCAGGAAATTATTTAGTCCGTACACACAGGTAAATTTATGAATGAACTATATTTACTACAGAAATACTACAATTTCCTTATATGGGTGAAGGAATGCTATTTTCTGAAAACGGATGACTAATCAATAATCCAAAATTAAAGCAGCAAGACTATGGTTGACACAGAAAATCGCAGAATTGAGAGTGTTACCAGAAAATAAAGATATTTTATGGAGAAATAGATAAGATATTGTTTAATTAGCATGCAAAGCCATCGACAGGTTAAATCAGGTTAATAATTATTGCCTTTGTGCAGTGAAGTGCAAACTTTCACTTCCACATTACAATGACACACCTGCTGATTACTGATTGTACATAGAAATCTAACTATAAATCAATTTTTTTTTCTAAACCTTGGTTTATAGTCTACCTGAAAGATTAGTTATTTAATCAAGTAATCAGCATCTAACAATAAAATATTCACTCACCCTCTGTTGAAATGACTTGATCTTTACAAATACACTATGCACACAAAAAAAATTAAAAAGAGTTCAAAAAAATAAAGTCCTTGTCAAGTGTCCATCACTGAAACTGGTAATCCATGGAATCCACACGTACTGACCGCAGTGCTATTAACGCTCCTCAACGATTCCTATGATTCTTCAACGCTCCTCAACGTCTCCAAAGATGTAGTGATGCGTTCCTACGATACTCCAATCCCATAAAATGGTACGATACTCTAATCCCATAGAATGGTTGCTAACTGTCCTTACTCAAGTTACTGTAGAGAAACGTTCAACAGTGTTCCACTTGAACTTATGGCTGTTTAAATCCAAACAATAGCTGGAATGTTTGTCGTTTCAACTTGAAGCAAATCCACTTTATAAATATTTCAAATGTCTGCCAATTAACTTTTGCCGAAAACTGGATTCTTCTCTAGCAGAACACTTATAGACGTAAAGTGTTGAATTATAACACGACAACATCTGAATATAAACTATACTGTCTGTGGAATACTCTTTATAAACCACAATTCTGTTGTCATGAAATACTATAAGCAAATGACACTGTTAGAGACTGATAATCCAATTAAGTTTCTGAATGTTCAAAATAATAGTCCCCCATTGGGCGCCAATGTGGCCACTGTTGGTAATTGGTGCTTATTAGTGACCAAATCCCGGAGTTACAGATACGGCTAACTCATTTACAGTCCACATAATTTATTATAACAACTAGTATGGTTCATTAACATTATAATGTCCATTCAGAAGTTCATAATGACTAGATGTACACAAGAACATAATGTACATGTATACTGATGAACAATCATACAGGTGAGCAATCTAACAGATGAACTGTCTAACAGATGAACGGTCTAGGACAGATTTGTGACATCAATCCCTGCTCAACTGTTGTACAAAGTCTCACACTTCCTTCCAAAAATCAGTCGCTCTGTGCTCACAAGTGATGAGGTTAGCAAACTACATCCTTAAATTCCTCCCAAAGTAATAGAAATAATTAATTTCTACAACACAACATACAAGATCCTTCTACTACAAAATCTACATGCGCACTGAGACCAGCTGACTATTTCCCGCCAAATACCAAGAATAACCTAAACACATCTCACACCCTATGTTCTAAAAATAGTAACAACAATATCAACAGATTGATCAATTTAAAGAGGCTTGCAAATAGATAGCTTAAAATCTGTCCCGTTACAGTTACAACGAACGACAACCTATTCTCTAAACTAACGATTTATTTGTTTTGCTTTCCAAAATGCTAGTCCGATAATAATGCTTACGAATAATAGATTTTAATTTTTAAAGATATTTTGCAATAAGCGTTTTATAAAATAAGGCCAACAAACAAAATTTGTCAAAACAATACTTTGCCGTAAGTTTTTACCGGTCAGTTTTTTTCCCGTGTTTACATTGACTTATGCTTTGCACAGCCGGTAACCAGAGCAAACTTCCGTGACAACGAAAAAAACTCGTTAGTGAATGGGCATTCCTGCGACCTTAAGACGAGCTTAACGCTCGATATTAATCCCGTATCGAGCTCCCCCAGCCATAAAACACACTTCCGCGATAAAACAAAGCGTGTCAGCATTTATTCTATTTATAGCTCCGCTATCATTTGATTGGATTAAACAGTTTAACCTGATTAATAAACCTATCTGATAAGTTCAACGCTATAACATCATAGCTTAACTACGTGTTGATTTTAATTATCATTATACCCCTGATGAAGTCAATTTCATGTTGACGAAAACGTTCGGGTAGATTTAACAATTCGTCATGTTGGTGCAAAAAGTCATGTAACTGACATTTTTTTGGAAATTGACTTTTTTACATTTCTGGGTCAAAAATATACATTTCCATCACCTGTAAATTTTTTTTAGCCCAATTCAACTCAGAAATGCCTTTTTTCTTTAAAAATTAAAAAGCTGTAACTGCAAAGCTTTTTTTTTTTGGTGCAAAAACTGCTGTAAGTGCAGTTACCATACTTATTGCACCAAACATTTTCAAACATTTTCATAGATCTTGGTGCAAAAAGTATTGTAACTTCACATATTTCATACTTGTTCGACTTAAATGAATCAAATGTTTATTAATGTTTTTATTAATTATGAATTGTTTAATGTGAATTTTTTACGTGACATTTGCCCGAGATGTCTTCACTGCCCAGTATTGCTTGATTTCAATGAAAATGGTTCCAAAAGATCATTTACATGTAGAACAAAATTCTTGCTGTATATGCAGGTTTAGAAAAATTTGGCAGTTTCTAAATTAAGTGACTGTTATACTACAAATCATCTTTTGTAGGTTTAAAAAATTAACTTGTTACAACACATTAATGATGCCACTGTACTTATTATCAATTAAAACTCATTGGTTTTTTAATCTATTTAATTAGAAGGTAGGTTAATGACAGAAAAACGGGGGTAGCTGAGCAGTAAAACAAACAAAAGGTCAATTCAAAGTAGATCACTTGCATTATTATGATCATTATTTCAAGTGGAATATCCCTAAGTCTTAATAAGGCCAGTGCCAGATTTCTCAAATATGGTAAGAAAATGGTAAAAAAAATTGTTAATATAGAACAACATCAATAAGGGCTGACAAATGCGGGATTTTTCATATAACACAACCTGTTTCTAATAAAAATGATCTAGCATAAATCTATAAACAAAGTATAAACACTGTCACATTTTATACAAAGTGGTTGATTAACATCTTTGGGACAGTTATCTGGCTTCAAATAATGATTTTATTTTGCTTTTGCACATAATCGTAAACATAACTATACTTAAAGAAATTAAAAACGCAACTTTTTTAAACACAAAATATGTTTCATGATTAAAGAAGTCGCATTTCTAATTTCTTTTACTATATTATATGTACTTAAAGAAATTAGAAACACAACTTCTTTAAACATGAAGTGAATGTCTTGTTCAAAGAAGTTGTTTTTCTAATTTCTTTAAGTATATATAATAATTATGTGAGTTTTTTTTCAATTGAATGTATTTCTTGTGTTAAAACAAATGCAAAAGAAGTTCTTCATTTCTGTATGGTTTCTTTTTTTTATAAATAAGACAAAATTAAATTTTCTTTTCTAATTTGACTATGTTGCTTTAATACATGACTATTTTACACGGGAAAACTTTAAAAAGAAAATGAAAAATAATATTATTCTTTGATTGGTGTCCATTGATTAATGATTTGCAAGAAAAACTCATCAAATTGACTAAACATCGAAATCTGGTTATGACATTTTTGGGGTCAAACTACTAAACTGCTTATCCAAATTACTGGTTCGTTTTATCAAAATAACTAAATTTTCCTCTGGAAACTATGTTAAACATATATCACAGGGTAGTGCAACTTCACAAACTGCTAGACCACAGGATATATGGTGCGATCCAGTGAGTCTCATTACCCCTAGTTTTGCCCATATGGAGATTCATCTTGGGCAAATGTTAGCAAATTCAATTCTGTGTAATATGCGCCCCGACATTACTTAATCAAAATGTTAGTACACCTGTTTTTATGAAACACACGGGGATTACTTACAGATTAGAATTATATGCAGTTAAAATACATCCAGTAATTTGCAAAAAAAATGGATTAACATAAAAAAGACGCTCAACAGACAAGTACATGTCTGTGTAATAATATACATATTGTATGTATGCATCGATACTAATAATAAATATTGTGGATCACTTGTACCATATAGTGATATGACTTGAGATACAATGCCCTAATAAAAATTCACTTGTAAATCTGTTTTTGTGTTGCAAAATGAAATTAGTTTTCTATCACAAAGGTAACAATTTTGTTTGTGTGTTGTTACTGGATATAAAAAGATTCCTTTATTTTTTTTACAATATTTTTAAAGTTCAACAAAACAGATTTAAATATAGTTTTATGCAGTGTATACTAATTCGAATGGTTTATAATAAAATATATGCTGTAACTGACTAAATTATTTTACAGTTAAACAATAAGTTCAAAATAATAATACATTTTACAATCATTTTGATTGCTTAAATTTCATGTATTTTTTGTAAAAGCTGGGTGCAAAAACTCAGGTAACTGCACTTCCAGTACTTTTTGCGCCTAAAAAAGTCAGCGCAAAAAGTCATGTAACTGAAATATAATAACAAATTATTTTATAACTCTATTTATAACTATATCTGTTTATATACCATCCTAACAGGCATGTTTCAATCTATTTAAAAATAAATTAAAGATATTGAAATAATTTAATGGAAAGTAGAAAAACAGTTTTTTGCTTCTCCTGTAAAATTTTAAAAATGTCAGTTACAGTACTTTTTGCGCCAACATGACGAATTAAGCACTGTAAGAACAAAACACTTTTCTCATATTTTATATATATATGCTGCAGAGTTGATATAATGCATAGTATACATTGATCTTGTTTACTCTTACACATATATATTTAACGAGAGCTATCTTTGAAAAGGTAAACAGTGCCGAAGTAAAAAAATCGTTGTATAGAATATTGAATAAGATGCAGTTAAGCTACTATTATTTCCTTCATCTTGTTATTTTCGTATAAATTAAATGAGATAACTGAGAATACTACATTTGTGCATTAATGATATATGTGTAATGAAAGTGTCCTAAATATAATATATGACTCTTTCTCAAGTTAAAAACTTATAAAACTAAAAACAATGACTTGCAATATGTCAGAAAATGTTGCATAATGCTGTACATATATGCTCTCAAACATTTATATGAAATTTAGTGCATACCACTTCTAAAAAGTATAAAGGGAGTGAGGAAATATACTATTTAAAAGATTCCTTGGTAAAAACATATGGAACCCAACTCTTAAGAAAACCTCTGGGACTGAACAAAAGTAGTCTTAATAGAGGGGTGGTTTTAGTTCAGGGGTAGAAAATAGTGGAAACTGCTCAAAAAGACATTGAAAAGAATGTTCTTGTTCTTTAAAGTGGTATTAATATCGGGACGGTCTTCATGATGGATTTTAGCTTATCATTAATAATAGATTGTTTATGTTAGACACTTTCTGTATTAAAATATTTCTTATATTTATTTTCAATTACTGCCCATGAACAGGCTCAATCAAACCGAGCCTGCAATATTTTCATATTTGTCGTGTTCGTCGGTTTTCAATGTTCCCTTTTAATTTATTCAGGACTATAGGTGAAAGAAAATGTCTTCTGCGGCAATTAGTAATATAAATACATATCGAAATCGTTATTTCAGAATAAACCACCTTCCAAATAATCAAACCGTCTCTGTAAAGCAGGTATTGCTGTACTTTTACTTATTAAAATTAAAGAGAATACACTTGGAAAATAAACTAATTCTAGGATATAACGTAACGTTCCGTAATTATGCTTCTATAGCGGTCTTTTTTGTTTTTACGCATAGCATTTAATTGTTTGAGTACATACATGTAGTTGAAAACGAATTTCCATTAAGGAGACACAATCATGCATATTGGGTGGGGTAATGCATGAAATTGAAGGAGGTTTTCTAGAAAGTTGGGTTCATTAAAAACCCCGTATCATATAAACTCTAAACAAAATAGTTTGTTGCATATATTGAAAATACCACACAACTCTTAATATATACATGAGTGAACTGTACAGGTAAAAGTACAAGTATGTGCATCCATTCACAATACTAAGAGGTTATATAAGCAAAAGTAATATTAACAATATATTTTGCTGAGATAATACTTAAATGAAAACCTTGAAATTCAAGAAAGATTCCCACCATGTCTATTTCAGAGTTCAAGGTAAAAACATTTTGATGTATCTTTTCAAAACAATACACTTATATTTATTGTCATAGCAATAAGATAAATTGGTCTTACGATGTATTCAGGTGTTGATGCTCAAGGTATATGAGAGAATGATACTTACAATTTGAAATTACTTTTTGAATCACAACTTTGGCTCTTTGAACGTTTAGAAAAGTATACGCTTTTTACATGTAAACTAAGGATGGGAACGAGTATTCGAGAAATCGGGTACTCGATTTACGTACCCGAGTAGTCCAACAAGTATTTGAGTACTCGATTACAAAATGTTAAAATCAACACATTTTTACAACAGTCGTCTTTATGAAATCTTACAAATCCCGGACTGTTCAGACCTCGCAGCTGGTTTCCAACAAACACGATTACAGTTGTGGGCCAAAAATTACCGATAATTGGCGCCTTATTGACTAGTGTTTGGTGCGGTACAAACATCAGTAACACATACAATTTGCAATGATGAATATTAGCACCTGAATGTACGGTGAAATTATAACTAAATATATTTTTGTTGGGTATATTATATTTTGATATAATTCTAATATTCAACATTTATGGTAAACATACACTGTTTTCATGATGTGTACATTTTACAGTGATGTTCTAGTTTGTGACACGAGCTTATTTATGACTGCTTGTTTAGTTGAATGTTGTCAAAAGTTTATGCTTGAATATCTTTGTTTAGATGTCAGTTAAGTCTCGAGTAGTCGATTATGACAGGCAGTCTTGCATGATCGTACCCAGTACGATAGTAAGAAGCTGATATTTCTTAGAGAAAGGTTTCGAGTACTCGAGTACTCGATCGGAACAAGATCTGAGTATCCGATTGCCGATTTCGCCACTCGTTCCCACCCCTACTGTAAACACTTTTTTCCATTTGTTACGGTCATCTCAAAAGCATTGTTTGATTTAAAATTATATTATCAAACTGTTTTAACATTGAACTCGGAAGTACATACGACGGGAGTCTTTCTTGAATTACTTGGTTTTTCCTTTAATTTATTTTGCTGATTTTATTGTCAGTATTGCAAATGGATGCAAATGCTTTTATTTGTACCTGTAAAATTCAGTGTGATGTTTTAGTTCAAGCTTGGTCTATTTTCAACATACATAAAACTGTTATTCAGAAGAGTGTCTATAAAGATAATAATTATGAACCGATTTTAAAAAAACTTTTATAAAAGAAATGTTTTAAAGTTATGCATTATCCCACCAAATAAGAATGTTTGTTTCCCCTTTAACTAACAGTCAACAAATATAACAATAGTTGTAACTGACAGATTTTCTTACTTCATTTTACGCTTAACCGTGAAAATACTGATAGTTAAGTAAAACTAGTCTTTTTAAAAATGTAGTTAGGCTCTACTTGTAAAAACAAGTTTAGACCCTGTATTTATCTTTAATACATGCACAGTTTTCAATCTCATATGATTTAATTCTTGTCATCTATTTTTCCCTAAAGATGATGTTTAGCAATCTGTAACTCGACAACACATCAATACATGTAAAACATATATTTTAAACTGATTATTGAATAGCCATGCTCTATTCCTTCTCTACATTTTGGCTGTGTTGGGAGGCTGTGTCTGCTTTATGTGCCCATTCCTGATATGTATATTTCATTATTTTATATAATGCGTATCTCAGCGTGTTTTCACACTTCATCCCACTTTCATCAATATTAATCGCTAATCAAAGCTACTCCTTTACTTTATAGTTATTTTTTTCAATTCGTTCTGACAGTTGTGTGTATTGAAAATGTCGATTTTCAGAGGATGAATTTCGTTTTCTTGCTTGTCTGATTTGCTAGTTTAATTAATATCAGTCGATCAGGATATATTTTGTTAACCCAAAAGATGGAAAGAAGTTATGTACAATGTAAAGTTATGATAAGCAAACCATCATGGTATCTAAATATGTTTAATGTTATAATGTCATCCTTACCGATATGTCAGATAGAAAAGCACAACATTAAGTCTCTTTCATAAAAGTATAAAACAGAGGGGTTTACAATTGGTACCCATTGTATGTTTATTATTATTATTATTATTATTATTATTATTATTATTATTATTATTATTATTTGTTTATAAACACCAAATGTAACATAAATTATATTGTTCATGAATAATAATAGCACATCGATAATCTATTGGCAAAACCATAAAGTTTGAATATCATCAGAACCGTCTTTAACAAACTCTTTGTTCATTACAAGGTTTTATTTTCTCTATGCTTTCAAATTGTTTTATCATAGATAAATAGGTGAGCATTGTTGAACCGAAATTTTCACACAAACGAATTCGTCACACGTGTGAAAAATTCGTACGAATTCCTCACATACGTGTGAAAATTTCGTACGAAAATTTCACATATTTGTGAAATTTTCGTATGGAACCTTAGACCCCCTAAACAGGTACGAAGTTTTCACATGACAAAAAAAGTAGAAAAATGATTTGACAAAATATTGTCTAACGGAAAATTCACATATTTTTTAAAAAAAGGTACGTATATCAGAGGATCTATCAAAAACACAGTTATGAATCCGAGTTATTCCTCTTATAACCAAAACAATGAAGATACGATAGCGTCATGACGAGTGCCTTGTTATCGGAGGAACGCGAGGTCGAGTACAACCGGCGGCAGTGCACGCCGCCTATAGTAGAAGGTAAGAGCGCCGGCACCACTGCGCGCTGCCTAAAGTAGAATGAAAGAGCACCGCCGGCGGCGGTGCACGCTGCCTAGAGTAAAAGGTATGAGCACTACTGGCGGCAGTGCATGCTACCAAAAGTAGAATGTACGAACATCACCTGCGACAGTGCACGCTGCCAAGAGTAGAAGGAACGAGCACCAACGGAGACGGTGCACGCCGCCTAGAGTTGAATGTACGAGCATCACCGGCGGCAGTGCACGCTGCCTAGAGAACATGTACAATCACCACTGTCGGCAGTGCACGCTGCCTGACAATTTCGAAGTTTTTGCTTATTTCATTAACGTCAGTCAACGATGCCGTCATCGAACTGGTGATCGTAATAAATTACATGTATTTATTTTTTGTGATATAGAAGTCATGTGTGAACTTTCAAATGAAAATCTTCAGCAGTTTCAGAAATATGACTTCATTCCAAAAACTTTAAAATCTTGGTTTAAGATTTTACTGAGTACATTAAGAGGAATAATTCTGTTAAAATCAAATCAAAAGTTTGGGACTTAATTAGTAATCTAACATAATGACCAAGGAGCCATGTGTGAACTTTCAATTGAATTTCTTCAATAGATTCAGAGATATGACTTAATTCCAAAAACTTAAACCTAGGTTAAGGTTTTTTCTAAGTACATAACGGTTCATAATTCTGTTAAAATCCAACCAAAAGGTATGAGACCCGAAGCCGTGTGCGACTTTCATTACTTAAATATCTTAAGTAGTTTCTGAGATATAACTTCAGCCCAAAGCTTTAACCGGACGCGTGTGCCGACGCACGAGTGACTGTAACAGCTCTTCATATTCTTAGTATAGTAGAGCTAAAAAGGGGCAAATTCAATAATCATGAAGGAGTTTTGTATGTAACTTTCCACACAATTGCATGTTTTCATCATTAAGGCATGTTCAAAGTTTTGAGGAAATGCATCGAGTAATAACAGAGATAATATAGAAGTTAATGTTTTTACGTGTAACATGTACGTGTACTTGTAGCATTTTCCAACTATGCAATGACTCTCGCTATTACCAAACGTTATTGGTTTTCAACAAGTAGCAAAATCGTTATTTTACTTGTGAAATTGCAAATTTGAAACCCTTCGTAACTTGTGACGTGCTGTTTTCGGGATTATTCAACGATGCGTTGCTTAGCGCTTATTGAATTAGTGCTGAAATCTTTACACGTACACGTACACGTTACACGTAAAATCTTAACCTCTTTATTGTACCTTTAAAGAATGCTCTAAGATAAAAGGGGCATAATTCAGAGAATAACCATGATAGAGTTAGGTAAATTGTCTAACAAATTCATAAAGTGTTCCAAGTTTGAAAATGATACATGGGATTACACCAGAGATATTGGAAATGTCAAAGTTTTTGCAAGACAAAGACGACGACAACGACGAAAACGAGGGGGCTATGACTTCTTCTTCGTAAACAGCCGAGCTAAAGATGAATTTGAAACACAGCAAATGAAAAAGACATGTTATTTTTACAAATCTCAAAAAGACGGATCCAGCGCATGAAAATCCGATACGAAATTCGGAAAATGTCCCAATGTCGTATCGCGATACGATACTGCTTAATTGCCATACAACATCGTCACTTTACGATACAACACGCACCATTGCTATTCGACGTTTGCCTGACGACAATTTAAAGATTACGTCAAGATATATTCTTAAAAGTTCTCATTTTACAAAATTTTATTGCATCTACCTATGATTAAACTAGGAAAACATCTATACTGACTTCCTATATAAAGCAATACGACTTATAGGTCCTTTATTGTTGCATCTTGTTTAAATTATGTTTTCCTGAGCAAAGGAGCGATTCCATGCATCAAAAAGGCACGATACCGAGAAGCTAGAGATATTTTCAAATGCTGAAAAATCATGAAAATACATAAGAGCTAACAGTAATAATTATAATTTTCAGGATTTAACTTCATAACATAGTAATGTGTGCAAGACGTAGGAATGTGTCACATAATTATGTGAAAAATTCGTTGACACTTAGTGGTGGTTTTCGTTTTTGTGAAAATTTCGGTTCAACAGAGCGTGTCTGTTTCAAATTATGAATAATGAAGTGTGCGATGCAGAAAATAATTATTTGACATATATTACGTTTAAGCTTCTTAAAAATGTCACTTGGGTTTTAATAGACCAAAATTGATATTTGCCATTTGCCAGTGGCTTAAAATATCGTTCCAAATACTTAAAAATTTAAATACATGTTATTTTAATGCTTTAAGAAATGGTGATAAGAGCACGATAATTTTGTACAGTGCAATATCTGGAGTTGGCGATAAATCTTTCTTTACATTGTGTTTGTGCATATAAGGTAACCAATACATAGTAGTTTTTTGGAGGGTGTGGTTGGCTCAACACTGATTCTAAGATTGTGTGCAGTAACAGTATCACTTTGTTACGCATATAAATAGGCCAGTGTATGAGCATTTATTTCGTATTATTAGGTTCTACAGTTTGGTATTGAATATTGTATATGTCACTCTGTAACTTTCGACAATCAATTATTCAAACATTTGATATTTTTTCATAGTGGATTGATATGGGCTATTAAAGATAGCTAATATTAATTAATACATGTTCCCTATGCAGACATAGGGTATTGGAGTTTGCTGGTGTGATGAAAAGCCTGGAACCTGTGACTGTATTTTTATTTTAATGTTGATACATGTATGTTCCTCTTTAAGTTTGTTCATTTTTTGAGTGAACCAAACGAAAAATCATAAGACAACGTAGCAGACTTATTTAAGGATATAATTGGAAATGATTTCTTCGTAGATTTGAGTCGAGAATACAAAACTAAACATTCGATTTTAATAAAGTAAAAAACATGTTCTGTGACCTTTCTACGCGCTGAACTTGGCGACACGTTCGATTCAAGCGACATTTTTTCCCCTATGAAAAATATTTTTCAAAAAAAAATATGATGAGTTTAAAACAAACAAGAGCCAGTCGGAAACGACTGCACGCTCGACTATTCGAATAGTCAGATAGGGGATTGATTCATGAGTTTATGACATCACCCAACACACACACATGAACAAAAGTTTCTTGATCCAAGTTAAGAAATCAATAAATTACAGTTAATTTATTCTTGTAGATTTTTTGGAGGGTTTACACCACCCATCCTATACTCCTCTGATCCCACACTCATCTACCCACTATCCCTGCCCGCCTCCAGACCCCCTACCCACAACCACTCAGTGCCCAAATATCCCATTTTTGTCATTTGTTTATAACTCTTGCTATGGCTGTATAAATAATAAGAATGAAAAATAATGTATGGTATGTGTTGGTGTGGTGGTGTGTTGTGTGATATCTGGTGGTGTGTTTTGTAGTATGGTCTATTATAAAATATTAGGTATGGTGTGGTGCGGTATGGTACGGTACAGTACAGTATGGTATGGTATGGAATGGTGTAGTGTAGTGTAGTGTAGTGTAGTGTAGTATAGTAAAGTATAGTATGGTAAAGTATGGTATAGCGTGGTATGGTGTGGTATGGTAAAGTGTGGTGTTGTGGTGTGCTGTGGTAAAATATAGTATAGAATAGAATATAGTACAGTACAGTATAGTACTGTACAGTACAGTACAGTTCATAGTGTGATGTGGTGTGGAGTATTGTGGTAGTTACGCTGTGGTTTAGTTTGGTATGGTATGGTATGGGAAAGTATCGTATGGTATCGTATGGTCTCGTGTATTATAGTGTAGTGTAGTGTGGTGTGGTGAAGTACAGTACAGTACATTACATTTTAGTACATTACAGTACAGTACAGTACAGTACAGTATAGTATAGTATAGTATAGTATAGTATAGTATAGTATAGTATAGTATAGTATAGTATAGTATAGTATAGTATAGTATAGTATAGTATAGTATATAGTGTAGTGTAGTGTAGTGTAGTGTAGTGTAGTGTAGTGTAATGTAGTGTAGTGTAGTGTAGTATTAGTATAGTATTAGTATAGTATAGTATAGTATAGT
This sequence comes from Corbicula japonica, assembly GCA_038501625.1. NCBI lineage: Eukaryota > Metazoa > Mollusca > Bivalvia > Venerida > Cyrenidae > Corbicula > Corbicula japonica. Next base: position 332,547 of record JAZAYU010000445.1, read on the forward strand.
ATAGTATAGTATAAAGTAAAATATATAGTATAGTATATAGTATAGTGTAGTATGATATGGTGTGGTGGTGTGGTTGGATGTGGTGTGGTGTGGTATGATATGGCATGGCATGGCATGGCATATCGTAAAGTAGCATAGCATAGCGTAGCGTAGAATAGCATAACGTAGCGTAGCATAGCGTAGCGTAGCGTAGCATAGCGTAGTGTAGCATAGCGTAGCGTAGCGTAGCGTAGCGTAGCACGGCATAGCATAGCATAGTATAGTACAGCATAGTATAGTATATCCCACACCCACCCCACACCACTCAACAATTTCAACCAAAGTATGTTAAGTTCATCTGTATTTAAACTTTTTATAGCATAACATAAGAAAAACACTAACATGCAAACTTTAACCATATTTTTTAAGTCTTTAAACCAAATTTCTCACTTCAAAGTGACAAAGGGCAAATTAAATTAAAAAAAACAAGGATGAATTATGGGCCTTTGAACATCAACCCGATGTAGGATAAAATAAACGTGTTGAACGTTTTAAAGATGTATAATTTTATTATTATGAAAGGTATGAGCTTTTACCAACTTGGATGCAAACTTTTACCTTAATTTTAATTTCTAAGTAGAATAGGGCTATAATTTGTACAAAATGGAAGTTAAAGTTATGGTTCTTGGCTAACACACTTGGAATATGATGATAAACAATTGTTAAAAGTGTTAAAGCTCTAGTGTACGTAGTATGGAAGTTATGTGTTTGTACACTAGCTTGCATCCAAACTTTAACCTGAAATTCTTAGCCGAAAAGGGGCCATTATTTGATCAAAATCAAAGAAAGAGTTATGGTTTTTGGCATACATAGTCAGGGTCATGATGGCGAACAAATGTCTTAAGTTTAAAGGCAGAAATTCTATGTCCAAAAAGGGACATAATTTGAAGAAGATGGAAGTTAGAATTATGGTTCTTGGCACACTGACTCGGGATATGATAATGACCAAGTGTTGAAAGTTTCAAGCCTGTAGTATAAGTAGTATGACAGTTGAAATACTAAGTCGAAAAAGTGCCATAATTTGATCAATTTGAAAGTTAGAGTTATGATTATAGGCATACACACTCGGGATATGATGATGAACAATTTTTGAAAGTTTCAAACTTGTATTATAAGTAGTAATAAATTATGAGTTTGTACAGTAGCTTTTACGCAATCTTGAACCTGAAATTCTAAGTCGAAAAGGGCCATAATTTGATCAAAATGAAAGTTAGAGTTTTGGTTTCTTGGCATTCACACTCGGAACATGATGATGGGCAAGTATGCCAAGTTTCAAAGCTGTAGCGATGGTAGATTTTTAAGATATCGGTAGACTGCACGCAAACTTTAACCAAAGCGGGACGCCGATGCCGACGCTGACGCCAGAGTGAATAGAATAGAGTGAATAGAATAGTCCGACATATTCTTCGAATAGTCGAGTTAAAAAGACTTTGGGGTGTTTGTATCATGATAACTCGTAAATACTGAATAGAATTTGCAAAAATTTATTTAATTAAATTAGTTTAGACGATTCTGTCGCATAAAGTTAATGAGATGTTAACAGGGGTATTATGCTAAAATGCATTTAGTGTGAAGTTGTTGCTACCTGCAACCTGCTTATTACCCCAGTAGCAAATATGTCAATGATTTATTTTTGAAATTGGCCATTTATAAGACCATCCTATCATTCCTTTCATTTGTTGTACGGAAAGTGTTTTCTGGAGGTTGCTCTACCTGATATGATATATTATTCTACGATTTTGTTCATTTTTGTGTATAAAATTTATTCTATACCATACTTTCTTTCTAATAAGTTGGTCGCTCTCCGTGTCGAATTTCTAGTACTTATCCTTGCCTTGTTCACAATAATTTGAAATTCATGCATTGAATTTGTTTAACATCGCTTAAGCATGATTTTTAGATTACCAATTATATGTGCCTATTTGTTTCATTTGTAGGAAACACAACTGGCGACTTCTTACTTGTAGGCGACATCGTTCGCGGCACAATCCACATCATAGACATCGAAACAGAGGCTGTAAATGTTTTGCCAATCAGTGCAAAATATACGGCGGGCTTAAGATATGACACTAAAGAAAACACAGTATATTGGTCGAGCTCCACAAACATTCAATCCGATGCACCATCTAATTTGACCAGGATGAATATTGATGGCACGGATGAAACAACACTTTATACAGGTAAAAATTGCCTTTGGCATTTTCTTGTATGTTGGTTATAAGTATTATCTTAATGTACATTTTATTAGATAGTTTTTTAACATAAAAGACATGAAATAAAAACAGTGATGCACGGCATCAGTCAGAATTGTTTAATTTCGATGAGGATAATTTGTAAAATGTTTAAAACAGTTCAGCAACGGAAAAAGACGGATAATAGAAAGAGAAAAATGAAACACTCTTATACATGTATCTTTAATTTATATTTCTATACTGAGCAAAAATGAAAAAGTACCATGTTTATATTAAAATATTTTGTTGAATAATGGTTTCTTTATTGTTTGGTGGTATTTGCTCATATTTGGACATTTTATTAAGAGGGAAGATGTTGTCGTTTTTCACCGAGGTCAGTTTTATTTCCTCTGTCCTAAATTAAGATGAGATCGATAATTTCTTACACTTAAATCTTATAAAGATGTTTAAAAGTCAAATTTAAAAGTTTATGGCATGTACACACGAAAACAAAAAAAAACAGCAAAAGATAACTGATGCAAAGAAATAAGATACATTTACTTAAATAACCCTTTTTGTAAATAACCTCCCTTTTAATTATAGAAAAAAAAACAACAACATAAAACAACTAAAATTTCCCTCAACAACTAGATTCAATAATTGTTTTTTAATTGATAGAAACTGAACTGCCAACTTCCAAGATAAACACATTAATGATCACATTCCCTTGTTTGCATTCACTGGCATCATTAGTGTAAAGGGAGTTTCTACTGAAAATTATTTTGTCAAGCTTCCATTTTGGATCAGTATATTTGCTTCGGTAACTGACAGTTACTAATAGATTTTTTTGTTTGTATGTTTTTTTTTCCAGCTGAATGTATCTCAAAAAATGACAATTGTCACAATTATTAAACGTATCCCACTGAAAAATTCTATAAATTTAAAATTTTTAAATAGTACGTAAATAGTACGTAAATTATTTTAAAACTAAATAAATTCAAAATTAAGGCTTCGATTTCAATGAACGCAATCTTTTCATAACAGAAAAACTTTTAAAACAAGGTTATCGGTATCATAAATGAAGAAAAACCGTTTGCAAGTTTTATCGCCTATTCCCAGATTTAATTACAAAATACAGGTGAAGCTAAAAATCACTAGTTTTTAATGGAGATTTAATTTATAAACTTAAAAAATAATAGGCAATAATAACCTTCCCCGGTTATTCGTAAAAACCGCCTGTAAATTCAAAAAGAAAGATTACCAACATGATATTCTACAGCGCTCTGCAGGTCTGGTGATTTAGCCATCTACAGTTTATCACTTTGCTTACCTCTTTGGTTGCATGACGGTGGCAGAGGTTTGAGAGTTAATGAAGGTTTATGGGGAAATCTTTTATAAGAACCTGGAAACTCGATTTGTTTCTTTTATCTCTGTCATCGTGTTCTTGCTAATTTGACTCCAGAAGCTCTGGTCTCGGTAAGATCATCGAGTACTCGCCCATTTGGCTTTGCAATGCTATTAGCTTCTTATGTTTTATATGTTTGTGTGCTTTTGCATGCAACATTGTTAAGCTGATGGGTGAGTTGGAGTTATTTCATCAAGAAAACTTGTTCTTGTTTTGTCATATGAGAACCTGTTGTGGAAGTTGTTGGTTGGAAGTGTAGTTGGTGCACCCTAGAACCTGGTTTAAACCCCTAGTGGAAATTTGTTTTACCACTGACCGTTCGAAGGCGATAACCCCAAGGGTTCTACTTTTCGTTTATTGGTTGAGCGTCTTATTTGAATTGATGTACTTAAAACAAACCTAATCTCTCTAACTTTATTTCGTGATACGGGGAAAGCCAAGCCCGAAGGGCGCTTTGCGGGCTTTGCCCGCCTATAGATAATGTGTATGCAGCGTGTAATTATTGAAAATGATCAATTTCAAAAATGAAAATATATACCCGTCCAACAATTTTTCGGTTCCCACTTTATGGCGCCATATTGAATATTGACCTTCGGGATACTTCCGGTATGGCTAAAGAACGGAGTACGAACGTTACGTCAATGTTTAAAACACAGATCGCGGTCCAAACGTTAGACTCTCGCAGAGTTATTTAAAAAAAAGACGACAGTCTACAAAATGTAAGTCATGTACCATGATAAATATTTTTAGGAGATTCAGAACTTTTTAAAATTTAATGTCTCATGGAATCTTAAATAATAAAATGGTATATAATTATTGAAAATCCATTTGTCTAACTGTTCACTTTATGCCGCTGTAAATCTACATTAGTCCAACAGCATTTAGTGGAATGTAATGATTATCTATTTTTATATAAGGTGTACATAATTTATACAAAACTGTCAGTCAATAGGTAAGAAGCCATGTCCTAGATTTAATATATAAAAACTATCATGTATGTGGCAAACATGGGTAAAAATACAGTATTGATGTAATTAACTATAATAAATTACAATTTTTCAATGAATTCAATATAATTAATAACTGACAAATATTCAGTTGTTTTAATTGTAATAAATTCATTAAAATTTTAAAAAGGCAAAGTAAATGTGAATTAAATTTAATTACAATTAAATTTAAGTAGAAAACTGTCGCAAACATAGCTATAATATAGTGACAAAAGATTACGCAGTGACCGTCATCCGCCAGGGTTATAAATGTCACACCAAAGAAACATTAAGTGTGGTTTGGATATAAATCTGAAACTGTTTCACACAAATTTCGCATCTTCTGGTCTTCCTAAAAGTTGTAATTTGGAAATGAATATCAACTGAATCGCAAGAAAAAATACCTTGCAAGTAGCCTTAAGAAAGAATTATACATGCATTTTCAACAAGAGCCAGTTTATTTGGCTCTTCTCAGCAGAGAGAAGTTCAAGTGTTAAGATCTTAATGGTGTTGACTGACAGACAATGAAGTAGTGATGTTTTTTAATGCAATTATTATGACTTCACCGTCATTATAAATATAAACAATAATTAGAGCCAAAATTGCAAGACGATCCCATGTAAAGCTCTAAAAAAATCTGGATATAAATCTGCCACAGCATCATTATTGTATTTGTGGATATATTGCAATACAATGCAATTATCTTCTTTACCTTAAAATAATTTTAATTCTCTAATTATTGCTGTATTAAGCAAGACTTGGAACTTAAACATCTGGTTTACCATGCCGACGCTTTACCATTGGAGCTTCAGAGGCCACCATGTTTGAATACTATTTCAAACCTTTCCAGTAGTTTTGCCCAATAACCGAATATCAATATAAGAAATTTTAAGGTATTATTCAATTCCTATTTCTACAACCTAACCACATGTGAGGAGCGTCCTAATTTTTTTAACAGTTTGTTTACTTCTATGCACATAACATAAACCCTCTGTAACTTCATAGCTATCTGTGGTAAGCTGTCATAACTGATGTACCCAAAACAGGTGCAAATAAGGTTTGGAACATTATTTTTTGTGAATTTACGGTTGCCCATATAGTTTTATAACACCTTTTAGGTGATTCAGCAAAACATATTTTTACCAATCATTATTGATTTTTAACAAGTAAGCTAATAATACACGGTTTCTGCTGGTCGGATAATGCTATCTTAGCAGTTCTTTGGCTTTCCCCGTTAAATAGGTAGCACCTATAGTTCATATTATTTATTATAACGTGTTCCGAGCTTATAGATCGCAATATAATTGAAATTTACTTTAGCATTAGTTAGCGTTTAGATTGCAAAATAATGAATGACTAAATGATTATGACGAAGCAATAAAAACAATAACGTTTAAATATAACAATGGATATGCTACCAAAACAAAATCAGATTACTTCGTTTTTATTTTTGTAAAAAAAACTATGATCATCTACACAATTCTGAGGTCATCAAATACGGTGTTCCTTCGGGCTATCGTTCTTTCGTCCTTTCGACCTCTTGGATGAGACTACAAAAAATCTAAACCACGATGCAAGATGGCGAAACAACGATGCGAGATTGCTAAATAACGCTACGAGATCGCGAAAACGCGATGCGAGGTCGTTGTTTCGCAATCTCGCATCGTTGTTTCGCTTACTCGCATCGTTGTTTCGCGTGTTTGTGATCTTGTAAGATGTGTTATTCGTCCGAGATTTTATACTTATTTTAGTCAAATTGTTGGAATACTATCAACATTTCAACTTGTGGTCGTCGATTTGTTTAAGAACATTTGTAACCTTTTTCTACTCAATACTTCTTTAATTAACACAAAGATATATACAAATTGAAAAAAATAATTGTCGACAAATAGATAAAATCTTTTTTTAATCTCAACAAGTTTTTGTCGAGTAATAACATTCGTATAAAGCGAGAATTATATACCGGGGTTATAGAGAGGATGGGCATAAAGGAGATTATTATGAATGTTTGAAGCTGCGTGTTAAGAAAGCTGGCTTTATTCATTTTCAAGCCATTTTTAGTGATATCATGTATATGGCTAGTTTCAAGCCATTTTAGGGATATCAAGTATGTGGCTAATTTCACATGCTTTTAATGGTAAGTAATATAAGTATATAAAAAGATTATTTAAACTCATACAAGTACTTGTTTGGTTGCACACTTAACTCAGAAACTAACTAACTGATGACGTCATTAGGGTTTCGAAAACAGTTTGTTTTCAATGTCTCAAACTTTCCGTTTTTTTAAATAGTTTAATCAATTTTACATGTTTCATATTTAAAAAGGCGTTACGGAAATTCACGCAAGTGCTTTTAGCAAACAAATTGCTAAAGTGTGTAGAACCTTAAGAAATTTTAGTGTCGACCTAAAGAAATGATTACTTAAATTTGCAAATTGGTATGGCTGAGGCCCTTTTGACAGCTCAACTATTAAAATATATCATATTTTAGAAAGAGTCTAACACATGACAATTGCAAATGATAGGATGCACTGATTCCATCTTCCTTCCAAAACGTAACTTGCTAACGATACCCTGATTGTTTCAAGTTTTGACATAAAAGGTTGTTCAGTTTAATTTGTCGCCTGAATAGAACGATGCTCTAACTACCATTGATCGAGAAAAAAGCTTCTAAAGTTTTAGACATTCATTTCTCCTAAATTTTTCATCTTAAAAGAAAATATACGAGAATTATTTATTTTCCATGAAGACTTATAATATAAATTTATTTATTTATATTATGCATTGAATTAAAAGATATGTATATATTTGTGTTTTGGAGTTATTTTATTTAAGGTTAAAGATATTTTGCTCTATCGGGAGAAAGAGCAAATTAATATTATTCACGAAAATGGACAAAGAGATATTTATTTTGATTAAATCACTAGAATAATTGGTTACAACAGGACGCCGGGAAGTTCCGCATCGAATCGGAAAAAACCCGTTTCACCTGGCGATCACCTGGGAGTGTTTTTACATTTTAATACAACCGGGACTCACCGGGAGCAAAACCAGTGCCGACTTATTCTAAGGAGAACCGGGGAATCACCGTAGCTCTTCCTGCATGATCCGTTTCTCCATCCTTAGACCACCGGGTGAAACCGTAGTAAACCGGCATGTGATGTGTCCAAGGTGAACATACAGTTAAGGCCTGACTGTCACCTCTGATTTCCTTTTAAATGGATAATTAGAGAGAAAATTACAGCTAAAGTTCGATGACATTTGTAGACGCTGATGAAACTGTTTACATATCCTAGGCAACCGCCCATGATGCAATACGGTAGAATACAACAAAATGGCCGCCTCCATGCCTAATACACGAAATGTTAAAAAAATAAAATGACAGTTTACATTCAGGATAACGGCTTAAACTAGTTAAAATGAATCAATTCGAAGACTAATAAACCTAAATTAATGATTCCATACGACAAATAAAAGTACGATAAACAATACTACAATACGGTGACTCCCGATTTGTCCAAGATTTGTCACGAAGGAAAGCCTACTTAGCCCAAACTCGTGCTGGTAGAACTTAGGTTTGGCACGGTAACATTTATTGCGTTCCCGCATCGTACTTTCGCGACCTCGCATCGTATTTTTGCGATCTCGCATCATTGTTTCGCGATCTCGCATCGTGTTTTCGCGTTTTGCCCATGACAGGGCGAAACAACGATGGCCTCAACCACACTGTAGAATACCGGTAAAGTAACGGTGGTTCCAAGATATAGCTACAGTGCAAGCTTGTGGAATCCATTTAATCCACTCAAGTATACAGAAATCATTTCTAGAGGAGTTATGTAAACTTCAAGATTTCATCACAAACCTCCCTATTTAAATCGCGATAAAATGTTTATTATCCCTTCTACCACTTGAGAATTCAACGAATATGTGCAGATTTCATTTGGCTTTTAAAATCAGCCGATATTTCTTTCCAAGAGTTAATCAAAACTAGCGAAAATGATAATTTCTTACACCAAATATGAAAAAACTTACCGTGTCTACGCCTGGATGTGCCGTCCGCTCCTGGTTCTGCCGGTTGACGGGTGTAAGTAATTTAGTTTAAGTATATGTGTGAGGTCAAAAAACTCAAAACAAATTTAAATAATTACTATGTGTCAGTGTATTCTGACCTCCCACATATACTAAAACTAAATTACAGATGATTTCTTCAAATTTTTGAAACCGTTTCGTTGGCTGAACTTGGTGAGTGCCAAACATTTCGACACCTGTGCGATGGGAGTGCCGTTTTGAAACCACTTACCATCTTTAAAAAAACGAGTCATTCATCAAAAAACAGATCAAGGCTTGGAATTTGAACTGGTTTTTGTAGGCAGACAGGACTATACGATACTGCATCAAAATGAATAAATTTGCATTACTTACTGAGTATTTAACGTTTTGTTGTGACATTTGACATGTTCGAGTCAAACTTTCGCGTTTAACTCACCGTAGTTTGTTTATTTCAAGATGAAATGTCGTGGCACTTGCAGAATGTAGTCATTTTTTATTTAGCAGGGCGCTGATATGTTTTTTTCGTGGGATTGAATTTGTGGAGATACAAACGAAATACTTACACCACCTATCTTATAAAATTTTTTACCGTGAGCTGTATGTGGGAGTGACACCTGTACTTGGGAGAGCCGTTACCAGGGTGTGGTATGGGTATATTAGTCTCATATTTTAACAGCATGTAGATAAATCCAATACGCATCGAATCACGTTCTCCGTCTTTTTTAAAAAGAATTGCTCGTTGCTCGCTATTAATATAAACGAGTCAAAGCTTACCACCTACCTTTCCGGGTCAAAATAAACATCGACAGTACGGTCAACGGATGTTTGCAGAACAATTTTCTCCCTATTTTACGTAACTACTAAAATATATGATAAAAGAGATGATTTAATTTTAATACAGTAAATTTTCCGTTTTTAGACGGCGATGTTCCTCGTGCAACATCTTATGGGGTTTATATATCACAGCTTGTTTGCTTTTCAAGAGCTTGCAACGATGTGAATGATTTCAATGAACGTAATCTGTGCATTTGAGAAAACTTTTAAAACAGGGTTGTTGATATCACAAATTAGGAAAGCCTTTTGCAAGATTTATCGCCGATACCCAGATCTAATTCATAAATACAGTTGCAGTTAAAAATCACTATTGCAACAACGTTTTTCACAGCCGGTTTTTTATGGAGATTTCATTTACAAACTTAAGAAGATAAAAGACAATGTTAATTTCTCCCGGTTATTCGTAGGAGCCATCTGTAAATTTAAAAAGAAAGGTTACCAACATGATATTTTACAGCGCTCTGCAGGCCTGGTGCTTAACCCATCTACAGTTGATGCTTACCTCTTTGGTTGCATGACCGTGGTAGGGTTTTAAGCGTTTTTGAAGGTTTATGGGGAAATCTTTTCTTAAAAGAACCTAGAAGCTCGATTCGTTTCTTTTATCCCTGTCATCGTGTTCTTGCTGATTTTACTCTAGGAGCTCTGGTCTCGGTAAGATCATTGAGTATCCGCCCTTTGGCTTTGTAATGCTATTAACTTCTTATGTTTTATATATTTGTGTGCCTTTGCATGCAACATTGTTGAGCCGATGGGTGGGTTTGAGTTATTTCACCAAGACAACTTGTACTTGTTTTGTGATACGAGAACCTGTTGGGGCAAGTGTGAGGTTGGTGCACCCTAGAAACAGGTTTAAACCCCCTGTGGAAATTTGTTTTGCCACTGACCGTTCCAAAGCGGTAACCCCTCGGGTTCTCACTTTCGTTAATTGTTTGTGGCGTCCATATTGAAATTGATTATTGTAATACCATGTTCTCTTTTCCTCTCTACTGTTTGGGTGTGTGGGGAGGCTGTGTCTGCTGGATGTGACCATTCCTGATATGCATATTACACCTTTTCCACCAGCGGTGACAGTTGTGCGCGAATCCCCCCCCCCCCTCCCCGTGTTTTATAAGGGGCACGCTATCTGGTTGTTCGGCAACAAGTATACGAATGTCATGAACAAGATCTTATTAACAGTTTCAAGACGATTATTCAGGGTAAATCTTTCTTGATAATGTTGTTTTTATTTTTGTTGTTGTCGGTTTGGTTAAATCGGGGAATTACAGACCTGCAGTCTGCTTTTAGGACAAATGTGATCGAAATATGCTTACGTTTTCTATATTGTCAATAAAGTAACAAGTTCTTTACAGTATAAAGTATATTCAATAAAACATAATTTAGCACACGCAAGATATAATATAATTTTTACAAGTGCAATAGTTGAAGGTAAAATATCTGTTGTCAATTACTGTGATATAATTGTAATCAGAAAAAAACTGCAGTTAAAAGTTAAAAAATAAACGATAACAAATATACTAAATTGTACCCATAAACGATTTTCCTGTTATGTTTCCTACGAAAACCAATATTTACAGCACCATAAATTTATTTATTCGCAGTGCAGATATATTGATATTTTTCTAGAAATCGCTTTTTTGAATAAACCGTATTCTAGTCTTCTTAACAACCCGAAAAATTTAGATAAAGAGACCAAATGTATAATTGGTTTGTCGGGAATCTCTAACGTTCCTATTATAGCGCGACGTCTCACGTGACATCCCGTGCCTTTACGTTAAACGACTATATGTTTGTTATGATTGAATGATATGAGTAAAAGGTCGAACCTGGAAGCGTATTTGTTTAAATACCACTACATACCCACATGGTTCCTGTAAACTACCGGATAAGCAATTAAAAAGGTTTGAATAAATCTAGTAAGTTTCCATTTATCGAAAAGAAAGGACCTTTGATTTGAATTTTTAAAATCTGTATTTTAACGTCGATTTTCCACTTATAAAAGTTATGCCTTTAAAGATATTGCTGTTTGCTATTGTAAAAGGATTGTTGAACCGTAACTCACGGGATAAAATCAACAATTACACCTTAGGTCTATTATATTTTAATTTGGCAAGATCCTACACATTTATTCGCAACACCTGAATTATAGTTACCTTGCATTGCGGAAATAGAGAATTAAGATTTATGCCGATTTTAGACCGTATTCATGATCGTGTCGCGATATGTATAAATCTGCTCACCTTATATGAACCACATCAAATCAATATGAAGCCTTACATGTAACTGTGCCATTACAAGAATTGTTGGGCCTGTACGAGATATGCTGGGCCAATATGATATTTGATGAATCCGATTGGCTAACAAACTTTGCCAATACGGAGGGCACCATCCTGTTGTGGGAAAATGCAGTCATTTTGAAAATTACATTTTCTCGAAAACAAAACAAATAAAAATCCGAAGAGTTAAGTTTATCTTGCACCTTATAGTAATATATTTCCCTGTAAAAAATCATTAACTCAATAGTGCAACAACAACAACGCGGATGTCGACAGCAAGAAGGGAACAAAAAACGGAAAATTCTAGGAATTACTATTGATTTTAGCAGATATATAAAACTAATCCTGCAAAAAGGACCATAGCTTTATTAGGATAACTTATAGCGTTTTACTAAAGAAAGTAGTGGATGGAATGTACAAGGAAGAGAAAACGTTGGCTGACACAGTGTATCTGAATATCAATGTACATTTGTATTTTATTTTATTCAAAACGAAACAACTTGCATACCCGCATCTTCTTGGTAGCTAATACCAGCCAGGTACGTTTTGTCGACTGACTAAAGTTTGATAGACATTAAATGAGACATTTAAAACAGACACGACACATCTTCTCTTTATTAGACAAGCCAATCAGTAATTTTAAAATTTAGAACTATGGAAATAATTATTTAAAAGTGTTATTATTCGAGTCAATATGACTGCCCTTGTATGATGCGAATGTACTAGAGCATTAATTTTAGATTTGTTAATGCATTCTGTGACTTTCTTTTTAGCACCACGCAGAATAACTGGAATAGCAATCGATTCCATTGAGCGGTTGGTCTTCTTTACTGACGTGGTTACGGGTTTCTACTGCATGAAAATAGGGACCGGAGAAGTAACACCTGTTTCCAATATAGAATACGGCTATTACATCGAACTTGATGTCATTGATAAGTAAGTTTTTTTTTGTATCATACACGTCATGTTTAGTTTTTCTTTGACTAATTGTATTAATTCAAATCGCTGCAAAATAAATGATGTACAGCCTGGGTTTCGAAACAAACACATTTTAATACGCTGTCTTGTATGTATGTAATATTTTATGTAAGCCAATCGGCTTAGGTGGCTGTGTTTATAAAATTAATCATTTGCCGATAATGGAGTTGCTGCCCTTTGAAGACATACGAGGCAAAATTTGGAAGGACGAGAAAAAAGTGAATTTTCTATTCTAAAAACGTACTGAAGTTCTTCTATGTATCAAAAAGTGTAAACAGATATGAATATATAAACATATTACTTATCGGAAATAATAGTAAAAACTGCTGAGAATAGCCTAAAACAGTGAATAATACTGATATAAACACTCCCCACCCACCTTTAATCAATTAGAACTAGTGACGACACCAAACTCCTATTTCAAGAGCAATTGAGTACAATCAACTGAAGTAAAACAATTTACAACAAGACACTGTCCTGCACAAGGTCATCCTCACAATCTGCATTATCTGCAGCGAGAAGGGAATCGGAATTGGCAAAATCTGAGGATAGAATGAAAAAGACTGAAACTGAGAAAACACCAAAGTTAAAGAGCAAATCTCCAACAACTAAACATTGTCAGATCATTGAGAGTATAAGCGAAAGCGATATGCCATGTAGTGCTAGTGCTAGTACCCAAACAGTAAGTTCAAACAGTTTTGACAAAGAATTTGACAAATTCCGAGATGAAATCAAAGGTCTCTTCAAAGAGTTTGATGCCAGTATAGACAGAAAGTTAGAGAATTTCGAAGATAAGTTTTCTTTCATGCTGAGAGAATTTAAAATGAATATTCAATCAGTGAGACAAGAAGTCACAGAGGCTAAGTCTG
>JAZAYU010000446.1:0-149280 GCA_038501625.1 Corbicula japonica
CTTTTAAAAAGAATTACTACTTTTGCTATTGTTTTCTACAATGATAAACCTGTGTTTTAAATCGATTTCTGGTGTCAGTTAAGCACGTTTCTTTTTTAGAAGGACTCAGATAATAAAAGCACACGCTCACAGAATCTTAATGTATAGCTTAATGCATATTCCGCAAATTCGGTTGTAACTGAAAGTAATTCGGTAGCTGTTGTTTGATTTTATGTAACCAGAATTGAGTTTCGAAAGAGCATTCCTGATTCTGTGAGCGAGTTGCTTCGGCGAATCTTCAAAACAAACATGTACGTGTAAGTACTTAATTCGGGTGGTAACTGATATTTCTGGGAAAGACGAGGTTACAGTATAAATGGAATATTATAACAGTATGCAGTCTGTGGGTTCGTATCTTTCGAATTGCATATGTAAACAATATCATGCGAGACCGAAAATCGAGCTTGATGTGGTCTACATACTTAAGCTACGATAAATGATCCGAACCTACAGACTGCATATTGTCATTATGTTTCTTTTATTATATACCCTTCTCGCGCAAGACAAATTTAAATGCACTAAACAACCAACGTGGTTTATCTAGCAGGTGTCAAAACAACAATAATAACGCAATAATAAATTAAAGAATGGCGTAAGAATATCATAAAAGTTATGGAACGGCGACGTGAATTTCCTTTTTGGAGTTTGGTATGTGCCGAAGAGTACCGGAAAATTACAATCAGAATACACACCGTAGTATGACGTAGTTATTGCGCCGCATACAAATACAAATAGAGATGCGGAATCAGAAAAGCACACTGTGGGATACAGATAAATTGATCTGCCTCGGAGTCCCAATCTTAAGCCTGGTTCACACTGTCCCAGTATACAGTCCATGTGGGTCCCGGTTTGGACACCGGGGAAAACCGGGAACACAACCGAAGCGACGCCGGGAAGAACCGCATTGAATCGGGATAAACCGTGTTGAACCGGCGGTCACCGGGTAGTGGCCCCGGTGGGGTTTAAAATTTTAATACTACCTGGACTCACCGGAAGCAAAACAAATGGCGGCTTATTCCGGTCGAACTACGTTTGGGCACGGTAGCAGCCAGTGAATGCCGGTAAAGTAAGGACGATTTAGGAATCCATATTTAACCATGATTTTATGTTAGTGTCCAAACCGGATCCACTGGGGCTGTATACCGGGTGAATGTGAACTAGGCTTCACGACTCTTCCCGGTTCATCGCGATCCACCGGCTACGGACGCACCGGGGCATACACCGGGACAGTGTGAAGCGGACTTTACGGATACACGCTGTTTTATGCTCAAGTCAGTCATGGGTATATAATAAAAGAGGATTTGACATCATCCAGGGCTTTATACATGTACGCAACATACCGCCCGTCCCATCCCCTATTGTAACGTCGCCCATTTGGATGATAAAATCTGGAACTATTCGGTGGATGTTCGTATGCTTGTAACTAAGGCTATCCTGACAATGCAAATATATCAAATACATTAACTCATTTAATGTTTGAAAAAAAAATTGGGATCATAATTGCAAGCAGCTTCGATTACAAATGACGGCTTTTCCAGATCCTTCCTGTTAAACAGACTTCCACATTACCAAAGTAAATGGAATGTAAATACTAAAGTGTTTGAAAACTTTCATTGTACATATGTATTTTTTCAATCGCTTTTGCAACTATCTAAAATGGCATTAATGTTGCTGTTTTTTTAAGTCTAAATAATGTAATATTGATGAATAAAAGTTCAAATTATATTTATATGAAAACTAAACAACACTAGACATCATTTTATTACGAATTTCGATTTCAATTAGATATTTAGCCAGCAAGAAGACGGCTCCGCCTGCAGCACTTCACAAGACACCGACCACGTGGTTCGTCATGCGACATCTGTTAGAACTGCCGCTCCAATCAGACGCTTTTTCTACTTTCAAATTAGGTTTTGATATCAGTCAAACTTTTTCGCCGATGGTTCATTATCATTGCGTGTGTTGAACTGAAAATTTCGTTTTCTTGAGATTTGAATGGTACATGTAGCATTAAAGCAATAACGAAAGGTGTGGCTTCAAGTAAAGCAACATGGCAGTGTGATTCTCAACGGAAATATCAGTTGCCGCGCCACGCGTTTGATATTTCATTAGCAAATTCTAACTGAATAGAAATTTGTAGTAAATCCAACATGAGTAACATGATACAAACATCATGATCTTGAGGCTTTTAAAGAATTTTCATTTTACGACGAGAAACAAAAGACTTTCTTAAATTATTATAATTCTCATGTCGGCATGAACAACAATGGTCTGTGTTGTTAGGTTTTGCATTTTGATGTATAGAGTTTTCGGAAGTTTTAATGTTTTATATATCTAAAATTTCTTAATGGTTCATATTTTGCTCGAGAACCATGAATATATATATGTGATTATTATAATTGTTCATAATATTTTTGCTAACTTTTCTTTGTTATTACATTCATCTCCAAATGAATGTATAGTGCATGTATCTGTCATTTTTGAGGGCAAATACAATTTTGTGAGTGCGACATAAATATAGAACTTGTTTCTTTTTACCGCAACACTTGATTAACACAGACTGGCCCTAAACAACGCGATTAATTCAAGCAGCAGATGTCTTCTGTTATAGTTTAAGTATTATGATACAATTAGTACAACTAGTTGTCCATAAGCATTCACGCCAAAGTAGCTAGTAGCAGCAATACGTAAATAGTCATGCGAAAATGAAGAAACTGTATGCTATCAACTGTATTGAGTTGCAACGTTTCGAAACGTGGCACTTCGCAAACTAAATCGACTTATTTTATAAAACGAGTCAATAATCAGTGTATGAATTAAGATGTTATCCGACAGATGTTACCAGGCGCGTGGGGTAACAATCGCCTATTGTGACGTAGTGTGCACACGTTTCAATATTAATTGAAGCGCTGCGATAATCTGTTTTAGTTTATTTATAAAACTGTAAAATATTCATCAGCATTTCGCTGTTGGACGGTCTTCACAAATGACGACATAAGCTAAGGAGACTGGCAGTAAATTTTCAAGTTTTAATTAGAACAGAATGTTTTATTGGAATTTCATGAACTAATTTAAATTTGATCTCTGTTAAATGGAAAATCTTGAATTAATTGTATAAATGATAAAAAACACCCTTTATTAACATTATTATAAATAGTCTCAGAATAACTAACGACATAAAAGGAAAAGGACAATTCCTTGACGAGTTAGACATGATGAATAATTTTAAATACAATCAGTTACTAGTACTGTTAGAAAATAATTTCAAACAAGGGTTGCTTGCCCATTGTTTTAAACGCGATTTTGTCCACACAAAGTTGAATAGTTTATTAAACCGTTGTGTTGTATTTATTTAATTAACATGATAACGTGAGTGCTTAAAATAAACAAATGTTTTCACACAGGCTGATCAAATGCTTGGACTTTGAATTAATACTATCAGGACATTAACAGTTTTTACAAGTAAATATTTACACTTTAAAGTTTAAATTCCTTCAACCATCCTCTACCGTGAACTCTTATTCATCTAACGAATCATAAGAATTCCCGATGGCAAGCATTGTGACCTATTCCTTTAAGAAGCATGTCTACAGTAAAAGCCGCTCACAATTTAGTGGACTGTGCACAGTGATTATGACCTCGACAACACGCACGTGTTGAAACGATTTGCTGCTAAAAACCTTCGTCGTCACCGTGGCTGTTCCAATAGCCATTCAAAAAGCCGTCATATCACGGATTTTTTTAAGATTTTGTATTAATGAGAGAATTCATGTGTGTAATATAAGGATTAAATCTGGTGTTCATCTCGGTATGAAAAACAGTTGTACTTTCGGGCTTCATACACTTTGAAACCTAACCGTTTTCCATACTCAAAAGACAACCATCAAATTATTAATTAATTCAATCCATAAATATATAACTTCGTTTGAAACACAATGTTCTTGTCAATCGTAACACATTGAAATGTTAAGAATATAATTATAGAACGGTTTAGTCTTACGAAACTGTAACTAATATTACCAATATTTTCAGTGACCTAAATGGTCTTGCGGCGTAAGTCTAAACTGTTCTGCATTTAATCAATAACATAACGATTGATGAATGGAATAATAGTTTTTGTGAAATGTAGTACAGACAATCGGCTTGTGAAGTGATATATGGTTACAAAAAATAGTTCTGTACATACCCGTCCCCTTTTGAATCCCTTTGCAATCGCGGCAAAGTTCATTGCGGTCATTGGACACGTGTCGCCAAAGAGAGCAATAACAAAGCGCCCCCTGAAGTCATCTCCTGGTCCGTCCATGTCCTTAACCTCAACGTCAAACCAGACCTCTTCTGTGACCGTGTAGTTACCACAGTAACCGAGCCCAAACAGGGCAAACAAGCTGACAACTAGTACTGAGTACATCCTTTATACTGAAAATACATTCACATGAAAACTGTTAAATCATTTTATTTCGCGCGGGTTTAATTTTCGCGTATTTCGCGTTACGACAAGAGCGCCAAATTCAACCCCAGCAAAATTAAACCATTTAATAGTGTTTCTTTATAGGAAAATACAGTTGCGCGCAAATTCGTCCCCCAGCGAATTTGTTATTTACGGGTTTTGCGCGAAAATTCGTCCACGCGAAATTAAATGATACTACAATACATGTACAGCACATTAAACAATTAAAGTATAATATAAAACCAGACATTTAACATTTCTATGTCTATACAGTTCATATTCTAACCACAGTTGGTATTAATTATCTGTCAACTTATATGACTGAAATAAAAGAAAACAAAAGGTTTTTTTTCTTTGCAATGCTTAAAGAAATCTTCTGTGAAAAATACGTTCACAAAACGAAATATACCAACTCATCACGTCAAATATCGCACGATTATTTTGAAAAAGGTATAATATATAACCAGATATATTAAATCATTACTTTAATGTTTACATTCTTAAAAGGTAACATTAGTTGATTTTCATATGTAAATTTAATATGTCTGAAATAATAGAAAACAAAATGTGTCTTACTTTTAAGTACTCAAGTGCGCTGGAAATATTCTGCTAAAAATAAAAATAACAACAGGCTAATCTTGAAAAAAAGTTAAACTGTACCTTTATTCTCTCTGATTTATCCTTTCTGTCGTCTCCAATAATTAAAAGCCGACGACTTAGGAAAGTTTCGAGCATATATACCAGTTCAAAAGCCTGCTCCACGAACACATTTGGCAGCGACCAATCAGAGTCCTCGTTTTATTTCAACCCAACCAATCACAATTGAAAACTCATAATATGTTATAGCGTACCCATATTTCTGGTGAGCGTGGCATCTTCGTGGCACAAACGATGGAAGTTTTATACACGTAAGATTTACACGTACAATTCGATGTGGAATGAGCAATTGGAGATATGATTTGTATAATAGCCTGAAAACAGCTGTTTCCAGGCCTATTCAATCTATAGAAGACAGTCATGCCAACAGCTTGATGGATTACAAACAATCGAGTACGTTACCCGGGAATTGATACACGGAAATAGATTCCGTCTCTACCATTGATTCTATTTCATTTGCTAACATCATCTGCTATCTTGTTATAGACGTGCCTTGTATATTTTGTCACGTTATGATATTTTATTGTAACGTTCTGAGGTTAAGTTATATGAAAGAAAATCTTTTAAATACGTTCATAATTTTACATGATCATAATTTTACAAGAAACCCACCTATCTGAATAGTCGCATATGTGACCTACCACTGTTCATCTCCTTAAGTTTGTATTATCTTTCTATTATGCCTGTTACAGTAGTAAAAAGCAACAGAACCCCGCTTAAAAATTAAAAGAATATAATAAGAACCCTCCCACAACACACTGCAGCAAGCATGTTTTTAAAGAACCAGATAGTGTAAACAAGTACTAGTAGTTTTTAACTAATCATATATACATCCGATGTAAAATGGCATAATGCTATTTAAAGAGGGAAGACGAAACATGGTTATTTTAGAATACACGAAATCAACACGGACTATATTTTGTAAAACAGGAATAGTTCGAAATCTCTTGCATATACACATGGGTCCACACAGTGTCTACACTAAGGTTTACAAAGAGGTCTATGTCCAAATGGATTTACTATTCAGGTCCATACCAAAGCAAAAGATGCGAGTGCACAATTACTCTTGCATTATTGTCTACACGTGTGTAAAATCATCATATTTAATTGCACTTTATTTCTTGTTGTGGCAATTTAATGCCTTCAATCATTCAAGATGTCGGCGAGATGATCAGTTACTATTCGACATTATTTAATAAGCGAAAACCGCAGAAAGTGCTTACAAGAATTTAGCGGTATAAATAGAGTCATGCGTTTGACCAATCAATATGCTCTTTCTAAAATCAGTCGGGATTCCGGAAGTCACACTGAGGAGAAGAATCAATAGAAAAATAACATACAAGAGCCGTTTTCTGTTCAATTGAACGCGTAATTCGAGCTTTTGGTGGGACGTTTTGACATTTATTGTTAGACATAACCCTGTTGCGTTGAACCTAACAGCTGTTAGGTAGGAATTTTTCGTATTGTAGGAAAAACAGCCTCTCGAACGGGAGTATGGTATGGAGCGGTTCATAACCATGTTTCAATTATGTACGTACATAGAATATGCAGCTTTTAACTATGATTTTGAAGGTGTATTTTCGGATATTTTGATTAAATGGAGTAATATCAGAGACTTGACACCGGTTTTACAAGGAAACAAGGGTCTATTAGTAAGGGCTGGCAGGGGATTTTGGCGGTTGGTCAAGCGCCAGTGGGCGCAACGTATGTAAAGCAGACCAATGTCCTTGTCCAGTAAAATGTGATAATATTCTCATTAGATAAATGCCAGAAAATAATTTCGTTCAAATCAAACCACAAATATCATAAATAATAAGTTTTAAAGGAAAATGTTCCGTACAGTTAACGCACGCGCATTACTTAAAAGTGACATGATATGATAGTTCGTATGTTGTTAAGGTTTTAGAACTGTAATATTTCCGCCAAACATCGACTTATGCCGTTACTAATTCGTGTTTTCCGAACGCCGATTCGTACGTTTCCGGTTGATACTATTTTTCGTAAAAGGAGTCTACTCTGTAGGTGTTTCCCGCGATTATGATGTCATTAATAACTAAATAAAAATAATAAAAATGCGGATATAAAATTGATGTAAAGTAAACAAATACTTTCATAACAAATACTCAAAATAATGTAGTTTTGTAGCTTTCAAATACAACTATTTCCCTCAGTATCTGCTACCACAAACAGAATTTTTGATATTTTTGTTTTGATGCAAGCGCATTGTTTTTCTAGAGCGTGTGTAATTGTTCTTTTTAGATGGTGAAGAAGCCAGGAAGCCATATCGACATGATATTGAGGATTATAGAAATGGAAAAGACGAATCGTTAACACAGTAACGCGATACGCAGTTATTAACTTCCGGTGTATCATTGCGCCCACAGGTCTTGTCATACAATGTTATTTAAGCCAACTTTGACCTAAATCGCATCTCTTGTAAAAATACACGCAAGTCCACAGGGGCGAAACTCTGTTACACGAGAACATGTATGTAGACGACCTAAGTATCGGTTTGTCGACGACATTTTTCACATTTATAAGTACATTGCTTTACAATGTACATAATTCAAGGCTGTTTTCTTTGTAGGATGAATCAGTTTTATTGAATATTTGTTTGATTCCTGTTAAGAAGAAATACGGGTATGTATGCATATTGGATTTATTACTTTTCCCCTAGTATAATACCCCAAAATTAACGATATGCTTAAAATTACTCAACAAGAATCTACATCATATCGCAATGATCACTGTCCTCAATTAAAAAAGGCCGGGCCTATTGTTTCCAATCCTTTATATATGTACCTTGGCGCAAATGAGTACTTTTAATATTTTCTGCTTGAAACATGCCTTTTATGTAAGCTGTCTTTTAACCAATATTTTAACGGTTTCGTCGACGACTCAATACTTCTTGTAGAGGTTTGGTGACTACTCTGTAACAGTTTGTCGACTACCTACGAGGCCATGGAAGACATCAGTTTTGTGGAAACTTCGAGTGGTACCGACGAAACAGACCTGTCAATGAATGTTTCTGTAACAGAAGACGGTGAACCACAGCAAATTTAGCCCAGTAATGCAAAACAAGCACCGACCGAGTCGTCCTCATCAGCTCGTACCATTGCAAAAATGTGTAACTATTCATCGTATGATTCTTCAAACCTGAGAAGACACACTAGTGCTGTATACACAAAGATCCGCGTGATTCACGTGCACGAAAGTACAGTTCAAAATATGATCTCATAGAACATTTCCGGTCGTATCATCAGAACTATTCATTTATGTGTGAAAATTGTTCCAAATCATTCAGGAACCGAAAATCACTAAGTCGACATAGAGTACGCGCGCACTCACAACGTGCAAAATACACGTGTCACTACTGTTCCAAAAATGGGAACAAAAACCATTTCTGTGGCCACCTTAATTCGCATTTGCAAAGTAAACCCTATTCATGCACAACATGCGCAAAATCGAAATTTCAAAAGTTTCAGAGCTCTATAGGAAACCCATGAATCCGCGGGTCGGTCACCACGCTACGTAGCGAAAAATTGCTAAGTCCGAAAACGCAAGCTTCCGAGTAAACGTGTATGCGGAATAATCCGATATCTTTGAAACTTATATGGTTGTTAGAGATTGTTGAGGTGAGCTCACGGTCGGAATTTCAGAGCTCTACACTGCCGGGAAACCTTGAATCCGCGGATCGGGCTTTACGCTACATAAGGCAAGGCACGATTTAAGGGTAGCCAATACAATGATAACACTTTGTAGTAAGCGAAAACAAACGTATGCAAATTATTGTATTAAGAGAATTACAATATCGTTTATTTGACAATGATTACGAGTTGTAACAAAACTTAAGTACAATGAAAGAAATTAGATACTAGTATGCTTTAAGATAATTTTTTTAAATAACCTTACTTTTGAATAAACGATTTAAGAATATTTGTATTACAAAATAAGCTATAGAGACAAAAATGTGAGGAATAAAAAGGTTAGCATGAGCATGTTAAACTTTCCAGTTCCATAGAGTGGTGGTATATTTGGTCAGTAGAGGGATCACATTAGAAAGAAAAGATAGTTATGTGCTAATATTACTTACATGCATGTTTTGCTCTTTGCTTTCGTCCTCTCCAGACCTGTCGAACCCAAAATTTGCAAGGGATATAGAAAGCAATTTGTAAATACGAGTGTCAATAAAAAAAAATTCCGAACTATACTGACCTTGTGATCATACATCGTGGAAGTATGCGTGTACATGTAGTTGATCGTAAACGTTGATTCAAAATGATATCTACAACCCGTTCATTTAAATGTTTTTGTTGCTAGACTCTGTACACAAGGCATGGTAGTTTTTTTGCAAATTTTGTTAACAGTAGCTCGAGTTGGTGAATGACGGCTTTGATACAAGTGGGGGAAAGTCTATATTTTATCATTCTATACTGATTTTCAGAAAACAAAATTAATGCGTTTTGGGCTTGATTATTGGAAAATATCAACATTGTTTGCAAATGTCAACTACTAGGCTACCACTTACTCGCAAAAACAAATACTGACCAACGTGCAGAAAAAAATCAAATAACGTTACTTCTTTAAAAACAAGACAAATTTAGCGTCAAAAATATGTTTACGTTAGAGAAATCGATAAAGTATTGATGGAGAAATAAGTTGAAACATTACCTTGGTTAAACGCGACATTATTCATTCTACTTTCGTTTAGCGATAATGATTTCTAGATCAAATGGGTATTGCTCAATCAGTCGCCCTAATTGTCAATCTAATAACAGACATGTCCAGGTACGCTTTTAAGCATAATTTTTACGGAATAAAAACAAGTTTTTACAAATGTATACTTTATTAGATAGTGAAAAAAAACAACCGGTGTGCAGTCGTTAAGGGTCTATGTTATGAGACGTGCCTGGAGGTATTTTTTGCTTCATTGGTCCACGAAAGACAGGTCGTCCAGGTCGTCTAGCCATCATGCCAACATCATTGTTTTGGTTTACAGACTCATACCACGATAAACACTTCCAAGTTCCAGCAACCCATTGTACATATCTTTTCCAACTGATTTTTAACAAAATCACGATAAAACAAAATAAACAGTAAATGACGTAGATATTAGCATCATGACGTAGTCTAAATCAATAATGAAGCGCTCAATTAATACGGTGCGCAATAATACGAAAGTACTTGCACGCGCTGTTAACGGCCATGTGAGATAAGGAAATCTCACACGGCTAAAAACAGAGATTTTTCTGTCTAGTAAGTGAGAAAAAAATATATTTCACTCTTGAACTCCGGAATAATTTATATTTCACTCGTGGCTTCACCACTCGTGAAAATACGAATTCCGGAGCTCACTCACTCGGTGAAATATATTGGTAGATATCTAAAGATATTTGGTAAAAACAAATACCCTCTATATCATATTATTTGTTTAATTTAAAGTCTGTTGTGAAAACTTCAAGTAATAAAGAAGTTATAGTAAAATAGAGATAGGTTAGAGATATACACTTAACCAATGTTCTAACTACACCGATAAAATTTTTTAATTTCTCCGCATAAAATTAAAGTTCACTCTTCAATTTTAAAACATGATAAGATAAATGTTTTTTTAACTATTTTTACAAAATTGCAATTAAAATCCGCGAATGCGTTTATCAACTTAAAACATTTAATTGAGGTGAGGGTTAAAACAAAAAATCTCAGTTAAGAGGATGATGAAGAAACTGGCAAAACTGCTGAAAAAGCTTCTGTTTATACTATAACAGCTGAGCAATCGCATAATTGCAAACATTGTTAAAAATTCCTTTAGAATCAATACTTTAATACAAGACATAAATATTCAATATCGGAGAATATACCCGCTACATTTTTGTGAATTTTGACATTGGTTTTGAAACGCGTGAATGAAATTTAAAAATAAGTTTTTCATAAAAAGAAGTGTTAATGATGTTTCAAAAAAATTATACTTTCAAATAACGCAGAGAAAAATAATAAATATAACCGGCGTTTGTTTGTTTTTTAATGAAACCTACTTAAAACAATGTAATTTGACCACAAACGAGTACTTTGCAGGAATCCTAGCAATCAAAGTTGTT
Source organism: Corbicula japonica (assembly GCA_038501625.1). Lineage (NCBI taxonomy): Eukaryota > Metazoa > Mollusca > Bivalvia > Venerida > Cyrenidae > Corbicula > Corbicula japonica. The sequence goes on from JAZAYU010000446.1 coordinate 11,239, forward strand.
ACAATTTAATCGATCTGTTAATATTTTAATCAGAAGTTTATTTAAGTCACAAAATATTATTTGCATTCAATAAAGGCGATCTAGTTCAGTGTTTTTCGATATTGCAATATTCAATTAAAGATCATAATTTTATTTTTCCTGGTAATACTAGTAAAAAATTACAATTAATTTGGACATTTTAAGAGTTATGAATGATGTGGGTAATGATAAGGAAGACAAAGGTATACTTTGAAGGCTTGTTGATTCAATACGACTAGATTATTTCAATATCTGTATGAGAAATTTTGCAAAACTAAAAAGAAATACCAGGGGTGCGTTACACCTTAAATTAAAGCATATTTTAACTGTGGTATTCAAGTCCAGGCTTTGTAAACTTACAAGTTTACTCTAAAAGATTTTAAAAAGTTAAAAAGTTAACTCTCAAGAGTTATCAAGAAAAAAAAACATCAATAACAAAAATCAATTTATTAAAAACAATACATGTTTATTTTTTTCTTGTTTTTTTTTATAAATTGGTTTTTGTTAAATATTATGTTTATTTTTTTGACAATGATTACCATCCAGCTTACATAATTTAGAAATTCTAGTCCTAACAAGTCTTTAACAAGACTGTGTGACAAGGCTGTGTGACCGACACAAATTTCTCGTCTTGATAATTTTAGTGAAATAATTTCAAAATACGAATGCAAATAACAAAGTTATGAACCGGAGTTTATTTAAATGTAGTATTATGGCTGAAATGGGGATAGATTCTTTAAAGTATAGCTTTGAAATTGATAAAAAATATAATTATTACCACCCAGCAACCCAATAATTAATACGGTCAAGTCAAATAGAGAAGCCTCAAATGGAACCGAGTACATGTGTTAATTTTGAAGAACATATATTATTCAGATCACGGTTTCTTGTTCATTAAGCTTTGTAAAAACAAGACAAATCAAGACATGATTGTATGTCTACTAGATAGAAGAAACATCATGACCATTTCATGAAAGAAACAAAGGAAATGTCCTAATGAAAAGAGAAATCAAGACAGGCCACATCATTGGTAACCTTTCGATTGCATTGCAGACGACACATCACGATTTTCATTATTTGATCAAGTATACATATACCAAAGTGTTTTGTTAATACATTTATACATGTAAGTTTGTAGTTTTTGTTCCTACATGTATACATGTAAATGTGTAGCACCTTTTACCACATGTATAGCAGTGATATGCGATAACGTCATCAACACGTATTTTGCGCACCATGTAGTACACAAAAAGCCAAATGTCGTACAAGCAAACAGGTATACGCTGTAAATGGTCAGAAGGCTAAACTTACAATAGAAGAACATTCACTGTAGTTATGAATAAATGAATATTCAGTTAATGCTGTTAATGATATTCTTCATTAAAGGAATAGAATGTTTGTGGTTTTGTTACTCATGTATACATGTTCCCTTGTGTCTTTGTTAACTCATGTATTTGCCTTTGTTAACTCATGTATACATATTCCGGTTCAGTTTTGTTAACTTATGTAAACATGTTCTGGTGTGACTTTGTTAACTCATGTTTACATGTTCCGGTGTAGTTTTGTTAATCATTTATACATGTTCCGGTTCAGTTTTGTTAACTCATGTATACATGTTCCGGTGTGGCTTTGTTAACCCATTTATACATGTTCCGGTGTAGTTTTGTTAAATGATGTATACATGTTCCGGAGTGGTTTTTTAAGTCATGTATACATGTTCCGGTGTAGTTTTGTTAACTCATGTATGCATGTTCCGGTGTGGCTTTGTTAACTCATGTATGCATGTTCCGGTGTAGTTTTGTTAACGCATGTATACATGTTCCGGTTCAGTTTTGTTAACTCATGTATACATGTTCCGGTGTGGCTTTGTTAACTCATTTATACATGTTTCGGTGTAGTTTTGTCAAATGATGTATACATGTTCCGGAGTGGTTTTTTTAAGTCATGTATACATGTTCCGGTGTAGTTTTGTTAACTCATGTATGCATGTTCCGGTGTGGCTTTGTTAACTCGTGTATGCATGTTCCGGTGTGGCTTTGTTAACTCATTTATACATGTTCCGGTGTGGCTTTGTTAACTCATGTATACATGTTCCGGTGTGGCTTTGTTAACTCATGTATACATGTTCCGGTGTGGCTTTGTTAACTCATGTATACATGTTCCGGTGTGGCTTTGTTAACTCGTGTTTAGATGTTCCGGTGTAGTTTTGTTAATCATGTATACATGTTCCGGTGTGGCTTTGTTAACTCATTTATATATGTTCCGGTGTGGCTTTGTTAACACATGTATACATGTTCCGGTGTGGCTTTGTTAACTCATTTATAGATGTTCCGGTGTGGCTTGTTAACTCATGTATACATGTTTAGGGGTGGTTTTGTTAAGTCATGTTTACATGTTCCGGTGTGACTTTATTAACTCATGTATACAAGTTCCGGAGTGGTTTTGTTAATTCATGTGTAAATGTTCCGGTGTGCCTTTGTTAACTCATGTATACATGTTCCGTTGTTTTTTCGTTAACTCATGTTTACATGTTCCGTATTGGTTTTGTTAACTCATTTTTACATGTTCCGGTGTGGCTTTGTTAACTGATGTATACATGTTCCGGAGTGGTTTCGTCAACTCATGTATACATGTTCCGGTGTGGTTTCGTTAACTCATGTATAAATGTTCCGGTGTGGTTTTGTTTTATTGCCGTAACTCTCTTACCATTCAAATAAAAGAAATATGTTTGAGAGGTTGATAGTTTGAAACTTGTTTTCCCGATATTTTGCAAAACTTATTTTATGTATAAATTGATAACAATAAGGAAGAACACGTGTTTCTTGCATTTTGATATCGTTTGAAAAGTAATCAAGGTACTGAAAGAACAGAAATCAGAGAAACGGTGTTGCTTTACAACTTTCTTTCGTGCAGAGTAAACCCAGTCCCATGCGTTTTGTCTTGAAAGCTGAAATGTTAGTGTAAACCCTTATGACAGATGGTCTGTGTATGAGCATTTATCGAGTGGTGCGTTCGAAGTTTGGGAAAGAACAAACAGGTCATTGAACATGAGAAGGAGTGCAAAAGCTTGTTTTTAAGGGGCACTTACTGTAAACATCTATCGAATCGCCCCATAAAGGTCATATAAAAAGAAACAATAGGGACAATTTGGAAATAAATATTTGTTGGAAACGAATTTGTTCGTTATGAAGTGTCCCTTTAGTGTTCAATTGTTGAAACTACTAGCTATATTATATAGTTAAACTCAACAACAAAAGAGAGAACCCGTTTTCTTTTTTCTTTTTGAATAACTGGAACAATGCTATAGTAATAGCAATACACTTTTTAAATGTTGGGTTTATTTCTTCGATGTATCACTTCCGGCGGTGAAACGTCGATTTTGACAGAACAGAAATATGGAAAACATGAAGTGTTTAACTTAAGAAAAGTTAGAAGAGTCAATAATAATAGCTAGATCTAAAATTCCCAATAGTTCTATTTACATCCGAACATAAAATATAATCGTCACAAAACATCAATATGGCTACATGATTAAACTGATACTGACAATAATATATGAACTTTCAACATCTTTATTCTTTTGTAATCTATTTACGCGATCACGAAATTTAACGTCAAATACAATTTTACATATTGTATACATTTGTTAGACAAAAGAACCTTGCATATTGTTGTCAGTATTGTTTGGATGTAAATGATTTAGGGAATGCTAAGATCTAGCTAACTTTTGTTTACTGTTGTAACTTTTTTTACTTTAAGAATAATTACTAAAATGTATTTAAAGTTTTATAGAACTGCATTTTGTCTTTAGATAGAGTTTGATAATATTTTTTTATTGATGACAGTGCAATGACAAAGTTAGAAGTACTTTAATGAGAGTGTCTTATTGTAAAACGCATTAAACTGCTTTAAGAAGCATAGAACATATTATACTAAAGTCTTATATACTTTATTGTAGGCACACTGTATGTGACCTTTCCCATTAAAATGGGTTTTAAAACTAAAAGCTCGTGAAGAACTAAAGTTTTCCAGAATTAAGAAGAAAAAAGAAAGAAAACCGATTAAATTTAACAATAGGTTAACACTGAAGAAAACTGAAACTATTCGCTTCGATACAATAACATTGGTACAAACTTGCAATTTCGGATATTTTACAGCAATAATTGTGTTTTATCTGCCGAAAAGGTTAGAGATAAGTATATGTATTTACTGTGATTGATCTTCTAATACAGTGATCGATTTTTGACTTCAGTTGACATCCTGTTATAGTAATCGATCTCTCCATGTTACAAGCAGTTACTGGTGAGGTCTATTCGAAAAAGAGGTATTAGCACCCCGAATACAGCTCCGTTTTGGTACGGGAGCTTTATTTGGCAAATAGAACTCCTCCGTAGCTGCTCTCGAAGTGATCATTCTACGGTGTTACAAATCAGAACAATCTAAAATGTTTAATTTCTTTTAACAATTAATTCCAATGTTATTAAATCATCGTTGCAATGTTTATGATGGTAGATGATCTACACTAAATGCGATTTTCAGTTAATATGTTCTTATAATTATGATTTGTCACGGAAGATCATATTATTCTTCTAGTATTAGGTTTCCAAAGAATAGTTGTTTTTCTACTATCTAAAATTAAACATCTTCTTTCTAGTATTTTCGATAAGTTTTCGGTTTTCGATTAATAGTACATGATAAATAAAGGACGATGACAGGACAACAATACTAAGATTGTAACATGTACGATTGATTGTTAAAATTAATGTCTTTTTCCTGTAAATTACATTGTTTATTGATTATAGGTTCACAATCAAAATATTCGCATACGAAATAATTGCCTTCCTACAGGAACATATTGTAATTAAGTACGGTGTACTCCCTCTAGTTACAAAACTGTCATTATTGATAAAACGGGGCTTCGTTAGCGAAGAAACCACGACCTACATGACAAATTGACCCATCTCAAAGTTTGACTTTTATGCTTTTCTTATTAAGATTCCCCCGATAAGATTGATTATTTCAGAAACTAATGCAAAACATAGTTTTCAATAATTTACTACCATTGTGAAAATTTCTAGATTATTCCACACTGAATCAGGCGGGGGATTGTTTCATTTATTTAAAATGATTGAAAATGTTTATTCATACATGCAGAACCACAACGAGGAGCATACACCATAAAACCAGTCAGTTTACAAATCAAAATGTAGACAGTAAAAACTAACATTATGAACAACAAAAATCTCCTGTAGTCAGATGGAAGAACATGTTTTGTGAATATTGTAGTAAACGAAAATGGAGATAAAGTTCACTATAACATAATAATATTATTAGATAGCGCTGAAGACATGCCGGAGTAGGACGATTTACAAGTACATGTATGTTCAAAATGTTGGCAGCCTAGCAGCCGGGCAGCGGGAAATTAGCAGCCTAGCTGCCTTGCATCGTGAATTTAGCAGCCTGGCAGGATAAAATAAGCAGCTTTGCAGCCTGGCAGCGATCATTAATCAGATTAGCAGCCATGACGGCGAGAAGTTAAAAAGCCGTGCAGCCTGAGAGCGAAGTGAAAGGCTCGACAGATTCGGGCTGGAGGTTATAAACCTGAGTTTGGAAACCAGTCTCAAATCTCAAGCATCTGATTGGCTGAAATTGCGACTGGTCGCCATTTCAGCCAATCAGATGCTTGAGATTTGAAATGGCGACCAGTCGCAATTTCAGCCAATCAGATGCTTGAGATTTGAGACTGGTTTCCATGCTCAGTTTTATAACCCTGGACACAAGTGTTGATTAGCTTGGTTTTAAACAACAGTATCATTCAAGAACCCATGTTGATATATTTCGTGTTCTCATCTTTTTCAAAAATGGCGAACATTAAACATATTTAAAAATCATAACACATAAGTAATATTGTTATATAAACATCAAAGATTTAATTCGTACAATTTCATGACGCGAGTGTCATTACAAGTCATTTTATTCGAATCTAATCAACACGATTTTGATTTTAACTTCGCTAGAAATTGAAATCGGGCGAATGTGTATGTAAAAAAACCACAGCAAGAATTAAACTGATTTAATAATGAAATAAAACGATTTCGACGTCAGTTTCATGCACTAGCAAGACTTCGACTTGGTAGCGTAGCAGTCTGGCAGCCTATATAGGGACAATAAACAGTAACACGGTCATGTTCAAAGTATGATTTCTAGTTCTTAAACATAAACATAGTTTAAATCCAGGAATGATGAAAGAAATATAAGAATGATAACAGAAAATGTAAGTTTTAAACATATGTTTGGACGAAATAAAAAAGTAAACAAAATAAGAACGCTTAACGGGCGATGAATACAACGGTGAAACATCGCTGAATTCAGCCGTTTACCTCCAATTTAGAGAGATCAGGTAACATAAAATATATTTCTTAAAGTAAACGCAATTTGTCAGAAAAAAGTCGATACGCTTATATATGTGTCTGTGAAAAATATACAGTAACATGTAATCCAGATTGTCTTTGTTTTCATATAAGACTTCCTGATTCAAAGTGGTAAATAAGTCTTTGATTGTTTTACGATTTTCACAGTCAAGTCTTGCCGACAAGACCTTTTTAAGCCTGTACATAATATTCGGAAATTCGTAAAACTCGAATTTATTATGCTTCATCATAATTATTTATTATAATTCATCATAAGCTTTAAGACGACACCGTGATCATGTCCGTTCATTCTATTAGCAATGACACAGTTTAATGCCCCCTCGCGCGTCGGTTTAGGATAAAACCAATATTTTCGTACTTAAACGTGAAGTACTACGCATGCGCACAACAATTTGAAAGAACTCTTTTTACGAAAGGTCAGGAAGATTTTTGAAACTGCATCAACTGTATCCCGAAAATTGCATGTGTGCAGTCATGGTATGCATAAATGTGCAATCAACTTAAATTAAAAAAAGTTTGGCATGTTTTGCATTTAATGATTTGTATAAAACCAGCTGTATGAAAACACATCTGATTATTGTTTAAAAACTTTACATTGTCTAGTGAGGATGAAAAGACAATACGGCGAGGTGATTGGCCAAGATTAACAAACTGAACAGCCCAGAACATGAAGACTATATGTCCCGGAGTCAGACACAATATGGCCAAGCTTTAAAACTATACGGCCCAGATATATTTATATTTGGCATGTCCCAGATATAAAATCAAATAATGCAGCATCTTTAATTTTGGAAAAGCTATATTTTTGTTGCTCAAAAATTGTTGCAATTTTTTGTTATTCAATACGACCACTTCAAACCCAGATCAAAGAAACAGGTATTTTGTAGGGTGTTTTAGCCAGGTTTTCTTTAGAAAAATACTGCATTCTATATACTATCTATTGAAACGTTTCGGCCAATTGTTCTGCTTCAGTTGATATTGTCACAACAAGTCTACATTTTCTTTCTAAAACAGCACATAAACAGGAAGTTAGGTTTGTTATGTTTGAATGACGTCATCGTGATATTCCGGCAAATGGTTTTTGGCGTAAAATTTTATGCTCAGTCATTTTCTAATCAACTGATGTTGGTAAGTTATATCATACCCTATTAACAGTCATGTTGTTGCTGGTAATTGATGATTTGATGATGATGATGATGATGATGATGATGATAATGATGGAGTTGATGTCGATAATTATGATGCTGCTGCTGCTGATGATGATGATGGAAGTGATGAAGGAGAAGGTGTTGATGATGATGGAGTTGGTGACAATATTTATAATGATGATGATGGTGGTGATAAATGTAATGATGACGACGATGGTGATGCTAATGAGGGTGAGAATGATGATGATGGTGATGATGATAGAGTTTGTTTGTTATGATTAGAATGGTAGGGTTGAAATGATATTAATAATAATGATGATGATTAAGTTGTTGAGAATGATTATGATGATGGGAGGATGGAAGTGATGAAGGTAGAGGTGATGATGATGGAGTTGATAATGAAAATGATAAGGATGATGAGGATTATGAAAGTGATGATGATGGAGTTTGTGACGATGGTTATGATGAGGATGGTAGTGAAGAAGGTTATTATGACGATAATGATGATGGAAGTGGTGGCGATTATTATGATGATGGCAGTGATGATTAGGATCATGGTGATATTTATTGCAAATGTGAAACATGCATATCAGGAATTGCCACATTCAGAAAACACAGCCTCCCTACACAGTAAAGAGAGAGAGAGAGAGAGAGAGAGAGAGAGAGAGAGAGAGAGAGCATGGTTAATAGAATGATCAGTTTCAAAAAGAAACACCAAAAAACCAAACAATTAACAAAATGAGAAACCGAGGGGATACCGCCTTGGAACGGTCAGTGGCAAATCAAATTGCCACTGGGGGTTTAAACCAAGTTCTAGGGTGCACCAACCTCACACTTGCCCCAACACAAAACAAGGAGTATGACCTAAATGTATCTACAATTACTTGTAAATATAAAGAGGACGAGTATTTAAAATAATACAACCAACATGTTTTATCGATTGATGATGATGATGATAATGATACTGCTGCTGCTGATGATATTAATGATGATGATATTGATGATGATGATATTGACGATGATGTCTCATCACCTACAAGAGAAGCCAACTGGGATGAACAATTGGTGAAACATGAATAAAAACGCCAAGATTTTACAAAAGATTCATAGATGAATAAAGGGTTTGGGATATGGAAACATGCAATCTCACTAAAGTCAGATCTAACAAAATGTTAGATCTGATGACGGCCCGTAGATACCGTACATAAGCTTTAGCGGTTTTTCCCGATTTCTATTTTTAGAAATTATCAACACAGGAAGCATGATATACAGCGCTCGCAAAATGATCTGAAGATGTTATTACATTAGAAATAATTGCAATACTACATAAACACAAAAAAATCAGCAAAATATGTCTTACGCAGGCTCTCAACACTTTTTATGGTTTAATATAGAATGTTTACTTTCACTTTCGCGATTTTGTAGGCGACAATCTGATTGGTTCAAAAAGGTTTGTGATAAAAGCACGTTTTAGCTATTCGTCGTCAGATCCTGATAGCGTAGCGGTTTTCAGGATATGATTTTAATCAGATTGTGGAAACATGAGACAAAGGAACTGATAACATTCTAACTGAGTGTGACTATGTCGCTGTTTTACTTTTTAAATATCTTTCAATCGCGTAATTATACCAAATTTTTAATTACCATTTATTTGAGAAAAATACCTCATCAAAATTCAGCCGGTGGAAAATATACCGACCAACAGCAATTTATATAAAGCATTGTCCAGTGGCAGGAAAAGATTGCACATTGAGTTTTTTCTGATTGAACATTTATTAATGCATATATAATAGTAGTCGATTTATTTCCAATGTTTTGATACAACATGTTCAAAAGCTTAACGAACATGCTAATTGGCTAACAGTTTAACAGAAAACATTAAACAAATAACGTTTATATATTTCACAAGATGGTTTTGAAAGTAATCACTATGATCTTTAGTCATAAAGAGATATGAGAAAATAGACATATAAAGAAATGTACACGAAAACAAATTTGTAAAACAGCTAAAAGTGATATTTTCCATACTTTCTAATGGTATTTTATGTTTACAATATTATTTCATTTAAACGAAATAATACAACATAAAGGATAAAATTTTAATAATAGGGGAGCAATTAAACTATCTGTCTAAAAGCCGTATACAGGAACATGTCTAAAGTTTGACCCATTTGTTGCTGACTGACTTCTGAGAAAGATATGATATACAGTAAATGTCTGATTCTTTGAAACTTTTCTCCGTTTATCAGATTAATGAGTTTTAAATTTTAAATCAAATTTACTCTTTCTTCTGTATAACTTACTTATTTTCACTAAAATAGGGCAATAGAAAATTTATTCATAGATTCTCATCCAAATTTTGGGGAAAAATGGGGCGGGTGGGTGGGTTTTATTTTTTATTTATCACAGTTTCTAACGGCGCTTGTGTAGTGCAAAGTAAACACGCGTCTACCAGATTATGAATTGTCGATAGGCACGTAAATGTTTCATACTGCGTTTTCTTTCTTTTCCGATTCGTATTCAAAATGAAAATTTTGATGTACGCATTTATTTTTCAAAATAATTTTTCAAAAAGTTTTATTGAACTTAGTTTATAATTAATAATTTATTAATATATTGTTATCCGTAAGACCCACCTAAATCCAGAAGAATTTAACCAATGATGAATCATAACCCGCGCGGGCAGTTCATGCTTGAGAGTCGGAAATTTGATTCTGAGAGACGGACATTGATTCAAGACCCACTTGCGGGGATTCTGCTTTTCCTAGGCACTTCGTCCGAGTCTAAGAACACTGATTGACTGGCTGCAGTTATACTATGAGACCACGGTTTTCCACTTATTACTTACATTTCCATCCTTTATGTAATACTTCTTCGTTAATAGGAAATAATATTTCGTTAAAAAAATATAATATTTCGATTTAACGAGATAATACCCACAAAATGTATGCACACTGTCACTTTAGAGGATCCGTAGCAACACATTTTGTTTCAAACATTTTTATTACTTGAAACTTAAACATGTTTTGGAACCTAGCGTATGTATACGAATCCACTATTACGAGCTTCTGCTTGCACATCGGTGTTTTTATGTATATATTAATACGTTTTTAATCAATAAATTAATCACATATCAAAGGTGTCATTGATCCGATCAACAGATCATCCGTCGACAAAATACGGTATACCATCATACTGTTGAATATTTCACAACTATTTTATGTATCACAATACACAGTACCTCACACACATATAAAGTATGGTGTAATCATAAATTCGTTTGTGATTCTTACAATTAACAAAATAGATCTTGAAGAAATAGTTAAAACTTCTTTCTGTTATAACTGAACTCCACCGCAAGCAAAACTTAGACCATTTCATTAACTATACTCAAAACATCCGTAAATATTTTCATTTCGCAACTCATCTTTGCACCTTCATATAACAGACTACGACAGTGACGTCAATGTTTGATAAATATGTTCAAATTGTACTGAGCAATATAGACAGAAGAAAATTATGTAGAGCATAAACGTGGGGCACGAAGCACAAGAGGTCGCGGGAGCATGTTGAGATATTGTTCCTGAAAATTAAAACAAATAAATCATTACAGATAGATTAATAATACTTCGTAGGAGATTTTGTAAATAACTTAATAACTTCGGAAATAATTACTACTTTTCGTAATAAACTCCAAAAGTGTTTCATAATTGTGGTGTTTCTGGTGTAATGATGTCCGTTAGCACACACTCTCTTACACTATCGGCTCATTACATTCACCTCTGTCATAGGCTGGGACTACTTTCAACTATTTTTACTTTAACTCAAAGAAATAGTTCACCAATAACCTTTACAATAGCTTGGGTTTCTTCTGTTTTAATGAAAGATAGCGAAGAATTCTGTCATTTGTTTTACCTCAAACTTTCAAATTCATAATTATGATTGTATCATACACAACAAGGCTGTCGAGTTTGGTCAAAAATCTTGACATTGAGCCTTTCGCAGAGATGTAAAGTGAGTGTAAGGAACGACAACTCTGCGAAGGAGATTGGTCCGTTAGTAAAGAATAGTTTATTGTGGAAGCGAACACATTAACATTCAGATTTAACATGGAATTAAATCTTCTTGCAAACCGCGATAAATCCGGTTTAATAAATATTGTATACAATCTTAGGTTAAAGGCTGTGTACACAACAGGTATTTACTATTATATTGAATTAACTGAAAACAGTAAAATAAAAGCAATCGAAATGAATAATGGGCACTGATATGGCGGATATATTGAATATACAGAAAACGAAACACATTTTGATAATATCGAAATAGGTTTGATCAAATCTATATTAAAATATAGTGTTCCTAATATGGAAAAGATTTTGACGCCGAACTTGAATAACAAATATAAAGACATTCCTTCTACCTGCCTGGATACGTACTTTTGACATTTTCTGAGCCCTCTCCAGTCACTTCGACATTCGTCACTTTTAACATTTCGTCTGATGTCCTGCATTCGTATGATCCTTCGTCACGTGCTTCCACGTGCTTTATTGTCAAGTTACTAATTATAGTATTTGTGACGTATGATATGTGTTTGGTTATGTTTATTCTCCCAGATTTATCAGAAATGAGCTTAAGATTGTCCTTGACCCAATCGAGGTCATTTGGTGCGTATTTTCCACCCGTTGCATTACACGACAGTACTAGCTGTCCACCCTTCTTTACTGATTGAGGTCCATTTATTGAAATGGCTGTAAAAATTCAAAGGAATTCATTCATATATGACCTGTAATAATACTGTAAACATATTTAATCGTTCTTGTGTCCCCTTGACTAACATTATTAATTATTAATTAATATGACTGTAAACTATAGAGATATTTCTATTTGTGTGTTTGACCTTCAATTTCCTGGTCGCTTCCTGGTCGCTTCCTGGTCGCGTAAATGGGTGCAAAGGTTAATTTCTCTCTTCACATCATTTTCTTGTCAGGATGGTTACTCGTGTCGGCATTTAAATTAATGTTTTATGTTGCTTTATTTTTGTGAATTTATGAACAAATGTAGATTCTAAATAGAATATTAGAAAATTTTAGATTTTGCTTTTTTACTGTTCTAACTTTTCTTAATAATTTTATGTAAAAATGTAGATACACTAAAAACTATTATTTGGGCTAAGTTCTACTGAACTGCATTTTGCCGTTACATAGAATTTTTTTAAAATTCTAATTTTATATCTATAGTGACGTCACACATTATTGTAAAATAATGACGTCAAGGTTCTCAGTGGGAGAAATTTGACGATTTCAAGAAATCTTTTCGAAACAATGGAAACAGCAATGTTTTTCATTCATTTCTACTTGCAATGACTTTGCAGTATAATAAAACAAATATCTGGTCTTGGCTTTGTAAGGAATATAAGGCTGTATTGCCTATCTGGTTGTCATTAAACTTTGCAATATTACAACTGGTAATAAAAAGGTGAAATATGCATATCAGGAATCGCCACATTCAGAAAAAAACAGCTTCCCCACACAGTCAAGAAGAAGAGAGGGAGAGAGCATGGTTAATAAAATGATCAGTTTCAAAAGAGACACCACTAACAATTAACAAAAATCAGAACCCGAGGGGTAACTATAACCTGTCAAGAAACTAGACATCTACATAATATTTAATAAATAATAGAAAGTTACTGACTTTTAAATATAAAACTTATTGTTTTTTTTAACAATATCAATATCACTATTAGATTTTCGCAAATACACAAATTTTGTATTTCCAAATTGACACTTACACCTATCTGCATATGGCCGATCTGAAATATAAAGTGAGCAAAGGCATCAAAATGCAGTATTTAAGAAAGAACCTAGGAAATTATAGATAAAGATATATATATTGGCATAATCCAACTTGGATAAATGACATTTAGCATATATATTTTCATTTTATTGTGACACAAGAACGGTCATTAACTTATTTTCTAGTCGAGTTCGAATCATTTAGTGCGTGACTGGCAAAACTTTATAAAATTTAATCAAGTTTTATCGCAAAAAAGCAAAGAAGATAAACGTCTGTTACTTGGAAGCAAATAATAAATTTTGTGAGAAGATGACAGCTTATTTTTTTTCATTCGTATGATATAAAAATTGCTATTGGACTTTATATATTTCGAAAATTATTGACACGATTGTTTATTTACTATTTATTCAGGGGGTAGGACGTGGTACTGCTTCCGACGACAGTTAAGCGAGGACAATGTTGCATTGGGATACTAATGGCGGTTTAGTCGGCATTTTTTGTTAACAAGGATTTGTTTTGTCAAGGTAAGTGCCTTCAAACAATATTGAATTTTAAATCCACCTGGATTTGTTTTGTCAAGGTAATGCCTTCATACAATATTGAATTTTAAGTCCACCTGGATTTGTTTTGTCAAGGTAATGCCTTCATACAATATTGAATTTTAAGTTCACCTGGATTTGTTTTGTCAAGGTAAGTGCAATAATATACAATAATGAATATTAAGTCCACCTGTACATTCTGCGACCAGATGCCTAAGGTTCCCTCGACAGAAACGCAGATTTTGTAACAAAAAAAGTGATTGAAGGTTTTATACAGTATAGGTAATGTAAACACGCCAAAATATGATATTTTTAGGGTGATCTTCAGACAATTGGGCACTACCATACAGACCTGGGGCAATCATAATCACTAATTGTAATCAGCTGTAATGATTACTCACGTGATGTAATCAGATGAAATGATTACTTATTAAAAACCTGATTAAAATTACTGTAATTTAATCATTACCCATGAAAATTTGCCTGTAATCATTAATAATTTATGATTACATTATGATAACATTATTGACTTAAAGGTTTGAAAAATGAAAGATAGAAAAATACAGAAAAACACTCAGTTTGTTCTTGTTGACTTATTTTCAAAATTATGGCTAAAATGCTATAAGCCAGTTAATATTGAAGTACCAATGTCACGTTTTAAACAAAACCAGATTTGCTGAGTCATAGTTTGACAAAATCCATTTCATGAAATTTACAGGTTATTTGTTATTTAATGTTTAATAAATTATTAAGAATAGAATAAAATCAGTATAAAGGATATTTCATGAAAACTAGAATATATGCAGAATAAACTATATTTCATGTGAAATTCCACGACTTCAGAAAAGTTGAAATTCAAGTGAAAATCATTTATTTAAATAATGAAATTTTGTCCAACTATGAAAAATTCAGGAAAGCAATTTTTCCAGACCAGATTTTATACCTGACCACAAGGTCTAAATGGAAAAAAGTAGTTTTCAAAGTCATTTGGTTTTTGAAAACCAACCATTGGACGTTTATTATTATCAAACTAACTCATTTTAAAGGACAAAGTAGCTTCTGCAAAATGGATATAATGTAAGTGACAATTTACAATGAATCGCTTTTCGCACAGTAACACAGGTGTTTGCAAATATGATTTTAACAGTGTACCAGATAAAGCCTAAGGCAATAGTCTTTGTGATCATAAGATGATGATTACTGGGTAAGTGTGAAAATTTAAACGACCTATTCTTGATAATTGGAAGTGTTTTTCCTGGTCATTTAATGAGCAATAAATTTAATAGGATATTGCTGTCAAAGAAATTTCTTAGTCTCAGACATTCCTGCCTCTGAAGCAGACCATGAAAGCCTGCTTCCGCAAAAGTGTTAATTGCAGTCATGTTTAATCAATTGGTAATGATAAAATGTGCACAACTTTTATCATTGTGGCCATAGCTTGTATTTTAGCGATCAGTGATGTAAACTGATCATCCATTTGTGATGGGGTATTTCAACCGTTGATATAAATATTGTCGAATTTCATACTGCTTTTAATAATTATTAATATTTCAAAAATATAAGATGATTGTAGGTATTTATTTATTCAACACATTAACATTTATACTGTACACAAACCTGCTTAGGTGAATCAAGGTAAAGTTACAAGTGCCACTGTATCTACAGACAATTTTGTATTGAGCTAATGTATACATGTAATCATAATGTAATCAAAATATAATCTGATTACTTTGACAAAGTAATTGTAATTTAATCAATACGTTTGAAAATTAGAGTAATTGCAATGTAATTGATTACATCTTTTAGGGAAAGTAATTGTAATTTAATCTACATTTTCCCAAGTAATCGCCCCAGGTCTGCTACCATGTTAAGTTTTAGTCTGAACGGTTTTTTAAAATAGATTATTCATAGATTTGATTACAGTGTATGTTTATTTTATTGGATTGTTTATGTTTCTTACATAATAACGATGTGATTACGTTGGAATATCATTTATGATGTAAAAGGCATAAATAAATACGACAACATAACTAGTTTTCTATACATTAACTATATCATCGAGCACGCGCAAAGTGACACCGTGGTAGAATTACTTTTTGTAAAGTATAAGTATTCGGTTATAAAATTTTCTTTTAAAAGCATATACCTATTGGAAAAGTGACCAATTGCAATTCGAAATGCAGTTATCATTTTGAGTTAAAACATGTTAAACAATCTGAAGAATCAATGCAAAATATCCAACATAAGATAAAAAAAAAGACGCCCTTTATGAAAAAAGTGACGCAAATATTATTTGTAACCACCACCTAATTTAATATGGCGAATGATTCTGTAATATGTTATTACAAAATGTGTATAGAACTAAAGCCAAACAACGACAACCGGAAACTATCTCACTAAAGATTTCTATCTTATGAAAAAGATTTTTTTTGTAACCATGCATGTGCATAGAGTAATTTTGTAAATGTGTTGTTTTTTATGAAAACACATTCAGTTAACATATCAATAACATTAAAAATCGTACTCTTTAATCAAATCTGTGAATATGCGTTCAGTAAAGTTATCCAGGTAATGCCAAAAAGGGAATGCCCAAATCTTTGAATGCAAGATAATGACATGTCCTGTTTTCTTTCGAGCGTAAGGGTTTCGTATTGGGGACGAGTCATGTAGAAAAAAGAATATGTTATTTTGACTTGATAAAATGCTAAAACCTGACATGGTAGTACCCAGATGTCTGAAAATTAGCATAAAATGCCATGTTTTTGGCGTGTTTACGTGACCTAAACTGTATAACAACCTTCAATAACTTTTTTGTTGCAAAAGCTGCGTTCCTGAAACAAAATGTCGAGGGTGCCTATCTGGTCGCAGAATGCACAGGTGGACTTAAAATAAAATATTATATGAAGGCCTTGCAAAATAAATCTTTTTTTTAAAAAAAGGCCGACTAAACCGCCATTTTATTCAAATGCATCATTGTCCTCGCTTAACAATCTTCGGAAGCAGTGCCACGTCCTATCCCATGTTCTTGCTGAAATTCGTTGAAATAGATGAAAAGGGAACTTTGAAAGCAACCGAACACGACAAATATGAAAATACTGCATGCTCGGTTTGATTGAGCCTGTTCATGAGCAGTAATGGGAATGCATATTACTGCCCACTCCGCCTAGCCCCGGGTTGAGCGCAACTCAGTAATTACACCAATATATAGTACAATTTCGATCCATCCCAAACGATGGTATGCATATGGCGGTGAACATGGAACCTTCAGATTTAATACCATTCCATGTTCATCGGCGTATGGACCCCAGATAAAAAATGGGTTTGCCCTTTACGATAAAAGCAATGGGCGGAACTAAACAGAATAGAATTTTGACAGGGAATCTTAGAATATAAATCCTGCATATCACAGACGACGCCAAAGGCAAAATTTAAAAAGCAGGAAGTATATCCTTGGGGGTGATTGGACAATATCCAAATCTATATTGGCTGGGATATTGAAACCACATATCTTTAAACTGGCCGAAATATTTAAACAAAAGTAATTTTAGAAGTTCTATAAACATAGTACATAAGATTCGTGCTCAATGACCTTCAAAGTACGTGACTGATAACAGCAGAAGATCGCTAACTTCGAACGAATGATCAATGATCAATGTTTTGCCATTAAAAGTAATAAACATTACAAAAATACAATTGACATTGGGATGTATCTTTTACATTCTTTAAAATGAATAATTTTGTTACGACAGATCATATGCAACCCCAGAAACAAAAACTGACAATCACTGGCGCCAGTGGCGATACAGTGACACAGTCACAAGACTGACTTAAAATCACACACAAACTCGAGGGTAACACATTTGTTAAAAACCACTCGACTTGAAATATTAAGCAAATTGGTAGGTAGCACGTGTTTCAATCTTAAAAGTTATTGTATCTGAAATATCACTGATTATAATTATAAACGAATTCACGTGCATGCCTTTAAAAATTGTGTAACGTTGAATCAAACAAAATAGCAGTTTTAATATATTTCACTACTGAAACAATATTTATTGAAAACTCAGGATAGCTTCTTTAAAACCATGTTGATGTAATAAAACTCTCACCTACGACAATCACCCGTATAAGTCTTCGAATGTATTTTTCCTTGGTACTAACTTGGCATTCATAAATACCAGAGTCGTTGTGTTGTATATTTTTTATAAACAAGTTCCATTCTCCCTTTTCAGGTATATTGTGAATTTGGTATCGCTCGTCGGGAGTGTACGTCATCATGCCCACAGTAAGTGGGTGTGGATAGGTTGCTTTACGCCAAATGACCTTAAATAAATAAAAAAAATGTGACGATAACTTGTTTGATGAGAGTCGTATTTGACATTGACGATTCGTCAATAGTGTTTCAGTGTATACATGTAAAGCTGAGGATTTCATAGTGTCTGGAACATTCATCAAGTTTTATTAAGGTGTTCTAAATGAGCTTTCTATGACCAAATGGTGTATGTACCCTCGACACTTTGTTTCCTAAACTCAGATCTTGTAATAAGAAAGTTACTGGAGGCAATTTAGAAAATGTTTAAGCATGTTACTGTGATACTTCTGCGTTGATATTCAGACAAGAATGCGCATGCGCGAACCTTCACTTACAACTTTTTATTCCTGAAATTGTTGATGTTCCAAATAATAAAGACAGCTCAAATTACGATACGTCGCATATTCTATGCAGTAAGGCAGCTTTGGAACCATTTATAATTTTCCAACATGCATAATAAAATGTACTAAATGAAAATAACTACGGTGTAAATTTTGTCAGTGATTTAGTTAATACATAGGAGGTTTGACAATTCGTTGTATTTAATTATACAGAATTTGTCGACATATTTGAACTTAAAAAGTTGCTGACATCCAGACTCATTCTGTTATAAAACCTGTGAATTATGCATGCACTTTATGAAAATAACGTTCGGTAAATATATCATGTCAAAAATGCGTTTCAATCTTAGAATCACGGATAACGACATATCCTCTTTTTCGAGCCGTGAGATGTTGTTAATTACGTCTGATGAGCGACAAACAAGTACCATAGTTATATGTTTACATGCTTGAACAGTTTCCAGAATGGGTTATACCTCAGATTACTTTTTATTACAATATGTGCGCTCATGAGATTAGTGTCTCGATGGTACTTACGGCCCCTGGCCACACAATTCAAAAACATTTAGACGTATCCGCCATTTTGTTATCCCAACGAAATATGGTCCTCGCTTATCTTTCTTCGAGTGCATTGTCCAGGCCCCTTTCAGATCTGTAAAGTTGTTTATCTGTGCTATATGTGGAATACTTCACTGATTATAGGCCCTAAAGGGATCTGGACTGCTTTATGGAATCGTGTTTAGAACTCGCCAACAGCCTCTTGAAATGAAAATTGATCATGTGTCCTTAACGTTACTCATACAGATCTTAAAAGAATGGATAGATCCGTACAACGTGTACTGATTTGTACGGATTTGATAAGAATGTACGGATCTTTACAACTTGTTCTTATATTGACGACTGGAACGGATCCTAAAGAATGTATAAATCATTACAGCTTAAACGATTCTGATGACTTGTACGGATCCGGAAAGAATGTACGGATCATTACAGCTTGTACGGACCCTGAGGACTTGTACGGTTCTGGAAAAATACGTATCTTTACAACTTGTACGAATTCTGACTATTTATATGGATCCCGAAAGAATGTACGAATGTTAACAGCGTATCAAGATTCTGACGACTTTTACGGATCCTGAAAGAATGTAGGATATTTGCAGCGTGTACGGATTTTGACGACTTGTACGGATCCTGAAAAAAATCTACGAAATAAGAATGAATGTAAAAATCTTTACAGTGGATATCGATTCTGACGACTTAAACGGATTTAAAAAATGTACGGATCTTTGCAGCATGTTCAGATTTTGACTACTTGAATGTAAGGATCCGGAGATTGTACGGATCTATAGAGCGTGTACGAATTCTGACGACGGATCCGGAAAGAATGTACGGATCATTACAGCTTGTTCGGATTTTGACGACTTGTACGGATCCAGAAACAACTACGGATCTTTACAACTTGTAATAGATGAAAAGGGAACTTTAAAAGCCATCGAACATACAGCTTGTTCGGATTTTGACGACTTGTACGGATCCAGAAACAACTACGGATCTTTACAACTTGTAATAGATGAAAAGGGAACTTTAAAAGCCATCGAACAAGACAAATATGAAAATATTGCAGGTTCGGTCTCATTGAGCCTGTACATGGACAGTAATGGAAATGCATATTTCTGCCCACGCATCTTGTAAAGGTTTAGATGAAATCTACGGATTCGTACGGTTCGTACGGATTTCGAAGGCCTGTACGGATGTAGAAAGCCTGTACGGATTGATCCAGGAATCAAAAATAAACTTCTATGACACGTGACAAATCTTCTTTGTATGGATCCGTATAGTTTGAAAAGATTTAGACCTGTACCCGATAATACATTTGATAGCGTTAATTGAAAAGCAGTCTGTAGTTTCTGCTTCTGTTTATTTATTAACATGTTGACCAAACCAGCGGCTGGGAAACTGCTGAATAACACTTATTGTTAATTTCCCGCTGACGGATTTTTCGAATTCCGTCCGTAAAAATCATAGCACTGAACGAGTTACGCAAACAAATGGAAAAACAAGCACGGATTGTTGAACTTTTTTAATAGGTCACATATGTTTAAAGTCATCCGTACAAAATGCGTACAAACGGAACTCTTAAGCCATAAGGCTGAATGGTCAAAATTCCAATAAACTGTGACATAGTCAGCAGTTGATGATGTTCTAGATCGGTATTACTGTATTTAAACTGGACTGTTTTTGTGCCGTCATTCTAAGCCATTGTCGTGTAACAGCTGCCCGTTTGGTCTACTTTTTCGGGAAAACGGTTACCCCGTGGAACTAATCTTTTCATTGCCATTCACTGCTTAAATATAGTCAAAATATCACACGTGTTCACTTCTGTTGGTAATATTCTTATAAAATTGGGCAACACACAACTGTTTATTAGATGTCACGTTATGTATTTAGAGAAACTTTTGTTTTTAGATTAATTGCCCATTCATAATCAAAACCTCGTGTGTCTGATAGGAAATATACGTGGTAACGATGGATTTCTCAAAACGCACAGCTATTTTTATTTTTGACATATGCATAACAATATTTGTTTGTTTAAAACTGTTCACTAAGTCTTCAAACAGTTGGAGATTGCTTGTAATCTTAACAATGCTTACAATAATATGCACCTTACAAAATTGTTGGACTTCATGTCAGGAAAATATCGGCCTCCTTATAAACAGTTAAATAGTAGAAAGTAAGAGAAAAATACATTTGTAACAAAAAATACAATAAGAAAACACAATAAACAAAAACACTTAAGTGTTAAGGTACATGTATGAACGACAAGTGGTAAATTGTCATCAATGAGTATAGAATATGCCATATATATATTGGTCCTGCTAATAGGGAGAAATGCGTTCATGGGGTAGCCATTTTCGTAAAAAATAGATCATACGGGGTATTTTTTTTCAAAATTAATCCAACGGTTATACAAGGCATCCTCCTATAATCCGAGGGGTGGTACAGGGTATGAAGAACAATTTGTTTGAATATAATTTTCTTAAAAACAAAATATGTACACTTCAACTTCGACCTCTACGATGAAGTCTTATTCATCTAACGAATCATAATTTCTGATGGTAAACAGTGTGACGTATTACTTGAAATACGTAGCTACAGTAGATCTGTACACAATTTATTGGACATTGCACTTAAGGATTGAATCGATATTTGATGGTTTTCATATGGGTATGGAGAACAGTTAGGTTGTTTAAAGTGTGTGAAGCCCGAAGGTATTCGCGTAATCTAATGCAGTCTCATTTTATAAATTGTCGACATGGCATTTCCAAACCTTAAATGCAAAGTTGTTTAGAGTTTTATGTCCTTAACAGTCTCTTTTTATTTAGCATAGATTGAGTTCACGATCAGTTTCATAACAGGTCCTTCCTGTTGTCGTATTCACTTGCTATTGGAATCGTGAAACTTCTCAGAGTAGGTTTAATTGCTGTTTATTTATTGAATTTACCATCTGCTCACACACTTGTATTATTTATACTGAATTGTACAATAATGCACAGCTAGATACGTCTTAGCATAGTGGTTTCATAATTTCATCAGTCGCTACTTACATATCGCTTTGGGAATTCCGGAAGAACAATAAACAATAAATTGGACTCTCTCAGTGTACGTATAATTGCATGCGTTCTCTTAAATAATATAATTACTACTTACGTGTCTCGCTCCAAGATTTTGAATAGAGCAGTAAAGAACAGCTAGGTCGCCTTCAGCGTAGGTATAATTGTTCGGCGTCTCCCTAAAGCTTGGTAATTGCGGTACACTTTTTGGTTTTGGATTTGAAGCTGAAATAAAAATCAGAACGCATAAAAATTAAAGGTTTGCTCCGATTTGAGACTGAACAATAAAACCCTATTTTACGTTTTACTGTCTTATAGACACCTTTAAGTCTGGTTGAAATAGCAAAACTGAATTAAGTATAATTATCTAAATAGGTAAAGAGAATTGTTTTGCACCGTGAACAAAGACTGTTACGATATTTCCGTGGTCGTACTATTTTGCTATTTGATTTTTTTTCTGACAAACCCTAAATTCTACTTTTCATGAACATCGCTTTGAAAACGCGATAATAATTACTACTGTTAGAATTGATACAACACTTTATCAGTTCGTAAATATTCCAGTGTTTCGGATATATCGCATATATTGCTGTTTATCTGACTTGAAGATCAGTTTCAAGACAATTAATTGTTCTGGAAGACATAATGATTGTAAATGATGCCAAAACCACAATTTCGAGGTTTTCTCTACTTTGAACCAGGTAGGTTATCAACAATCTTGCATAAATATCAACGAAAAACAACAATTCATGGAATTTTATAAAGCACCTGCTACGTCAGTCAGATCTTGAACACCCGATATCATCTATGAAAACCTGCGAATGTCGTTAATGTGAAAAAATAAAAGAGCATAACAACTTTATGTGCAACATGGAAGCTCAGTGTTCGGCAAACGATAGATCTCCTGGCTGTTTCATTGACATAAAGAACTTTTAAATTACTAATTTAATGTCTAAGGAAGATATAAAGATATTGTAGGATCTGTTTAAAAGAGGCTGTCGCCGTCTAGACAATGATATACAGTTTTCTAAACAATGGTGTACACTTATCGGTCATCCCGTCTAGACAATGATATAAAGTATACTAAACAATGGTGTACACTTATCGTTCATCCCGTCTAGACACTGATCTACAGTATACTAAACAATGGTGTAAACTTATCGATCATCCCGTCTAGACACTGATCTTATGTATAATAAACAATGGCGTACACCTATCGGTCATCCTGTCTAGATACTGATATACTGAGTATACTAAACAATGGTTTACATTTACTTGTCATCCCGTCTAGACAATTATATACAGTATACTACTGTATATACAAAACATTATTTTAAATGCCCACATGAGTATATGATACTGACAACAATTTAGTCCTCGTGACTAACATATGTAAACTTTACGCGTTATTAGTAAAAGTTTGTTTGACATTCAATTTTCTGGTCGCTTCCTGGTCGCGTAAACGGATGACAATCACTGATTTCTCTTTTAGTAGTTGAAAGTTCTTTACAAAGTACACAACATTTTCTTGTCAGTAATATTGTACTCACGTGGAATTTAAAATTATGTTTTGTATCGCTTAGTTTTTGTGAATTTATGTAAATAGAATTTTAAGGAATTTTAAGGTCTAGCTTGTCTTCTTTACTATTATAACA
Organism: Corbicula japonica; assembly: GCA_038501625.1. Classification (NCBI taxonomy): domain Eukaryota; kingdom Metazoa; phylum Mollusca; class Bivalvia; order Venerida; family Cyrenidae; genus Corbicula; species Corbicula japonica. Next base: position 35,087 of record JAZAYU010000446.1, read on the forward strand.
TGTCTTACTGTACGCAATATCAAGATACATTATTAACATTAATTTGTGCAAAGTTTCATTTAACGGCATTTTTTTATGATTGAGATTTGATAATTTTCTTGTCATCGATGAACAGAATTTGGAGGAGTGTGACAAGCTCTTGAAGGAAACATCCAAAACAGTCTCGATTTTCAAGTAAATTCAATGTCTGCGACTTTACGAAAAATTAATACGGTCAAAAAATGTTGTTTTTTTCCATTGGCTAAAATGAATTTTTTTTCCGGTTCGTTTTATTGTACTGATTCTATCAATTATTGAGTCTTTAAATGTTTGCACTGAAATAGAAAATTGTCAAGTGCTATTTTAAAATACCGAATGGTTTTAATTTCATCAATCTAAAAACGTGGTAAATGTGGTATATTGACAGTCATATATATTAAAAGAATAGAGTTTTGTCAGTTAATTTTAGGTTATTACAATTTGGACAGTTGTGATGTTATAAAATACGAAATCAACGCCCTGCTCCGTCTCCTACGCGTTGAAGTTCGGGATCGGGTGCATTTAGATATAGAATCTGGTAGCTCGCTCTTTTCAAGTGTTTAATGAACTTTTATCTATAGCCGTTAGTCTTATCTTAATGAATAATCACCCGGTTCACACGACCGATTCACGAAAGCATACATTTAAATGAAACAGTGTTTATGAAAACACGCAAAGAATCAAGTTGGCTGCAGTCGATCAAACTTATTTTCGTATTTTTTTGGAATGAATGCACTATTTCTTTAGCCCTATATACCCAAAACGCAAAAGAATATCTGAGTAGTTCTTGTAGTATCGTTAACACAAAAACGAACACACCTGGCAAAAACGCTAAGCAAATTAGCATGGTGTTGTCATTCAAAAGTATGAGAAGTACGGCAAAAAGTTATTGCAAATTCTGGCAATTTAACAAATATTGTTTCCAATATCGAAGATAATTGACAGCTTAACGTTTTCTCGGTGTTTGTTAAGTTAAGCATGATTAAGATTATCTCTGAATAAACAACGCGACCATTATGGATTACTATTGTTATATTCCGACATTTCATTAATCAGCTCTGCAGGTCACCTCAGCTTCCTTCTTTTCCGACATTTCATCAATCAGCTCTGAATTTCACAACAGCTTCCTTCTTTTCCGACGTTTCACCAATCAGCTCTGCAGGTCGCCACAGCTTTCTTCTTTTCCGACATTCAACAATCAGCTCTGCAGGTCACCACAGCTTCCTTCGTTTACGACATTTCATCAATCAGTTCTGCAAGTCACCACAGCTTCCTTCGTTTACGACATTTCATTAATCAGCTTTGCCGGTCACCACAGCTTTCTCTTCTATTCCGACGTTTCAACAATCAGCTCTGTATTTCACTGCAGCTTCCGTCTTTTCCGACATTTTATCAATCAGCTCTGCAGGTCACCACAGCTTTCTTCTATTCCGACATTTCAACAATCAGCTCAGCAGGTCACCAAGGCTTCATTCTTTTCCGACATTCAACAATCAGCTCTGCAGGTCACCACAGCTTCCTTCGTTTTCGACATTTCATCAGTCAGTTCTGCAGGTCACCACAGCTTTCTTCTATTCCGACGTTTCAACAATCAGCTCTGCAGGTAAGCACAGCTTTCTTCTACTCCGACGTTTCAACAATCAGCTCTGCAGGTCACCACAGCTTCCTTCGTTTACGTCATTTCATCAATCAGTTCTGCAGGTCACCACAGCTTCCTTCGTTTACGACATTCCATCAATCAGCTCTGCAGGTCACCACAGCTTTCTTCTATTCCGACGTTTCAAAAATCAGCTCGGCATTTCACCACAGCTTCCTTCTATTCCGATGTTTCAATAATCAGCTTTGCATTTTTACCGCAGCTTTCTTCTTTTCCGACATTTCATCAATCAGCTCTGCAGATCAACGCAGCTTCCTTCTTTTCCGACGTTTCAACAATCAGCTCAGCAGGTCACCGCATCTTCCTTCTTTTCCGAAATTTCATAAATCAGCTCTGCATTTCACCACAGCTTCCTTCTTTTCCGACGTTTCAACGATCAGGTCTGCAAGTCTCCAAAGCTTCCTTCTATTTCGACGTTTCAACAACCAGCTCTGCATTTCACCGCAGCTTCCTTCTTTTTCGAAATTTCATCAATCAGTTCTGAATTGCTGCACAGCATCCTTCTATTCCGACGTTTCAACAATCAGCTCTGTATTTCACTGCAGCTTCCGTCTTTTCCGACATTTTATCAATCAGCTCTGCATTTCGCCACGATTTCCTTCTATTCCGACATTTCAATAATCAGTTCTGCGTTTCACCGCAGCTTTCTTCTTTTCCGACATTCAACAATCAGCTCTGTAGGTCACCGGAGCTTCCTTCTATTCCGACGTTTCAACAATCAGTTCTGCATTTCACCATAGCTTTCTTCTATTCCGACGTTTCAACCATCAGTTCTGCATTTCACCATAGCTTTCTTCTTTTCCGACGTTTCAGCAATCAGCTCTGCATTTCACCATAGCTTTCTTCTTTTCCGACGTTTCAACAATCAGCTCTGGATTTCACCACAGCTTCCTTCTTTTCCGACGTTTCAACAATCAGCTCTGCAGATCACCATAGCTTCCTTTTTTTCCGACATTCAACAATCAGCTCCGCAGATCACCATAGCTTCCTTCTTTTTCGACATTCAAAAATCAGCTCTGCATTTCACCGCAGCTTCCTCCATTTCCGACATTTCATCAATTAGCTCTGCAGGTCAGCGCAGCATCCTTCTTTTTCGACATTTTAACCATCAGCTCTGCAGATCACCGAAGCTTCTTTAAATATTTAAGCGTGCTGTCGAGTGTTGATTATTGGAATCATTCAAACTCCGGGGCGAACTGGGGGAGATCAGAAATTAAATATTTGTATTGTGTTTTTTGTTTTTGTTTTTTTGTTTTTTTTTAAACACGTTAATTCTGGTGAATTAACAAATGCAATTCTTATTAACTTAAAACGTTTCGCCAAAATTTTAAGTGTTATGCCCTAATTGTTTAAGGAAAGATATTGCCTGCAAAATGTATAATTATTTTAGTGTTATTCTATTTTTGGCAAAAAAATGGCACTTGTTTTTCATGCCGTTTGTAAATTTATTGATATGACTCGTACACCGGATCACCGAAGCAGTATCCTATTTTTAATTGTAAATTCTAATTTTTATTTCATATAGTACCTACATATTGTAGTTACTATTAAAACAAACACTAAGTAAAGCAAACAAGAGCAATTACCGAAGGTGATAAATACCCTTGCAATATTGCTTTGTCAGACTATACATAAGTTGCTTGATATTTATCTTCATTTGAATTTATATAATATTCTGCTTCGCTTGAAAGAGTAATGCACTCACCAATCGATCTTAAATACCCAACAAGTCAGTATCTTCAAAACAGCTGCAGTCGTTTTGCATCTCAATCTACATGGCAAACATATTTTTAAAATTTCATGCCATTATCTGGAAATATGTAGAAGAAATTTATACCACAAGATTTTGTACAATCCAGCTCCCCTCCACAAATGTAAAGGAATTATCCAAATTAAAAAAAAAATATGTCAGGCACATCTACACTTCATGTGAAATATATGTTTAGTTTTAAGTTAATATCTTAAAAATTGTATAAGTAGTTCACGTCACAATGGTTTGGTAAAAACTGCACCTTTTCAAAAGTAATGGACTGATCAACATCAAAATATGTCACGTGCATCTTCTTTAGTTGTTAGTCTGTATACATGGTATATTAAACTGTGTGATTATTATATTTTTACAAAGATTAAGGGCCCACTGCACTCCTCCCCTTCACCTTCATCGATAAATATAAAATTATCAAAATCTCAATAAAGGTAAAATGTCGTTCAATGATACTCTGCACAAATTAATGTTATTAATGTATACAGTAAGACACGTTAGAAAAGTAAAGAAAAAAACTAGACCTAAAAATTCCTTGAAATTCTAGTTACATAAATTCATAAAAACAAAGCAATAATTTTAAATTCCCACGTGAGTGGAATAATACTGACAAGATTAAAGAACTTTCAACTGCTAAAAGAGAAATCAATGATTGTCATCGTTTACGCGACCAGGAAGCGACAGGAAATTAAAGGTCAAACACCCTTTTACTAATAACTCATAAAGTTTATATATGTAAGTCACGAGGACACAAGAAATTGTTGTCAGTATCACATTACTCATGTGGGCATTTAAAATATATGCATTATTATTAACACAGTACAACATCTTGTAGTTTATTTATGGAGATGAATTGATCTATCATGGCCAAATTTCAGACATTATAAGCATACAGTGTATTAACCCAATGGTATCCATAATTGAAGGTACAATAATCAAAATGGAGATTAAACAAAAGTGTTTTACTTTAATGTTACCCATACAGAAAAGACGTCAACGTGATTAGTGTGGTGACCAATTAGAAACATTTCTTAGTGTTATTTAAATGATCATCTAAAATAACGCGCCAGGGAAATCCATTAAAATTCTCTGAAGTATGTAGATGCTTACACCTGTTCAGAAAATAAGAACTAATTAAATCCTCCTGAAAGTAAACGACGAAATATAAATCAATAACGCATCAACTTGCAAACATTTGAATTACTCTTCCGTCAATGTGATTATTATTATTCATTGGAAGCAACACATTCTTGATTGAAGACAAGACTTCTGCAATTAGCAGTTGTCGATCAAATGAGGTCTGTTCACTCGGAGGAAATGCTTCCAAACAGACGAGTGAATTAATGAGACATTTATGTAAACATTTGTTTATAAAATAATTTATGTTTCAACAAAATCAAAGAAATTCCATCAACCTCTACTTTAGATTTACGAGTCTTTGATAACGAAACGCACATTCGCATAAATTGTAAAGTATCATTTAACCTAATATACATGTATTTTAATTATACAAATGTTCTAGTGAAATCCTAATCTGTACTAAAAATACAGAATATCATTAATTAAAGGGTACAGCGCCTGTTCGTGGTTGAAATAGAAAGGAAAATCTGTCGTGAAAAGAATGAAAGCAAGCAAAGGAGGCGAATGTGAAAGAAGCAATGACACGGTCTAGAATTTTGTTCACTTGTAGTCCGCCTCTTCCAGTGCTACTAATGGAGCTGTTAAGTTTTCTGGTTGACTATTTTTGAGCATTGCATAAAAAAACTTTTTAAAAGCTTTGATGCTTAGTTAAGATGTATTTTCAATGTACATTGAAACATTTGATCTCAAGCAGAAACTAGTATTTTGTTTCACAAAATCTGTAAAATTTGACTTTAAATTATTTTTATTTTCGAACATCCATTTTCAATCAATGCAGAATATGTATAAAATACATAATTATATACTTCAATTTTCAGTTTGATAGTTAGCTAATAACATTAAGTCAGCATTTTTCAAATCTGCTTCCACTTGAAGCTAATAATTAACATTCAACATTTATTTAATGTCAACATTAAACGTTCATATTTATAGTTTTCACTTACCGTTAAGTAACTGCTTAAAAGAAAAAAGAATTGTGCACAATTCCTAAACAATTTCCACGTGTTGTTCATGTAAAGCACCATATATAATTACACGCCAAGGTATATCATTGTAGGACATTTACTTTTATGCTATTAACATTTCTTAATTTCTAAAGTCAAATCATAAAGGAATACAGAAAGATTTTTATCCTTAAATTCTAGAATACAACTTTTCAAGTAACCCGTTAGAGTTTTCGGATGATTTGGGGGATTATTCTTAATAAAGTATCCAATGTTTAAAAGGACTACGAAACAATATCAATGTTTTTCTTAGGCATATGTAGCTTTCGTGTACGTATACTCATGCTACAGTACATATTAAATAATGAATGAACACATTAATAGTTTTATCTTGTCAATCAATCGATCTAACTAAATAATCAAAAGCTACGGATGTCTTTAATGATAACAAGACTATTTTCAGACCTAATGCTGCTAAATCAACGAGGTAAAAAGGTAGAATAGTTTCCCGCTGATCCCTCGATTTATGCCTTAATTTGAATATATTTGTATTATGTATCTCCAAACAAAGAATAAGGATTAAGTATGTCTCAAAGGGAAGAATATAATAGGAGCATTTTCTTAAAACAAGAGACTTGGGCGAACATTAATGAAGACAGGGAAAAGAAAGAGAATAATATTAAGGATAGTAAATTGAGAAGTATATCCATTGATATCAGAAGCTTTGTTCAGAAATATAACATTAGTTGAGCCCAGTGTAATCAAACATGAGATCAAACATACTATCATGCCTAGAAAATATTTCATTCTTTAAAATGGCGTCTTGTTTATTAAATTAAGCTCACATGTGAGTTGGAGCTATAATATTAAACATATACATTAAATTTAAAGTAACAAATCTCTATGACTTCAGTAATTACTCTTTTAATTATTATTATTTATTATTATTTGTAATATAATTTTCTATTTTCTTTGCCGACTTTCTTAAATGATCGTCTTATAACAGTCAGTAAAATCTCACAATATTTACATGACATTTGCCTGATTTCTGTAATCAGTTTCATTTTATCTAGTCTAAATTATTATGTAAACAAGTTCTGTATTAAAGCAAAGGGATGAAATTAAGTTTGGACTGTTATCACAATTTAAGTCCTCCGCTCATCAGTTTCCTGGAATCGTAAGTAGGCTGAGATTTATCTTGTTACACAGCTGCCAGGAGACTTGTTTATATCCTGAAAGTAATCCCATCCCAATGTAGATATGTGTCGATTGTTGCGTTCTTTCATGAACATTAAGACTTCTCTTATCCTTCTGGGTTTTGTTTTTACATATTAATTAAGTTGAAAATAAATCGAGTAGTTCAGTCATCTTATTTTTTGACGAGATCAAAAATCGGCAGGCTTTTACTTGACGATACAAGAAAAATCAATTTTTATGGGTGGGGGAACTGGGAAAAATTAATTTTTCTCAACTTATTTCACAAAAAGGTACAATAATTACTATATAATTGACAAATAACAACGGGAAAAAAGAAAAAGAAGAAGAAATAACATGTATGAAATAAGTATCGTATACAAGACATAAGATTCATACAGTGTAATTGGCTGCAGTCACGTGATAATACAAAATCTGGGTTTATGTTCAGATCAACGGAAAACGCTTAGGGAGATAAGCGACACGGGTAGACAAATTTGGTCACAGGTGTGTGATCTATATAAGCGATCAGTCTATGAAATTCGTGTCAGGGTCACAAGATGCCACGATAAAGGTCTCGTACTCTCCTCCTTGCACGTTCATCGATAAAAAGAAAATGATCAAAATCTCATTAACGGCAAAATGCCGTTCAATGAAACTTTGCACAAATGAATGCTACAAAATTTGTAATGTATCTTTATTTTGCATATGGTAGGACACGTTAGAACAGAAAAGAAAAAAGCTAGATCTAAACTTTCCCCTTGACTTCTTTTTACATAAATTCAGAAAAACAATAACAATATATTATGTCCTGGTGACTTACATATGTAAACTATATGAGCTATTAGTAAAATCGTGTTTGACCTTCAATTTCCTGGTCGCTTTTTGGACGCGTAAACGGGTGACAAACTTTGATTTCCGTGTTTGTAGTTGAAAGTTCTTTACAAAGTCCATGTAGCGCTTTCTTGTCAGTATCATAACACTCCTGTTGGAATTAAAAATAATGTTTTTTAATGCTTAGTTTTTGTGAAATTACGAGATTTTGATTAACTTTCTTTTTATCGATGAACGTGCAAGGAGGAGTCTATTGGCCCTTTAATTTCGGACAAGGGATGTTAAAACTTACAGGTAAGCATATTTACAAATACATAATCAAAATTGTGATATAATTATATGAAATATGTTTAATATATACAAGCTGAAAAATTATGATCTGTAAATATAACACATTTGTAAGAACATAAATATTCAAAGTTTTGATGCAACAATGCACAATAGTGAATTTAGCTCTAAGCGGCGGGAGATAATAAAACTGATGTCCTTTTTACAGAGTGTGGTATTTTTGAGTCAGGACCAATAATTATGTAAAATTCTGTCAACCAATTTCATTTCTCAACAATTTGTAGTTTTGAGCGCTTATGGTGCGCAACATTTCTACGGTTGATTTTAATAAGTTATTTTATGGACAGATGCATTTATTGTACTTATTAAAGAAAATTGTTGTTTTGAAATTAAGTGTGGCCTTTATATAAATTGTAGGCATATAGTTGCTTATTTAACTACAGACAATCATAATTCTATTATCAGCTGATTTCAATATTCATGATTACTAAACATTTGGTTCGTAACATTCATTGACATTGTAAACAATATTACGCAAGACCGAAGGTCGAGTCTGATGTGGTCTATAAACGCAAAGAAAACTGAAAGGAACCTACAGACTGCATACTTTAAATTATATTTGTTTAATTATAAACCATTCTCCCTAAAAACAAATTTAAATACACTAAGTAACAAACTTTCAGTCAACAACGTGGTTTACATAGTAGTAGTAATAACAATAGTAACACAATAGTAAATAATTATATGAATGACGCAAGAAAATCATAATGCTTTTAGAACGGCTTCGGAAATTTCCTTTTTGGAGTTCGGTAAGTGCCGAAGAGTACCGGTGAAAAAATAACTATCAGAATACACAGCATCGTATGACGTAGTTTTGTCGTCGCTGTGGATATGAATCTACTGATCTGCCCGTTATATCAATCGTACGTATACACTCTGTATTATAAAATAATTCATGGTTATTTATTTAATGTGGTCAAGAAAAAAAGTAATATAATGTCAACAGAATATTCCTTTCATAATTAATTTAAGTAGTATTTATCACTAATAACACTTCTCTTTATTATAATGGGAAATTTAAAAAGGCATTTCTCTTAACCGAGTGACTTAATTAAGGCTGATGTTTATGATGTGTTGTTTTTTCTAATATCATGCAATATGTTACCGAATTGATATTATCATATCACATTAAGTACAATAAAACCAATAATTAGTTCAGTGATCTACAGTATAAAAAGTAACATATTAAAGGAGTTAATTTATAATAAGTTTCTAATTTTTGTTTAGTTCTATTTAAGTTTTAATAATACACACGTTTGAAGAAAACATTTTTACAAAATGGTCAACTCAATCAAGCAAATGCATTATTATAAAAATATAACATACTGCTATGTGGGGGTATATTGACAGCTAAAGGGAAATAACAGACAAGTGATTTTATTGTTGATGAATATCAGATATCGAATTCAAATATCAATATAGATGCATTATATCTTTTAAATAATATCCTCAAATTCAAATATTCTAACCAATCAAATTTAGTTAAAATGATGTTTATTTTTTCAAAAGTCTGCAATAATTTATGCAAGACAAAATGCAACCAAGAAGGGTTTTAGCATGTGAGATTGCTTCACGGGTTGGAGGAACAACCGCGTTACTTAGGTCGAGTAAGATCTAGAATGATCTGGGTTGAAGGTTATAAAGCTGAGATTTGAAACCAGTCTCAAATCTCAAGCATCTGATTGGCTGAAATGGCGACCAGACTGGTTTCCATGCTCAGTTTTATAAACTTGGGGCCTGTATATGAGTAAAATGTCAGCGATAAAACTGACATCATAAAACGTAAACCAATAAATAATGAGTATGTGATAGTTTATAGCAAAGAATTTGTCAAATCGATTTTTACAAGATTAGAGAAAAGTCGATCGATGAAATTAAGATATTTCAGAAGACTGTAACATACATCACTGTTTGTAAGATTATTTCTTTATTAATTAGATTAACATTCATTCTTTCCTTTTGTCTGTCGTATCACGTTAGAAATGACCTTTGTGTATGTGAATAAAAAAACAACAACATTTTTTTCCTGCCTGTTATTTAGGCCAAACAATATATTGAAATGCGAACCGTCGATATGTATTTGCCTTATGATGGAAAAAAGATATTAAGACATGTAAGTTACGGGTCGTTAGTAACAACAAGCAAGTTTGGCAACATCCATGAACTAATCGGCATGCTGTTGTCAGTCAATAAAATAAACTATACACATAATCGATATTGCACATTTTATTTCCAGTGATTTTGCTCGAACCACTACACTATCAATTCTGTTCCAATTCACTTCTAGTTTCGCTTTTTCCCTTCAATTATTAATTATTACAAATTCAAAAGCGGCATATCATAAAACATTGATTCTAAATGAATCTAACATTCATGACGCTAACACAGTTATATAGAGACATGCGCATACTACTCTCTCCGGTGATGAAAATGCCTTGTTGAACTATTAATTACCAGCAATTAATCTAAAATGTAAGTTTGCAACCAATTATAGAAATTCGTGGCTACACCTGATACCAAATTTGCTAAATATGTTTGTTTGCCATCAACATCACTCAAGTATGAAGTTTAAGCTCGACTGTACCTGGCTTAAACCCATATTGACAAACTTATTTGTCACTTACCATTAATCGTTTGTGATTGCTCATGTTCAAATTCTCTTTCTCCTTATGTCTGTCCGTCCGTCCGTCTCTCTCTCTCTTGTTTACCGAGTGGGTAGGAGGCTGCTAGTATTGGGTATGGCTGTTCCTGATATTAGAATATGTTGGTCTAGTTTCGCCGATATATAGCTTTTATATAGATTTATATAGATTTTACTTGTATTGAAACATAATATTATAATGTATACTAGGTTATTTCTCATAGATAAATATTATTAAAAAGGCCATCCGTCAAGTGTCGAAAGTAAACAACCTACAGCATCGCCTTGTTAACACTGATATTGCTTTCACGTCAGAAATGTTTCATCGCTTTGTTAACACCAATATTGCCTTCACGTCAGAATTGTAATTAAAAACTAATTAGAGTAGCACTTACTTCTATGTATCATCAACACGTCTAATTAGCAAATGTCAATCATGTAAAAGTTTGTTGATTAATGAATCGGACAAACACAAAATATACATGTAGGTCAATTCTTATAAGTACAAAGGCGCGATATGCAATGTACAATGCGTTTGCTTATTCCCGTATTTTAAGTTTGAATAAAATGTTTCATGCCAGTGAGAAAGGAATATTGTTGTTCAATACATAATGAAAACAATTAAGCAAGTAAGACCTAAAATTAAATGGTAGTTTTATTCTTAAAGTAAATAAGAATCTTGTTGGCTATCTACGTTATCAGTTAATGTTCAGTTTTGCGTTTTCTATAGTTCACGAATACATCCATGATTTATACCATTTTTCCGGTTCAGTTACTCCCGATGTTGTCCTTTAAACAAAAGAATACTTTTTAATCTTAAAATGCTCTGAATAAAATGTAGGATTATATTTCGGCTGACCATACATGTTAAATTTAAACATAGATGTACATGTCTTCAACGAGCAGCAGTATCGTCCGCTGATTTATTCTAACATACACCATACATTTAAGTTATAATATTGTTTGAGGTTTCCTGTTATAAAGGTACGACTGAAAGAGAAAGTATTAACAGTCATTATTTGCTTTTGAAGAAAACTTTGCAAAGAGAAAATAATTATGATAGCCTTCTAGGCAAAAAATTATATTGATCCCTTAAACCATTTCAACAATGCATTACTCGCATTATTTGTATTCATCATTAGTTTCTAAACCTGTTTAGAAGGCAAGCCAGGTATAATCAAAAGACAGAAACAACCAAACTAAAGAGAAACTAATAATTGCCTACAGGAAGGTAGACGTTATTATAATTTTTGGATCAAATCAACGGCCGTTTTCTTTGTGTTGTCTAATGTAACTTGAGTGGCGTTTCTTTTATTAGTCTTTTTCGTATTAGTGAGTTTGTTTTTCTATTTCATGTGACATTACATGATTTTAGTATTTGATTTTTTTATTTTACTGTGAGAGCTGTGTGAGAAGATGAACGTTCAAGTATAAAAAACGGTGTTGAGTTATTGTTTCTGCTTTGTGACTATAAAGGCAATTTCGACATACTGGCAACGGATCGTTTGCAACAACACTTTAAGTTGGCACTATCTCCAGCGTGATCACCACGTGTCTTCAATCAGTAATATAATCTATCCAGACAGTGATATCAAAACAGGCTGACTATGTAGATCATATATAATAGTTTAACCAGAAGGAATCATGCTAATTGACCATGAGTGTTAAAGTTAATGCACCGGATTTGACCGGTAAATGTTCAAAGATTACTTGAGGAGAAACTACGATAAAGACTGCATTTAATATATCACAAGTGTTAATACCATTACAATTCAATTTTTCTTGTTGTACAGATGAAATTGGACTCACGTTTTTACTGTTCTGACGAGCTAAACAAATAGCTATTGACACAAGTGTAAAGGAGGAAGCTGTTATGGTTGTTAATTTTATAATGATTACTAATACGTGTTGTGAATTGTATTAGATTTTTACATCCTAATATTAGACTTAAAGTTAATCAGCCCTCACGTAAAATCAATTATAACATGCAGTGGATGATTTAATACTACAATATGAAAGAAGCTATATTTCTTAATTTGAGCTAAGTGAAGAAAAATTCGAAGGTGAAAATAAAATCGTTTATTTAACCTGTCTTTAATGTTAACAAATGTTTTTAAGAGGTGGCAAACGTGACAAATGGCGAAAAACTTGCTAAAATTTAAAAAAAAAATGTTTAGGAAAAGTACTAATTGCCACCAGCTAGGTGAAGAAATGTATTGTCTTAGGCTGTATTATCTTCATTCGATATAATGCTTTAACTACCAATATCATACTACAACAAAATTAAGCTTGCACAGGAATTCTGAAATTCATGGACAATATAAATAAATCAAAACACTGAAAGTGCTTGAAGCCAGCGGAGCGTAAACATAATCAAAAATAAAACAAACCCATAATGTTCAATGTAACAGGAATTCCAGTTTTATTCCAGCCATTTAAGATATATAATAACTGAACAGAATGAAGAAACTCTTATGGAAGACATGTCATATGGTTGCAAAAATGTGGGTTGCCTATGTTGAATAACATAATATAATTTGCAATATAAGTTAAATTGCAGTAAAATTTTCATTGTAAATAAAACAACAACAACAACAACAACAACAAAAACACAATAACTTTCAGATAGAACAATCGTTGAATAATAACCATTTAAATAGTTGCTAAAAATGGGAATATTGAAACCACCCATAATAAAACTAGTAAAAACATTAAAACAATATTAATTTTAGGAGAACTACTGAAATAAATAAAAAGGAACATTAAAAGCAATCGAGCATGACAAATACAAAAACATTACAAGCTAAGTTTGATCGAGCAATACCAAGATCAAAGTGCATCACTGCCCAGAATGCCTAGGCCTGGGTGGAATGCAACTCAATTTTAAGACAAGTACCAATTTTGATTCATTCCAAACAGTAGAGTGCATGTCAGGTTGTTTAACAGTAGTTGACCTCGATGATGATAATATGTTTTATAGCAATACATCACAACTTAAAGCACTGCCAAATGGCCTTTTAAATGCCATTTAGTAAATGAAAGAGACACAAATTATATTTATTTCTTCTTATTATAGCTTATTTCTTTTCTTTGTATTTCTCTTGAATTTTTCAACGTTCAAAGTAATTACACAGGGACCCTGTAAAAGGCTATATAATTAAATCTTTTTTCATGCAAAACAATGTGGCTCAGGGCGTAAGCAATATGTTAATGTAACCATATTTTAAGGAAATACACATTTTGACAATAAAATGATATTTTTACGCGAAATGCATAATAATTAATGTCGTCTGCTCAACTTTATGACATCATTTCAACGATTGACGTAAACTGTATGAAGGTACCTTTTCCCGCGACGCGCCGCATTTAAAGGGCTGGCAATGAGTATTATTGTCGAGGTTTTGAAAAATAGAACAACATGTTGTGCTCTTGAAACTGAAATAAGACATGAATCTTTCTCGATTTCTAAAAGTTGGCATTTAATTTCAGTATTTTCTCGACAACATATAGTGGTTGGATATATATTTATCAGCTTTTGCATATCTGAATTTTTCTAATTTGATCTTTAGAATTGTGATTCAAGTGCTTTCAACCTTAGCATTCAGGTATGTTTATCGTTTAAGCTGTGTACTTTACTGTATGCAACGTACTGTATTGAGAAAAGTGTCTGTTATGATAAGGTGTTATTTCTTTGTTAAAAATAACTCACCTTTCTGAAAGAAAAACTCCTTGCATGGGTGTGTCCCCTTTAATGCCAACGGCGACAAAATAAAGGACAATGCTCAATGAAGGTTATACATGCATTACTACACATGTCTCTCTCCCATCCTTCTGGCAGTGTCTGGAGGCTGTGTTTTAGTGCGGCTTTAGGATATTTGTGTTTTAAATAAGGCCTCATTAATGAGGAAATGAAACAAATACACCGTCAGAACATACATATTTAGAACTCTAGCACTGATGTTTGATAACGATAATTTTCTTTATTGAAATTTTTTTAAGGTAAAGTATATAATGCTTATTATTTTTATCATTTCCTTCTAAGTATATTTATTCTGTTTTAACTTAAAAATATGGGTAATAATTCTGTTATCCTAGTCTAAATTGTGATAAAATAATTGAAATCTGTGATGATATTTAATCGAAAGTATTTATATGTCATGCCACCAATACGGAGGACCACAATGGAAATAAGTCTCTCCTCGGTGTTGGTGTGCACGACATTGCTTATTTATTCTCATGTATGTTATATGTTTTTACCGTACATAACTGTTTTTAATGTCCATGTATATATATGTCGTACCGAAATAAATATATCTATCTATCAGAAACATACAACATCCTTGATTTAAGTTTTGATAAATTCTTCTCAAAAGTCTAGATGGAAATATATATTGAATGAAATATGAGGATTAGACGTGGTTTGATTAAAAAAAACAATACATTTAAAAGAGAAACATAATAATTGTAACATCTTTGCTATTACGTTTTCGAGTTTATACTTGATTTGTTTCTATTATCTTATTTAATTTTGAATAAGCTTTCTCTAGATGTATTTTGCAAAAATGTTGACTACAATTTCTCCTTTCTGACTATTAATGACATAATGATTTAACGCACTGGTTTTACCACATGATAAATTCGTCGGACACATGTGCATGGAGTGAACGGTCATAAATCAGGAAGTATTCTAATAGCTCTGATGAAATTGGTCTGACAAATTCGCCGATCGTTAGAATCAACAAATGAAATAGACAGTATCGTTTAGCTTATCAACAAGCGGTTTTCAATAACATGTTTTATTTAATTTTATGCTATCCATCATATGCTGTTTATAGATAACTAGAGAGGGACGTTCTAGACCACCGATTTACTCAACAGGTAAATCAAAGCAATTATCAGATGATTTGACTGAAGAATATACAGATACACCCGTTTGTATATGTCATGGGGCGCAGTGGTAAGATCGCCTACTTGTACATTGTAATCTGCGAGCAGCATCACAAATATTGCATTCATAGGTTCGAGCCCTCGTGTTGTTGTTTTTTTTTAATTTCATTCGAAACTTTGTACCTTTTTATTCATGTGTTTATATTGTTTTTTTTTTGTTATTATATAATATTATACTATTTCAGTTTATTTTATTTTCATAAATAGACATAATCTTTCGTAATTTGTCTTACGTAGAAAACATGCTTTATAACAAATTTTGTGTCAGGATCACTGAATTGTATAGAGTATATATAGAGTATAGAGAATCAAACAATGAATATTGAACAATATTGAATGATTGTTTAATACATTTAACTGCCATTAAAAGATATGCAAGAGATTTTTAAGCATTTTGCGCTCCAGACCTGCTTTATTAGGTTTTATTAGGTTTTAGTCCATATTATGACTGAAGACTTCTCGATGGTGCGATTCGCTAACATCTGCCATTTAAATTGTCCTTCAAACACATAATGCTTTTATTTTTTTGCGAGTGCATTGCTCTGCATCTTTGCTGGCAACGGTTTCCCTCTTCCTTCTGTATCGCTTTGCATAATTGCTGGGATACAGCCGAGGTTGAACATTGCGAAAAAAGTTTTTTAAGGAAGCTATCTCGTTGGCGAACTCCCTACGTGATGTGCACTTTCCTTGATCTAGTGTGCTTAATATTTTTTTACCATGTATCATGTATACTTAGCCTCACATTAACAAAAAAAGAAGAAAAGAAGGTAATGTTCACCCAAGGATTTGGAATCGGATTGCTCAGCATTTTGCTGGCATCTGGTTCCTCTTTTTTCAACACACTGAATGTGCATTTTAGGTATGGCACATTGATAGTTAACATATAATTAATTATATAGAATCATTATCACATAATTATTATGTGTTTATATGTGCCATGTTTAAATTTCTAGTTTGAAATAAAATATCGCTGCCTTATCCCATCATATAAGTGTTTGTCATTATTAAGATATGCACATAAGCAAGGTGGGTAAATAGGGCTGCTGTATCGCTGTGAACAACTCCTTAATCTTAATAGTCTAGGGTTCGAATCAACAGTACTCGGTATGTCGGCATCTACTTAATCCAGTTCACACAAAGCAAGTGGCATCAGCCTCTATTCGAACCTGTCACATTTATTTACAACCCTTGAAAAAAATATCCAGCCGCAACTTTATAGCAGTACTCGCATAAAACAATATGTTTTGTTTTATAGATTTGAGAAAGCAGACATACATTTTTCATAATAATTATTCAGTTGCCCTACATGTCTTAATAGTAGGGTTCATGTTTAAAATTTATACAACATGGTTTCACAGCTTTGGGATGGTCAAAATTGTACTGTTTGTTGGTGTAAATATTGAGTTGCGCTCAACCCGGGGCTAGGCGGCGTGGGCAGTAATATGCATTTCCATAACTGTCCATGAACAGGCTCAATCAAACCGAGCCCGCAATGTTTAAATATTTGTTGTGTTCGATGGCTTTCAAAGTTCCCTTTTCATCTATTACACAGACTGCAAAAAGTAAAACTTACCTTTATTGTGTAATAGATCAAACCAATATTTTTATTAGATGATCTCGTCACTCTCAAGTTCCGTAAAAACAAGTTTGTTTGAAAAATTATCAGTGGTCGCAACTTAAAGAATTTTGACCAAGTGTGCAAACTTGTTCACACCATTTTCCTTAACAAACCAAACATGTATAGCTGTCATTCATAATTTATTTGAGCATGGCTATAACACTGTCGTGTAACAGCTGCCCTGTACCAAATAGTGGGTACCCTGTAGCAGTCCGCAAGATGGCGAACAGTTAAGCGACGAAAAGGTATGTGCTATTTGTTTCCAATTTGTATGCATATTGCATATAAGTTGTCATAGAATAAAAAGCCGAAATCAGTAGTCGCTCTCGCTTCAATTTTGAAATAGCCAATAAGGTCATTTATTTTTATCAATTACAGGGTCAAACAGACACACCGGCAATAAAGCAGGCAATCATTTAATCAATCAACAATCCTTTTCATGATATGATCCAAGTATACAAGTCTATACCTTACAATGTGTATATAAATTGGAAAAAAAATATCACATACATTTTCGTCGCTTAACTGGTCGCCATCTTGCGGACTGCCACAGGGTACCCACTATTTGGTACAGGGCAGCTGTTACATGACACGTTTTGTAATAAGTTGAGTTCTTATTTTGCGTATTGTTTTGATGTTTTTTTAATTATCCATTTATGAACTACTATAACTCTACTACTACAACTACTCCTTCTAATAATACTAATACCACTACTACTACTACTACTACTACTACTACTCCTTTCACTGCTACTGCTACGGCTACCTTTATCTATTGCTACCTTTTATACAACAACAACTACTAGGCATTCTACTACTACTTCTATTATTACACCTTCTGCAACTGCTACTACTTCTATTACTAAAACTTCTGCAATTGCTACTTCTTCTATTACTACAACTTTTGCAACTGCTACTGCAAGTGCTGAAGATGAGTTAATTTTACCATCTTAATAAATGTAGTTTTAATATGTTGTTAGTTAAACAATATATCTGAACCTTAATGGTGCAACTTGCGACACTCTATTATAACAAAAATAAATTATTTCGCACTTCATACAATATTTAATATGTGTGAGTAATCTTACTGAAATTATGTTAAATTCAACGTAAGAATAATCCTCCATTTGATGGAGGTATTAATTTTTCCTGATATCTCCTTGGGCAACTGTTGCAAAAAAGGTGAAATCTGAAAACATATGCAATCAGTATCGCTGCAAGATAAGATTAGCCAATCTGTACGTCCAGATTGTATAAAATTGTGTTCATTGCTTTAGAGCCTTCAT
The DNA here is from genome assembly GCA_038501625.1 of Corbicula japonica. Classification (NCBI taxonomy): domain Eukaryota; kingdom Metazoa; phylum Mollusca; class Bivalvia; order Venerida; family Cyrenidae; genus Corbicula; species Corbicula japonica. The sequence continues at coordinate 53,476 of JAZAYU010000446.1, forward strand.
TTAGGTTAGTTTGCATGTGAATAGTTTTCAGCTACTTTGAAGAGTTTATCAAGCATTTCTTGGCACTCATGGATTTCGTCAATAAAATCATGCTGATTGAAAGTATGATAAAACATTCTATTAGATACGAAAAAGTAAAAGAATTATCGTCTGATAATGCAGATGAAGATCTGACTCAAGCTCTAGAATGTTCAAAATAAGTCCAAATCGCGTGTACACAGGGTGATTGATAATATCTGATAAATATTTTGAAATTTAATAGTCTAATAGTTAATATCATCGTTCATAGGCATACAAATTTCACATGATGATAATCTACTTGAATAAGGAATGCTGTCCGTATATAAAAAAATATGTAAAACAAATATTCAATATGACGTCAATTTTGAGTGATTAAAACGTCAAAATCTTTTCTTGAAATTGTCTTAAATTTATAAACTTAAGAAAATAAAAGGCATCGTTAATTTCATCCGGTTATTTGTAAAACAAATTGTAAATTCAATAAGAAAGGTTACCAACTCGATATTCTGCAGCGTTCTGCAGTCCTGGTGATTTACCCATCTACAGATCATGCTTACCTCTTTGGTTGCACGACGGTGGCAGGGGTTTAAGAGTTTATGAAGGTTTATAGGGAAATCGTTGTTTTAAAGAACATAAAAGCTGGATTTGTTTCTTTTATCCTTGTCATTGTGTTCCAGTGACCTTGTCTCGGTAAGGTCATTGAGTACCCGCCCCTTTGGCTTTTCAATGCTATTAGCTTCTTATGTTTTATATGTTTGTGTGCTTTTGCAAGCAACATTGTTGAGCTGATGGGTGGGTTGGAGTTATTTCACAAATATTCATTATGACGTCAATTTATTGAAACTGTCTTAAATTTATAAACTTAAGAAAATAAACTAAACTAAAATAAACTTGTACTTGTTTTGTGATATGAGAACCTGTTGGGGCAAGTATGAGCTTAGTGCACCCTAGAACCTGGTTTAATCCCCAGTGGCAATGTGTTTTTCCACTGAACGTTCCAAGGGGGTAACCCGAAGGATTCTATTTTTCGTTAATTGTTTTTGGCGTCTTATTGAACTGACAAACTTACAACAAAAATTTCACTTGATTTTCATTTATCGATGCGCACTGTAACACCGCATAGATGCATCGCCTCATAAACATTGTTTTTCGTTTATGCGGTGATTTTTAACGCATAGACAGAGCGACCGCGTTTATGCTCACCGCTCACCGCACAAAGCAGAAATTTCTTATATGGGGCGCAACTTTGTCTTTTTGCAACATAAAGAGGATTAATTGAACCATTTATTGTAAAGCTTAGAAACAAAGTTCTAAAATTTGAAGAAAACGTTGTTGATGATGATGTCCGTCCGTTTCGAAATTTTATAACAAGGTAGTCTCAAGAGTTGTATTCTATTCATTGGTGAAGGAAGCTGTTACGTGCTTTAGTTTATTTGTTTTTATTGTTCCGGTAACGACAGAATTATGACCCTTGATAAAGTCAAAGTGAGATATTCTTTTCGTTAATAAACACGTATACTAATGGCATGCATGTCAGTTACATTTGTTTTAATGTTATTTAATGGCAAACATTGCCCTTAAAAAAAAACATTGACGATTTTTACAACATTGTTTATTCTTAGTTATGGTAACCACTGCACCAACTCCGGCGTGGCAGGGTGTTTGCTAGGGATATTTTCAAAGGCCCCGGTATTCCTCGGGATTGGGACAACGGTTAAAATCACATGTGCCTTACTTGGGACCTATTGTAACGAAAAATAAAAACAAGTTAAGTTTGGAAAAAAAACTTCATTTCAAACGTTTTTGCAGATAGATCAGTTGGTTTGGTTCACAATTAAACATATTTACTAAATCTTTGTGAGAATTTACCTATCTAAAAGTTAAGTTCAAAGCTTGCTTAAGTGGATACAAACACACTTAATTGGTTTGGTTCACAGTTTAATGGACAGAATGTATCTCTCTAAAATCTTAGTCCGATAGTGATGATATTGTATCAACCACTTTTGTACTTGTAGGCGTTTTAATTGTTTTATGCGACAAAACTGTGCCTTTTTGCCACATAAAAATGTTTTAATGCGTTGAAAATCACCGCATAAACGATAAAAAATGTGTTTATGTGGCGATGCTCCAATGCGGCGTCACAGCGCACAACTGTGGATTTATCTTATTCATTTCTCGTCCAATTGGTGACTTTACGTCTTGCACTGATGTTGGTTTAGGTGTGTACTTCAAACTAAACTACCATTATGAAAAGTCGCCACATGACGAAAAGGTGATAGTTTGGGCATCATTTAGTAAAAGGAGCATGGCTGTACTGGGCCTTTCTATTTTGAAGACGGGGGTATAAGACAGACTGTTAACAGCGATTGCTATCTACAACTGCTCAGGAACACGTTTCTAACATCATTGCAGAGAAGGGGAATACATGTAAATGACATAAACAGGATGCTACACCGCATACAGCAGGACACCATGATTGCGCGAGACATTTTGTAACCACCTCATCTCATTTAATTCTGACCATGTTTGCCCCCTAATTCAACTTACTTAAACCCATAAAACTGTTTCTTTGAGGGCATTTAAAAGATAAGGTATACACAACTAAACCAACATCAGTACAAGGGCTAACATAATCAATTCGACGAGAAGTGAGAAAAACAAATACATAGATGTGAGCATCGGCCATAGACAATTCCAAGAAAAAACTTGACGTCATAATCACCCACAAAGGACGTCACATTGAACTTGTCATAAATATTATTTGGATATACGGACACTATTCCTTAATCATGTATGGTATGTTATATATATCAAACAAAACTGTATGTAACATAGGCATAATATTAATCTAGAGATTAACAAAACTGTAAACCCCTAGATTAGTACTCGTATTATGCCTATGTTTGATGATATTAACTCTATTAAATTTCAAAAGTGTATCAGATAATATGAATCACACTATATAAAGAAAGTTTATGGATTGTTTTAGCCAACGAGATTATTTTTATCGCCTCTAAACCATTCACTAAAAGTTGCTAAACCCCAGGAATACATACCTTCTGGTGAATGCCATTTAGTTTTATTTCTTTTAAATTCACATGTTTAATGACTGATTAAACAATAAAGACAAATGTTTTAACAATTGTAATGATTTATGTGTTTAATTTTAAATTTGATATTGAACTGAAAAAAAATCAATGTTTACCGAAGGAAAAACAAAAACAATTATCGATGTCGGCATTAAATCTCTTATGACATTCGCATTTGTCAAACATTAATTCTTTCAAGTGAAGATAGAGTATCTACAATTAGAGTAGAGTACATAAAGACTGCGTAGGGGTCACCTCGTTTTCAAAACTGTCGTTCATGGTTATGTTTACACGGAGGAATTTACGATGCATCACTTAACGATTTCCGCTGTAATTGCATATATTGAATACTTAACAATGATCAGTGGTTAACTTTGTGATAAGAACACATTGAGTAGTATAATCAACTGCCCAGCATAGGCCTGAGCTTTATTTGTTATTTATACACGTAATACAATATGATATATTCGAAACGATGGTATTCGGTGTTGTGGTTTTTTGGCCGGAAAGCAGCAACCGTATCAACATTTCAGATTTTCGTGAAAAAATCTAATAATACATATAGAAGTCGGTCCGTAAACATGGTAAAACCCTACAAACTTCTCTTTTAACATTGTTGCATTTTTTTTTGAAAAATTATTTACGTTCTGATATTGTCAGATGGTTAATAGTAATGTTAATGAAGTTGACACCGTGTAGCAGAATGCTCTTTCCTTAAGGGCATAATTCCGTGATTGCAAATTTCATCTGACAGCGGAATACATTCGCTTACGTATAGAAAACAAACCTAGAAAACATACATAGTTTTTTATATTAAACGTTTTCAAATGTCGATGGAAAACTCAGTGAACGCAAAAAAGTGTTGTTTTTTCAGCACATTCATTAATGCGATCTTCGTGGTTGCATCGAATTTTGAGTAAACAAAGTAAATTGAAGGGCATTAAATATGCGTATCAATGACAGTCACAAACAGAATATATAAAACTCAAACATCTTTGATGGAGAAAAAGATACCATAAATTTATAACAGTACAAACTACAAAAATACTCCGTTTACAATTAACGGGACAGTGAAGTTGCATGTTTACCGCCTGGAACTTTTAGTAGCAAAACTCGTCTTAAAACCAAGAAAAGTGTTCAATGCGTATCAGGAATAGTCAGAACTAGAAAACACAACCCACAAAACTCAAATAAGCAGGCAGGAAAAGAAAGGAAAAGAGAGCACGACCTCGCGATTCGATCAACTTAAAACAAGAAATGAGCACTGCCCACAAACCAGGTTATAAAGTTATTTGTAACCAAGGCTCTTTTAATATTAAATACATGATGATCATCAATGCTGCAAAGGTTCCATAGACGATACATGCTTTCACACACTCACATTTAGATGTGCTATATAATTAAATACACAACAATTGTACACCAAGTTTGATGTCAATCGAACCACCTAAAGCGAAGATATTAAGTGGATGACAAGTTTGGTTACAATGTGATCAAGAATAAAATACATAAACAGCTGCAAAATGCTACCAAATTGTTTGTTTTACTTATTGTCCAATTTGATTCGCCTCATTTTGTATATAGCTATCAAGTTTGACAGGTAAAGTGCATCTTTAGAAAATCCCCAGCACCGATTTGGATTGCCTTCGCTTGGTTCGTATATACTAACTTAAAACTGACTGCTAAAATAGATTTGACCTCTTTCACAGGAAAACAGAGATAATTACTTGAATGAAATAAACATACTTTAGGTAAGGTCATGTGAACACCGAAACCTAAAAACAAAAATTTAATTTTAACTTTTTATATAACTTTGCTAAAGGTTTTTAGTGATTCGGATTACCTACACAAACTGTACTTTTCAACGTTCCATGACAATTTTTTAATATTCAAAGATTTTCTACTATAAAATTCAAAAAATCAAGATTTCATGAATTTTCCAGACAATACTTGTTTGCCAGGACTTTTCCAGATCTGTGCAAACCTTGCAATCAGCAATCCCAAGCAAGCTCCTCACACGTTAAAATCAACATTCCATCAAATAAGCCCTCGTTCGGTTGTTATTCAAAAGTCCATCTAAAATGTAATGAAAATAAAAACCGCCTGTCGTTAAGTCAACATAAAGCGAGGACACATGATAACGAAAGTGAAGAATACCCAGCGTGTTATTATATGGAACTCAGCTTTAAATATCCCTTATTTCGACCTATTACTCTGCTAGTTTGTTCATTTAACAACTTCACACATTGATCAGCTTTCGTTAATACTATATAAATAATTGCATTCGCCCAATTTACATAGCTGCATACATGTTGAATCCAAATTACTGATCATTAGAGGTATAATTTGGATTAAAATAACTCATCTGTTTCGACTGATTAAAAGTACATGCACGTACTAGTTAGGCAGATCAATATCTAATGCACACATATGCTTAACTAATCGTACAGCCTTTCACCGAAATGTTGCAACTTTGCGTACAGTCTTCTCATATTAGTGCACCGATTTCTCGGGGTTTATACGTTCAAACTAGTTTCAAAGAAGTTTACGAGTTAGTAAATTGATATTTTGTCGTTCACGTAAACTCAAAAATATAAACAGTATTTAAACAATGAAATATGCGGCCACAAAGATATATAAATTTTGATTATTTGACACATTTAACAATGATCGAGTTGGTAACAATGACCGATTGTGGACTGCCCTGCCAGTCACGAGTAAATAATTTAACAGTTAGTTAACTAAGTTAAACTAAAAGAAATAATCTAAATTTATGTGAGATACTATATAGTTCCTAAAGTATTAATTAATGTGGTTTAATTTTACTTGTAAGTTTATGTAAATGTTATTAAGAATGCTTTTTATTTTATGCTTTTAAGTGAATTATAGACTTTCCCCGGTGAAATAAAAGTGGTATTTCACTGTTTTCAAACAGTGAAATATCATTTTTATTTTCACAGATATTTTTTACGTTGGTACCCAAACGCACATAACATACCAAATGAAAACGTTAAGAGAAAACGGGCTCAAATTTGTATATTTGACGACATGACCTGACGTCATTAACAAACGGTTTTTGGTGCCATTTCTTGCTACTTTTCTGTCAAATTCACGCAAATTTTGCACTACAAGCATAAAATAAAAAGAAAATTTGTTTTTACCTGTGAAAGATAGAAATATAGTTCACTCGTGCACTCCGGAATTCGCTACTCGTGAAAATACGAATTCCGGAGCTCACTCGGTGAAATATATTTCTATCTTACACTGGTAAAAACAAATAACCTCTATGTATTCAGATTTTACAGATTCGTACAAAGTTATATATTGGTTCGTTAATACTTCTTTCTTTAATTTTTCTTTTTAATATTTTGACGAGTTTGTTCTATAACAATATACTATGTTCTGGTAATCTATCCATGTCGTTTAAAAATGTTTGTTCAGATCATTTGACAAAATGATCGTCACTGCATAAAATCTTGGATCAAACTTTGACTAAATTTGAATTTTTCATTAAATTGAAGATTCCATTTCACCATTTTATTCATTTCATCGAAATAGACGACAGCTTGATTGTTTATTTACTCGCACTTTGCTTTTGGGGGAAAGGAAGTGTTGACGGTAATTGGCATTTTAAAACTTTCACGAACACGCAACCAAATCACTTCTGAAATATTTGGTAATATTCCGTACTTTCGGTCACCAAGGTTCAATTTTTCAGGTTTCCCATTTACTCAAATAATGTATACATTATACAGTATTCTTTTCTCCTGCGAACTTAGGAAAAATATTTGAATGGCCTTTTTTCAAATTCTATTGCATATAGTTACACAATGCAGTTGTTTAGACATGCTTGTTTATGTCAAATATAAAATATTCAAGAACATGAGTGTATATCTCCTTTAAGCATCAAAGAATCATCATAATCGTACTTACTATAAGAAATGATAGTGTAACACATAATTATAGAAAATAAAAAAATCGTGTAAATAAACCCGTTCACCACGTTTATTTTCACTGCTTTGTTATTGGACGCCTTTTACAGAAATATCGGAAATTGTTCGAACTACTGTTATGATTGTATAATCATATGTTCAAAAAAATCATCTTATCTAGAATATTACAAAAAATGAGTTGGCTTTGGAATGGATAAGACATAATTACAAAACCGCTAAGGTTTCTGGAATTATCGGTAGGAATTAACTTGTCAGGTTTGAAAACTGCCACAGAAACATTAATTTGAATAATTGCATGCTATTGGTATCGATGGGTTCAATCGGTCGTTAATATATTTGCCATTTAAAGAGTTTCAATACATTTAACACTAAAATTAATATGAACCGTCAGATATTTTCTACAGGAAATATTTTTCGGTTACATTTTTGTTTTTGACATTTGCTATGATATATTTGAAGTGTAGAATTAGTCTAGACGCATATTCTCTTATGGGAGGAATATACAATATTTTTGAGAAAACAAACCATCTAGCATGAACATTACAATGGCAAATACTGGTAGTTGTGTGAACTGTTAAAAGATAAATTGGTACTGTATGATCCAGAAATGTTTTGGTGAATTTCTGTTGTTTATTGCGTACGCTGTCAAGAATTGATTGTTTTGACATGCACTCTGTTGTTTATTTCAACTTTGGTGGTCTGGAAAGGCTGCATTTCCGAGTGTAGTTCTTGATAATTTTTTATATAGTTTAAATTTTTATAAGCAAACGTTATACCGTCTCACTAGCTTGATCGGTGACAAGCGTCACTTGGTTTCTAACTTTATCCTTGTAGAGAGCTAATGATGTCATGGAAAACTAGTTATAAAAATAACCTTGTTATAACAATCCTGGGAGGTTTGGTAATTATTTTTAATAATTCGACACTCCTACAATTCTAGAATGGCAGTAATTATCCAAGATTCGATACAGTTTAAATGTCTATCGTTTTGCTGACAACAAAGTCGCCGTAAACGCGATTGTAATTACCAGGGTGACATGGTTAATTAGAAGATGTCAATCATTTGTTATACAATAGATGAAAGGGGAACTTTGAAACCCACCGGACGCGACAATTATGAAAATATCGCAGGCTCTGTTTGATTCAGTCTGTTCATGGACAGTATAGGAAATGCATATAACTGCCCACGCCGCCCTGCACCGGGTTAAGCGCATCTTAATATTTTCACAAATACTAGTACACATTACAATATCGATTTATCCCTTATAATGGTATGCATATGGTGGTGAACATGGAACCTTGAATGCGATATTTTCAGATTAATACCACTCCATGTTCAGCGGCGTATGGCACCCAGATAGCATCTCACCCAGATAGTATCTCAATTGTATTGTATACTTGAATAATTATTGAGCCAGCAATATTTCCACATTTAGCGTGTGTGGTGGCTTTCAAAGTTCCTTTTTCATCTATTTTAATATAACGGATATTCAGATCAAAAGATCTCTGGCCAGTTTGGCCAGATCAATAATATATCTCAATGAGAGTAAACAACGAATTCTGCTAACGAATCTCATTCGTAATTCTGGATCATTCCTCAGGAGATCTCAATTGTTTCCATATTCTCATCTAAACATTTGCCACTTTAACGACCAGTTTTAAGATACATCACTTATCAGTATTAAAATATATGCACTTTCAATAGAATATGAAAAAGTCGTTAACGTTGGTTACAAGCAATCAATATTTGCATTTACTTATACCGTTTTTAACCATTAAAATGTTTAAATTTGCAAACGAAGGGGTACACTTGGCTTCATGTTCCAACCAAATATTTAGAAACACTCTAAAGGTTTAAAGTCTAAAGATCGATTCAATTATTATGTTCAACTCATAGCGGAAATAGTGTTCACAGTTGATCTCCTTACACAAGCTATAAAAGTTCCTCTTGCAATTAAAAAGTAACGCTGTTCATGAATACTGGATTAGATTGTGATTTTTCTACGTAATGTAGCTCCGGGGATACATTTAAGTATTTTCTTAGCATTCTTTAAATATAGAAATTAATAGCAAATTAGACAGACAAATAACAAACTTCTCTGATGATTTAATTTTTGTGCCTAAATAGTCGACATTTATAGTTTTCTCCCCTTCTGGATTACACTTTTTTTAATTATTTGATAAAAGTTTGATTATAAATTTACTAAACATAAGTATGTCGTGTGGTATGAAATAAAATACTGCTTGTCGAGTTGTCATTTTACCCGAGCTAATACGACACCTAGACCAGCAATATTTCCTTTCATGCCCAGTAATAAAACAAAATATACCCAACAAAAAAAGTTCTGCACACAAGTGTTCTTTTGCGAAAATTTTAAAATGTAGCAAATAACTGGTATAAATACTTACAATTGTCTCAAGACTAATTGTTTGCAGAGTTTAAGACGAAAACGGAATAAGAACTGGTTGGTAAATAACCAAGAAATATCAGTTTGAATATGATAGGGGTCAACAGTCAAAAGTTGCGAACTTTGCTGTATGGTAGAGGTGCGAAATCTATGCATCATCTTTTTTATAGCAATTATAAGGTTGCACTGTGATGATGGCAACAGGAAGTAATCAAAAGTTGATACCAAGCCCAAGTTGGTACCATTTCCAGCATAACACTCAAACTTAAGTTTTTATTAATTAAATTATCATATTGTCTCACTCACTGACCTATAAGGGTAAAGATATGTAAAAAAAATGAATTGAACATTTTTATGATTAATGAGTCTCATCATCCTAATAATTATATGTATAAAAACAACCAAAAAATGCAATCATCACCCAATCTTATTTGAGCAAACACAACTGCATTGTTTGTAATTCAAATTAATTTATTTCTTACTGTCACCAAGGAAGGTTTTTATTGTTAATTGGACCGTCATGGCAAATGTCGGACCATACCGGCCACCTAGACGTATTTCTTAAAGAAGACAGAGCATGGTCAGCTAGTTGATGTACCTGGTATTCTTGTTCACGAATGGAAACTTATTCCAAAATTGAAAATGCCTTCACTTAAGAGCATCATGAGGCGGCGCTTGGAAGAATGCCGGATTCATCGTGGTTGATTTACTCACTATTAATTTAGTGGTTTTTGCAACTTTTGTGTAGTAACCCCCGGTGACTTTAACAATGAATTACTTATAAAGTAGTGATCGGATATTATTTCTGTTTGTTTTACATTGTTAGGTTTGAATGGCTGTTTTATTTGATATGTATCACTTTCACTTTGAACCAGGAAGTAAGTTTTCCTTGAATTTCTTGAAACTCCTAACATTATTTTGACGAATTGGCACTAAACATTGTAGACCAGCATATACTTATTTCAGGTATGAGTTGCTTTGGTATATTGTTCATGAATTTCAGAGTTCTCATGCAAACGGTTTTTCTTTTGTTTTAGTACGTGCTTGGTAATTAGAGAATGAATTAGACTAAATTGAGCTTGCAAACATTTACAACATCCATAGCTAAATACATTTCGTTACTAAAATCTAGGTGGCAATAAGTATTTCCCCCAAAATTCAATTTTGAAAATTTAGCCACTTTTCGCCATTTGCAATGTTTGCGGAACCTTAAGAAATATAAGTACCTTCCGGTGATTTATCTCAGAATACGTTACTGGGAAGCGTATCGATATATTATTAGGTCCGTAGCCCCGAGTGATCCATTCATATACGTGTCTGCGCATCTAAACGATGCTTATATAAATACTATCACTGATAAAGGCTATATATGCATATTTCTTATGTAACACGAATTTGTATAATTCAGCCTAAAGCGGTTTATATGAAATCGAATTAAGAAATGAAGTCATGTAATGAATAAAGGCGCGTAGCAATGTTATATCGAGTAAATCAGTGTCGTTCTAATACATGGGTAAAAAGTGCGAGCTCGTGATACAATTTTAAATAATATAAATATTTAAACATTAAAACTTAAGTCGAAATAATCAATCTGCGACCATTCCCACAATAATTGTCTTTTCGATCGGCTCAGTTATATATCCTTGTCTACCGCAATTTAATAATAATAATAATAATAATAATAATAATAATAATAATAATAATCTTTATTTTCAGATGGCTAACTCCTAAGTTTTATGCATAGTTATACAACAATTATAAAAAAAACACTTATTTTCAAGGGGCCATATATATATAATAACTACACGAAAAAATAAACAACAAAATCACACACGTTAACCAAGCAGTAATCTAAGAAGTCAAAATATTTTTGAGTAGGAAAGTCTTTTTAAAAGTTTCAAGTTTGGTAATAATTTTTTTTTATTTAAGCCGGAATTCTATTCCAAATCACCATTCCAGAGTAACTGAATGTCTTTTTAAGTTATTCTGTGTTTGGTTTCAGGACAACTAGATTTAAAATACTTTGGGAACGCAAATTATAGTTTTCATTGTTATATGTATGAATTAATTCTCTTATGTAAGAAGGCGCTAAATTAATTTATATACAAGAATAGCAATATAGTATTTAAAGCGATCTGTTATTGGTAACCAGTTTAAGTTCTTGAAAAGTATTAATAGCTGCATATAAGATTGTTTTGGAAATATCAGTTTTGCAAATTTATGTTGAAATTTGAAGACCTTAACTAACATTCTTTCTTAGCACACTCCCCATTTAACAAACCCATAATTTATAATTGGAGTAAAATAAGCATTGTATAACTTTTTTTCATATCAGAATTGAGATATTTTGATATGCGATGAAACAGATATAATTATTGTGACTTGAGTTTTTTGCACACCTTGCCTATTTTGTTGTCCATTACAGGGTTTTGTCTACAACAATCCCTAAAATAATCTGAGTTTCAACATTTTGAATTTGCGATTGATTTATTGAAACATGTGGGGGAGAAGACCGTTTTAATCTATGAGCATGCAAGTTGATTTGATCGAAGTGATAAATTTTAGTTTATTTAGAAGAATTTTATGATCATTCACGTCGAATGATTTGCTAAGATCTAAGAATACACTCCAAACAGATCTCTTTGAAGTTTTTTTTGAATATCAGAAATGTTCTTTACAAAACAAATGTAAGGTTGAATAATCGGCATACATGTCTAGACAGAGGGGACAGAATAGAGCCCTGAGGTACCCCGGACTTAATACGGAGTTTTTGTGACTCGAAATTATTAGCCATGACAAATTGGTGTCTATCTGTTAAATAAGATTTAAACCATTTTAACGCCTGGTTATCAAAGTGATAAAGTTTTAGTTTATACAAATGAATTTCATGATTAACCATGTCGAATTCTTTGCTAAGATCTAAGAATACACTCCCAACTAGTTTACTACTATCAACATGTTTGTCATAGAGTTATCAATTAATTATGCAAGGGCTTTTTGACATGAATGGGTTTTCCTAAATCCAGACTTGGTCTTATGTAAAATGTTTGTAGATTGCTAAAACTCATGCAAATGTGGTGCCACTTGGCGTTCAATAATTTTTGAAACAGTGTTTAAATTTGATATCGGTCGGTAATTATTAGGGTTTTCTCTTTGTCCTTTTTATGAAGAGGAAGAACTGTTGCCTCTTTAAAAATCTATAGGAAAATCGCCCAACAGCAGCAATCAATTATACATTTTATGATAGCAGACGGATCATAATGCCTTATTTTCAAAATTTGTGGGACAATTCCATCGAGTAGCCTTCTTTATATTTAGTGAATCTATTATATTTTAACACCAAATGACGAAATTAATTTAATAGAATATATGTTTGAATTTTTTATCCAGATAAAGCTTTATTTCATTGAAGTTTGTGATACGTAAGTTGGAATTGATGAGAGAGTCAGCTATATTAATAAAATGATCGTAGAAAGCTTAAAATTTATTATGTCATGTTCTTCGGTTTAAGTGCTGTTGTGAAATATCAGTGTAGATGGCAATGAACATGGTTTGTGAATAACATCCGAGGATACAGTTTTAATATGTTTCCAAAATAATTTTGAATCTGAAATGTCTCTTATAGCATTATTGATAACATTTCTTTTAGCTATATCGATAAGTTTGATTGTTTTATGACGCAAAACTTTGTAGTTATTCCGATTATTTTGGCATGAAATAATCGAGCATGTTTACTTTCTTCCGAGTACCAGTCAGGTTGATAATTTCTCTTTATGCGTTTAATTTGTATTGGTGCGTGTTTATTTCGTGCCCGTAAAACTACGCAAGGGATCCTCAAACAAATTTCTATGCAAAATTTAAACTCACCGGTTAAATTATTCCTTCTACCAAATCATCACAAACTTTCACATGTATTCCATTTAAATGCATAGATAAACAGCTCATAGGTCTGCATTTTCTGTAAGTTACCTCCCCTAATTCAATTCTTTACGTAACTTCCGCTCTATATTGTGAGTTTTAGGCCAAGATTATAAAAATTGTGAGTAAATCTTTACTACGGGTATTTATTATTATAAAAATTAAGAAAACTATTCAGAGCTGTTAAACAGTAAAACATTTATTTTGTCAAATATTTGAGTTGTTTTCTTCATACTAAGTCAGTTTATGAAGTGTTTTAACAGTAAAACTTGTACCAATCCGAAATGTTTAAATATTTGAACTGTATTTCAATATGATTTGTGATGAGATGATCTGGATTTTGAATTTTGCTCTTGCGGTTAAGGCTTAAATAACAATCTCAATTTTTTATAGTAAACAATAAATATTTGTTGTTTTTTTTTATAATTATTCCAAATAAGAGACCTGGAAACAAGTTGCAGTAAGTTTTTAATTGGCCGATTTTTCTACGAAAATCAAAACGAGGAGGTTAAAGCAATGTAGACAAATATACTTTTTGTATGGTTTCATTTTTAAAACATGGTAACAAGATTGCAATATTTATATTAACAAGTTTTAAAATTTTATAAAAAATTATAAAATAAATTTTCTTTGTCTTTCACTATTTCATGAGAAGTTAACGGTCAATATTTAGCAGTTTACGCCTTCAAAATTTAATAAACTTACAGATAATATTAGTACTGTTGTTGTTGTTGTTGTTGTTGTTGTTGTTGTTGTTGTTGTTGATGATGATGATGAAGAAGAAGAAGAAGAAGATGATGATGATGATGATGATGAACTTATGAACTAATTTATTAAAACACACAAACATTTTTTTAATGAACGACAAATATATAAAACTTACTTTAATCAGGTCTGTTATCAGTTACGTCCTTTGAAGGTCGTTGAGCACAATACTTATGTACTAAGTTAATAGTACTTCTAAAATTACTTTTGTTTATATATTGCGGCCAGTTTAAAGAGAGGTGGTTTCAATATCCCAGTCAATAAGGTTTTGAATATTGTCCAATCACCACCAAGGATATACGTCCTGCTTTTTAAATTTTGCCTTTGGCGTTGTCTGTGATACGCAGGATTTATAGTCTAAGTTCCCCGACTAAATTCTATTCTGTTTTAAGTTCCGCCCATTATTTTCTCGTTAAGGGCAAACTCATTCTTTTATCTGGGGACCATACGCCGCCGAACATGGAATGGTATTAATCTGAAAATACCTGAATAAAATGTTCCATATTCACCGCCATATGCATACCATCGTTTGGGATGGATCAAAATTGTACTGTTTATTGGTGTAAATATTGAGTTACGCTCAACCCGGGGCTAGGTGGCGTGGGCAGTAATATGCAATCCCATTACTACCCATGAACAGGCTCAATCAAACCAAGTCTGCAGTATTTTCATATTTGTCGTGTTCGGTGGCTTTCAAAGTTCCCTTTTCATCTATTTTAAAACTTCTTAAGTTTTTTATGTGATTTAATTTCTGACTAAAATTACAACAAAATTACACTCACTAAATACATGTGGCTCCTTTAATTCACGAATTGTGAATGACAGATACTTGTGTGACGGCTTGTAAAGTGTGGGGGATCGATGCTTTGTGCCGAACATGTCGGGGCATTGCAGTCAAGTCTAAGCCGGATAGACAGCTCGTGGAGCTCCACTCATTGTCTATCCTTTACTTGTACTTTATTGTTCACATGTTAAACCAGTGACGTTACACACGCGGCCGGTGTTAAGACATGAAGTTGCGATGGGAACGAATTTAAGGTGTAGGACGATAATACCAAAATAAAATGGCAGGCAATGAGCAAAGCTTGCGGGGTTGGGAGCAAGAGGGCAGTTAAGAAAAGTCTAAAGTCGTCTACACCGACAATAATAATATATCTTTACGGAATACAAATTTTGTGACTTGCAAATGTCGTTTACCTAATCATGTTATGCTGCCATAATACCAGATTTATTCAAAATTACTCAGTCCGACCTAAATTTGTACGTGTTTGACCTGGCACTCTTGCATTTGACCCCATATTCGTTAAATTTCGTAAACGTTACGATCTACGGCGAATCGGTAGGCCGGCATCTATTCCAATACACCACACATCACTGGGGTGTAAATTGAATAAATATATCGGCGTATTCGCTGATACCCGTGTTTATCCAATGACCTTTACGAAAATTAATGAAGTGCCAGGTCAATATTGTTGGACAATACACTATCCCATTAGTGCCGCTGCATAAGAAACATTTAAATGTTTTGTTTGTTTTTTTGTTGTTTTTTTTATATAAAGATATTGTAATTTAGAGTTTTGTTTTATCTGTATGTCTGTTAAAACGCAAGTTAAAACTATATGCTTGAGTTTAATAAGTTACTTAATGTGGAGTTCAACAGGTCAATGTCAATGAAGTAACGCCTTTTCATGGCAAATGGCATTGATAACAACAACAACGACGACAACAACAACAACAACACATCAAACCCAAAAAAAAGAAAAACAATGTGTTCTTACGGAAGTGTTAATATGATTCAATAAATGAATGCAAAGAAAAGTAGAATTTTAGTTATAAATCAATGAACAAAAAACTCGTGAAAGCTTTGTAAATTTTAATAAAGAAAACATCTTTTTATATACGAAATAAATATACGATTAGTTAATTATTAACAAGATTAATTTTGAAATGAATAGCAAAATGTTTGGACAGGAGATATATACTAATTCAATCGCCTTGTCTACTTGTCGAATCTAAAATACACTTAACTCTCGAACTGAAGTTATTAAGATAACAGTTTATACGGATTTGCTAAGAAATTACAAAACTTAATTGATTTCAGAATCCTGTGGGTACATCGTAAGTAGCACAGCTCTTTAATTCTGGAATGATAAGTAGGAATTATAATTATAATCTTAATATCTCTTCAGACAGATGCCACAGAGACATTAATGCGAGCTTTACAATCCTATTACTGTCAAGTATGCTCAATTGGATGTTTAGAAAGAAATAGTTTGTTCAAAATTTTAATATTGCTAAAATGCTAAACAACGTTAACAGCGTTATTGTCCATACGCTAAATTTGTTGTCTGATTTGTTTGGATTATTTTTTTTTACCAAAAATGTAAAACCGAGCCTGCAACAGTTTGTTGTATGTCGTGTTCGGCGGCTTTCAAAGTTCCCTTTACCATCTCTTTGCTTATATCAAGCTGATGGAGAAAAACAACATTTATACGTAACATATCATCACCAAGCAAGTTAAGTATCGATTTAAATCGATATTTCGGTTCATACCTTTGGGTATGAAACACATTGCGTTGTTATACTTATGTTTAACAATCCATGGCAAATGTTTTTCATTTCCAGATGAATGAAAAAATGGTTTTAAATCTAGGTGATTGAGCAAAAAATAGATGTCTAGCAAATTATTTAAGGATTCTATCGATATTTCCCTTCATTCTTCGTGGCATAAAACGGATTGCGTTGTCTAAACAGGGCCTTATTTAATTATGGTTTGAAAAGCCTGGGCAAAGTATCGCATTGTCTACGACCATATCGGCCTCTTCCATTTTACCTGTTATCAAAAAAGTAACCTTTATTCATTTTATAATCTCTATACACAAACGCAAGTGTTTCATCGAAACAATAAAACAGTCTCGTATGTCACAGAAAACAGAAAACAATCTTTTATCTCATAAAAGTGCAAGACACGTGTAACCTAGGATCTAAGATACATCATTTATATACTGTATCAGCCTGGTTATAATTTAATGGAAAAATGTTACGTTTTGCCAACTTCACATTGTCCCTCAGACAATATACATAACGTGTACATAAAAAGCATGTACAGTACTGTGAACGTTTAAGGTTACAAACTAAACGCATGATACACGATATACGGACGCACGATACAGAATAGACGGACGCACGATACGCGATAGACGGACGCACCATACACGGTAGACGCACGATACACGATACTGCCTATTTATATAATTTGTGTACGAGACTTCTAAAAATTTGAAAATGCTATCAAAATATAAGATGAATGGTTGAAATTAAATCACATAAATATGGATAAGCAAGTAATTTATTCACGTTTCGTGATAAAATTAAAAAAGCTTGATGCACGATACACGATATACGGACGCACGATGCACGTTAGACGGACGCACGATACACGTTAGACGAACGCACTATATACACGATAGACGAACGCACGATAGACGCAAATTTTGTAACATTGAACGTTCACAGTACTGTAAACAAGAAAACGACAAGTGTCGACAGATCACTAGGAACTAAATCAACAAACTCATGATTAAAGAAATAAAAGTCACTGATCTAGTCCCTTAGATATTTATTTGAATAATGTCACCAAGGTCATAAAAACTTTTACCCCTCCCCTCACTTGTAACCGTAGTGCAACCATTGCAAATGAGCAATACTTGCTTTCACTGCTCAAGTTGAATGATATACTGTTACTAGAAATCGAAAAAATATGTACAATACGTTAAGTTAAATAGTTTAAATATAAGCTGCGAGAAAGAGAACAATTTATATATGTGCTTAAACGATCATTCTTTACTCATGCAGCTAAATGGCTCCGCGAAATACAAATTTTCGAACGTTACACATAATTTTATACAAGATTAAGAACCTACATTCAGAGGCTGAGTTGAATATATAAACCGAGTACGAAAGATATAATTGTCATTCAAACATCTTGCCAGAGGGAACAGTTTGGGTGGTAATTAACAACAATTTTACAAGGACCGGATTTTCCAGTCCAAACCAAGAATAAGTCATCGACACATTTTTGCATACCCAATATTTTAACAAAATTATTAATTCCGATCTTATACTTTTATTGCAGAGGAAGAATTAATATCTCCTATAGTTGTGAAAAAAAAGTTATCAAAGACAACTTTAAATTAGATCTGCACCCTAATTTCATTAAAAATGCACATGTCGTTCCAGAGTTTAAACAGGCTGTTAATAAACCAGGAACAACAAATGATAGATTACTGTCGTGTACAGGTTGCCCTGTTTCGAATTGTGAGTGCCTTGTGGTTAGCCTTTCGACGATGTAGTTGTTGTACGTTTGAGTCTTCCGTGTTAAGTACATGAAACGCAAATGATGGTTTTGGTTTGAAGTCAAAATGTACTTAAAATTTCTGACATTATTTTGACAGATGACCACAAAGTATTGTAAATAAGTGTTTACGTGATACCTATATCATTTTTCTAGACGTTTTAAACAGCCATTCAAGTCTTCTTGTGCAAACGGTATTTCTTTTTTGTGTTTGTCTGTTCTATGTAAATAAAGACTTTTTTCAAACAACTTGAGCATCCAAACTTAATACAGCCACTTGATACTATATTTCTTCACTTTTATTGGTCTGCCAGTGGGAATTAATGTCGAGTTTTGAAAAGGTACATCAAAGTTTTTGACTTCATACCGAAAGTAGAAACCCGGAAGTATGTTTTCATTGTCACGAATTGGCACTAAACATTGTAGACCAGCATATACTTATTTCAGGTATGAATTGCTTTGGTATATTGTCCATGAATTTCAGACTTCTCCTGCAAACAGTTTTTCTTTTGTTTTAGTATGTGCTTGGTAATTAGAAAATGAATTAGACTAAATTGAGCTTGCAAACATTAACTACATTTCTTTTCTAAAATCAAGGTGGCAATAAGTATCCCCCCAAATTTCAGTTTTGAAATTTTAGCCACTTTTCGCCATTTGAAATGTTTGCGACCCCTTGAAGGATGCTAGTTTTTGAAGTATAGATAACGCACATCTCAATAGCTGGGCAAATAGCTGGATGAGCAGACCATGTGCGTTATCAGATGAACTATGTGCTGTCAATTTCGTTTTAAACTGTGAATTGTATTCTAGTGTGGCATTCATGAATATTCCGTATATAGTCATATTTATGTCACCGTTTTTGTCAGTAATTAGAACGTAATTTCTTGTTATTTCTTTAATACTATTATCGTAATTGCCTAAGATAAACCAAATTCACGAACTGGCCTGGCCCAAGTAAAACTAGCAAATAAATGATAGGTTCGATAATCGTAAACAACACTACATAAGATGTAAAAATAACTATTCCAATAAAATAATCTGTTTGAATTGCACGCTGAATAATAAATTATTAAACCGAGTATTTTTTACCAGTTTTCATCGGTTGAAAAAGTAGGTCAAATGCCAGTTTAGACAGCTGCGCCGTAAAAAGGGGAATAAGTACTATGAAAAGAATTCATTTTTTGTGTCATCTTCATGGAACTTATCATGTTTAAAATACTATGACTGCTTCGTGATTTTTCGCCGGTAAATGATTTTTTTTTGTAATTATATTGAAAAGAATAGAACTTACCTCGCTAACAAATGTATAACTTGTTATTTATCTGGTTGAGAGATGGTTAATTGTCAAACATATCAAATTAATGGGGCTTGTCTGCGTTTGTAAACAGAATAATAAAGATGTAAATTGGAACTACTGGAAAAGAAAATACTTTACAAGTGAAGTAACAAAATTTATAAGCTGCATGGGAGTTAGGTGGTTCAAATGACTGTTGATACTTGGTGATTAAAATGTCCGCAATAAGTTCCTCAAGCAATAAATGAGAAGAGATTAATACTTTCTGACGGAACTATTTTCTAAAAATGTATTAGACCTAATCACAAATACTCACAAATACTCAATGAAGGAAACACCACTCTCTCATTAAGGCCGCGCTTTAACTACTAGTATTTTGGATAATTTTTATCACAAATAATGCCAGATTTATTTTAAAAACATTTCGAATATTTCTTATTTTCCAATGTCATCAGTTTTATAGTATTTGGCTCGGCAAAATAAGTTTATACACACGTCTGTAGATTATGATCATTTGAATTGCTTGCATCTGCTGTAAGTCGGAAAATCATTAAACAATTTGCAATTTCAACGCTCGTATAGATATTTCACACACAGAATCCACTTTCAGTATAAGTTGAGAAAACAATAATAGTGTTTGTTTCTGACAAATAATTCGCCTCGAGTCCATTTTGATTGATATTCTGCAGCTGATTTTATGCAATAACAAAAGACAATTAACAGATAATGTAAAAGAAAAATACAGATTTGTGAATAGAGATTGTAAATCACTGATTCTTTCCCTGTTTAAATATGATTGCGTTTCCTGAATACTTGATAGCATGTGGCATTCGGTTGAATCCACAATAAGCTGTTTAGTATTTTCCTTCTTCTGCGATCATTGAGCAGATGTCTAATACTTTTTCAGTGAATTTTTAATATAAGGTTTTCTAGATTCGATTTTTTTTTCAATATTTTTCTCTCTGATCTACATTGATGATTTGAAATATTAATTTTGAACTTTAAAGTAGATGGATCTATTTTGTTAAATGATTTCACAATAAGATATGTATAGCGCATCTAATAATGCGGCATTCAAGAAATGATACTGATGCATTATTCTTCTATCTTCAAGGCCCAGCTAAAGGCATTCCACAAGAATAAACACTGCCCTTTATGAAATATATAACAACAGACTCAAGTCGGACGAAATTTCACAACGACAAATGCTGACGGAAATTAATGCATTTTCAATTGATGTCCATGAACAGGCTAAATCACATCGGGCCTGAATTATGTTTGGTGGATTTCAAAGTTCCAATGCCATCTATTTAAATATGACTGTTACATAGTAGCGTTGTTTGTGCCGTTTGGCTGCTCTGAATGTCTGCCCATACATTCAATCAGTGCTGTTATCATTCGCCATCATTAAAGGTAGTTCGGCATTATATATATATATCGTTTATGCGGTGATCTTCAACGCATAAACAAGGCGACTGTGTTTATGCAGCGACGCTCAACTCATAAAACAGAAATTTCTTATATGCGGCGCAACTGTGCCATTTTGCCGCATAAAAAGGATTAATTAAACAATTTGTAAGGCATAAAACGGAGTTCTATTATTTGAATAAAAAGATGGTGATGACTTTGTTGACGATGATGTATGTCCGTTTCGAAATTTTATAACATAGGAGTCTCCAGAGTTATATTATATTAATTGGTGTAGGAAGCTGTTACCTGCTTTAGTTATTTCTATTTTTGTAGTTCCAGTAACGACAGAACTATGGCCATTGATTAAGTCAAAACTGAGATTCTTTTCATTAATAAAATCGTATATTAATGACATGCTCGTTTGCCTAGTCAGTAAAATTTGTATTACTGTTATTTTGTGTCAATCATTGCCCTTTAAACATGTTAAAACATTGACGATTTTACAACCTTGCTTATTTTGCGCAATGGTAACCACTGTTCCAACCCGGAGTGGCAGGTTCTTCCCTAGTTTTTAAAGACCCCAGTATTGCCCGGGATTGAGACAATGGTTACAAATCATATGTGCATTACTTGAGACTTATTGCAACGGACATAAAAATAAGTTTAGTTTGGAAAAACGTCATCTTAAACTTTATTTGCAGATTGATTAATTGGTTTGGTTCACAATTAAATCGACACTACTTAATCTTTGTCAGAATGTATCTATAGGTCTCGACACAAAAAACTACGTCCGATAGTGATGATATCATATCAACCACTAGTATGTGTTTTAATTGGTTTATGCGGCAAAAGCGTTCAAAATCACCGCATTAACGATTAAAAAATGTGCTTATGCGGCGATGCTCTTATGCGGCGTTACACAGCTTGCCTCGTTCGTATAAGATATGTGCAGAGAAAATCTCGGAATGACCAAACCAAGCAATGTACAGTCGTTTAATAAGGTGTAATGAAAAAAAATCGGTTATTTAATAATAAAAGAAGTATCAGTTGTTTCTTACTATTCAACATTTCTTTTTTTCTGGAATCACTTTTAAACTGTAAAAATATACGTGCATAAGTTCCGCTGTATCCTACCTTTTGACAAAAGGGGCTCTAACTTTTAGGGTCCAATTTGTGAAATAGCTAGATCATCTTACATTTATTACAAGTCGTATTCGTTGGCATACTATTATCTCATGAATGATATACCGTATAATGGGTTATTTTCGCGATCGAAAAATTTCGCGATTTTGTCGTAATTTTAATTTTCGCGGTTTTTATTTTAGCGAATTTGCGCTCACAGAAATTGACGCCTACGTTGTTGGGAAATTTTCGCGTTTTTAATTTTAGCGAATTCACGTCGGTCGCGAAAATAGCGAAAATATTATGCTCGCGAAAAATACCCATTATACGGTATATTTTGTGTTACTTTCATTATTTAAACTTTCTCTTTCATTTTGTTGTTAAACTTTTTTGCATACATGAATTTGGTTGTAAAATGTCTTCTTTATATCAAATACTTAGTAATTTAGGAAACGCAGTTTAAACTTTGATTTACACAAATAGACCAATTTTGGTGGTGCAGCTGCATATGAACCTGAGAATTTGATGGTATTAAAGCCTGTTGTTGAAATGGCGTAAGTGCATAATTATCACGAAGGTAATTGAAACCTTTCCATAATTTTCCCTATAACAACTTAAACATGAAATATGGCAATAGATACAGACTTTGGAGGGATCAGCCTTTTTTATAAATCTAACATAGTTGTAAGCGTTCATTTTGATGGGAATTTTCTATTACACTTAAGTATTTAGAAAAGGTTAATACTAAAAATACGGCACTTCCTTAATAAACGCGTTTTAAGAGATTTGGGCAACATGATTTTGATACATTTACTGATGATTAAAGGGTATTTAAAACGTGTAGGTCTTGTCGGAAATGATGTCTTGTTAGGGCACAAATGTTGTATATGTAACGCGGAATTTGGACAGTTACTGTTATTAAGCGAAAATAGACCACATACTAATTAT
Organism: Corbicula japonica; assembly: GCA_038501625.1. Classification (NCBI taxonomy): domain Eukaryota; kingdom Metazoa; phylum Mollusca; class Bivalvia; order Venerida; family Cyrenidae; genus Corbicula; species Corbicula japonica. The sequence continues at coordinate 76,758 of JAZAYU010000446.1, forward strand.
TTGTTCAGTATTTGCTTTTTCTTCATCCATATTAGCTGCTTTTTAATATAACAAAGACTCAAAAATAACTCACTCATCCACTCGACAATATTGCATTCAAAACAACACAAACATATAAAACAAGAGAAACTGATAGCATTGTTAAGTAAAAGGGCGTGAGCTCAATGACCTAACCGAGACCGCAGCCCATGGAATCAAATCAAGAACAAGATGACGTCACAGGAATAAAAGAAATAGATCGATCTTCTAGGTACTTTACAAGATTTTCCTTTAAACCTTCATTAACTCTCAAACCCCTGTCACCGTCGGGCAACCAAAGAGGTATTACTAAGCAAAACGATCAATTGTAGATAGGCAAATCACCTGGCAGTCAGAGTGCTGTAGAATAAAATTGTTGGTAACATTTCTTTTTGAATTTACAGATGATGTTACGAATAACGTTGAGAAATTAATACTGCCCTCTATTTTCTTTAGTTCAAAAATGCATTGAAATCAGGAATACATAATCATTTTTAATCGGATTGCATCCCTATAACAAAAAGGAACCTTATATAATTTGACAATTTACATTCTACGGTGTTCAGCTTTTTTGTTTTATAATTGGAAGCTCTTGCAAGCACCTGCTGCATAAGCTCTTTGTGTTACCGTTAATAAATTCAGTCGTATCTAATTCAAGCGAAGAATAATTTTAGTTACATTATTTAACATTACATTTTAATGTCTTTCTAAGCTATCGATTTGGTTTTCAACTTAGATGTATTGATAGCATAGTGTAAACATGTAGCATGGTTGTGTGATCACTAAGCGTCTATTCGGGGTAAACTACTTAAATAAAACACTTACCCGAGGTGTAACCGGTTATAAGCAGGCAGAAAGAGAGAAGAGTCCTGGCTATAATGTTCACTGCCAAACAGTGCTGTGTGATCTCTGTCTCATGTAGTAATTGTACAATCTTCATACTTGTTCAAGAGACAGCTTCTTCCATGTCTATTCCTATATTGGGTAAACATCATCTATCTGCATTCAATGTGTTATTTAAATCTTAATTTATCAGAGAAAGCATTTTTGTATATGAATCTTAGGTTTTTGTGTTATACACGCAACATTATATTGCTGGTTGTAACATAACAGTTTCGCATTAATGAAATAAAATATTATAATTGCAGAATATTTTTAATTATTGTTTTGATGTTAACGTAGTTCGTTCTTTTTAATGTTCATCACATGTTGATAATAAGTCTCTTTAAAACCACCTTTGCTTTTTCATGTTGTTCTAAGAAGAATGTGTTTTATGAGCAAGAACTATTAATAAGCACGTTGTGTTTTATCCCAAAGTTTCAGGTCTGCATTAATCAATACACATGTAATACTCAACTTTCACACTTTGAACAGAACCCGCAATAAAAATATAGTAATGATTTTTCTAAATTCAATGTTATTTCATTATTTGTTTTTCAAATATTGCTTTTTTTTAAATGTTAGAGGAATTTAAACTGATAATGTCAGGTACGTGTAACATGCGAGAATTTCTTGAAATCCGAGCAGGTGGTTTTCTTCTTGTATGCCGGTATTTTTTCCGATTTAGGACGTCAGGATATTCCAGTGTTTAAATGATTTATGGTTTCATTACGCTAAATAAGCCATTAATCACTTCAACAAAACCTCCCGTTGATTCTGAGAATCGAATAGCGGTTTGTTTTTGCTGGTATATGAAGTTGTTGGAAAAGTCTGTATTCGCTGACGTTATACCTTTGCGCTAAAATTGCCCGCTCTGTTATCATCCGTAGGATGCTGAAAATAGAAAACAGCGTTTAACAGTTAATTCTTTTTAGTTTTTTATTAGTTGGATAAAACTGAACAAAAACGAAATGCTTGTCCAATCTTGTGTGGTTACTTATTTTGAAAAGTTCGAGAAGGTTATTACAGTTGTTTAACTGTTAACTTAGGTGATTTAAGTAAATTTGCTTCTAGTATTAACAACTCTTCATGATTTGAAATATGTTTCCTTTTTGTTTGATAACGATTGTTATCGCTTCAGTTACCAAAAATGTTTGGTGACAGGCATGGAGAGAATGTACACACGTAATAATGATCGTAAGAGCACTTGAGGTAAATATGTGATATTGATACAATGTTTTGGCGATTCGATGAGGAGCAGTTTTATACATAAAGTGATGCTAAATATTTTTCGTAAACAAGTAATACATACAGTACTATGAACGTTTAAGGTTACAAACGAAACGCACGATACGCGATATATGGACGCACGATACACGATAGACGGACGCACGATACGCGATAGTCGGACGCACCACACACGGTAAACGAACGATACACGATATTGCCGATTCATATAATTTGTGGTCGAGATTTCTAAAAATTTGAAAATGCTATCAAAATATAAGATGAATGAAATTTAAACACATAATTTTGCATAAGCAAGTAACTTATTCACGTTGCATGATAAAATAAAAAAAACGTTTGATGCACGATACACGTTAGACGGACGCACGATGCACGTTTGACGGACGCACGATACACGTTAGACGGACGCACGATACACGATAGACGGACGCACGATAGACGCAATTTTTGTAATATTAAACGTTCACAGTACTGTATATGGATGTCTTTTATTGGACAATATTGAGCAGAGGGATATCGATTTTCGCTTAGATACAACCAACCCACAAGACAGTTAATTGCGCAAGTAAAACATCTGTACTTTCCGATAATGTTAATGTACAATTAAATACACTTGTTATGCATAATTCATAGATAGACTCTGAAATAAAATTTATAGTAGCTATAAATGAAGGCAATTTATCTGTTAATTCAAATCCATCTGTTGTTTGATTATCTCTTATATTTCAGTACAAGTAAAACTATCCCAACAAAACTTTATTTTTCTTTCTAGCAAATCAAAGATTATCTAATTATATACCAATTAATTAATCAGTATCGGTTGGCAATTTCTGTAAGATGTATGTTACGTGATTAGCCGACGTTAAAGTTAATAACAGAAGCAAATAATACTTTGCGATCTTACATCTGTTAGTCTCAGAAATCAATCGTTCGGTGCCAATTAGGTGTATCGTGCGCACAAGTTTTATCTCGCTTATCTCAACTGTCGGTTGCATAAAATGACATAATAAATAATTCAAATAAAAAGTAAACTTTGCGTTCAAATGAATCTGTTTTTTGTATAATTGAATTGTTTAAAAAGTAAACGGCTGCAACAATTAGAACGTTGTTATCAAATTTGGATATCATAGATCTAAACATTCTTCTTATTCCTTTGTACACCGGTAAAAATGGGTTATAAATAAATTTAGCGCTTTTCTTCTTTGCAGTGGATATCTTAGCATTAATGTTATACTTTGAGGTCCGTTTCTTTAATTTATTGTTTGCCACTGACCTAGAGATTCCTCAGTTGTTTACTTTACTTTCGTTGTTTGTGACTTATTTTCTAGACAAAGTTCAATTTGTTTTGAAAATAATATTTTTGTGTAGTTTTTTTGGTTAAGATATTTTGGTTGAGATATTGTTTCTTAGAATTTCCAATAAGCAGTTTTGCAGTCGTGTACAAGTTACTTCTGATTACCGTAAATCAACCAAAAACAATCAATACGGGAAAGCTGACAGGTCAGACTACCACTTATACATGTGTCACTGCGGGGAATCACCCTCGCAAAATTGTTATCATTCATTTCAGATAATGACACGTACAAAATCGCGTTTGGCGCTACAAAGGCCAAACAATTCCAGCAGAAAACACAAAAGAAAACCGTTTCAGCCCCGTACTGCATTTAAATCGCCATCGCCATCCCCACTGTATGAATGGAAAAAGGTGAATGATTTTAGAGCCTAAGCGATTTCATCCTTGCTAAACTGTAACACTTCGCGAAGGCCACTACGCCGAGATCTCGGCATATGAAACGCTTTTAACCTGCATAATCGGTTTCAGTGTATGAGGTGTATGAGGTTTTGTCGGGTAAGGTAAGAAAATCTCAGTTTTTGGCTAGATTTCTAAATAATAGTTAAACCAATAGGCTTAAATGGCTGTCCAGTCAAGAGACTTTATGACTATTAATCTCTTTGTCCAAAATATAGTGTTTTCCTTAATTATTCGTGAACATGGATCTGTCCGGGCTCTAATGTTGTAATTTTCATGTTTAAACGTACTTTTTCTTGAGAATAAGTCCAGTGAAGAATTATGACTGCATAAAGTCTGCACCGGAGGACAACGCAGAGTAATTTAGAGTGTGTTTTATCTGTATTTTACTTTCTTTTTGCAAAAAAATGATAGGCCACGCACCGTACAGCGGCACTTGATTTTTTGCTACGCTGCGTATGAAGGCATTTTATTCTATGCTGGTCTTACAATATGCTTCGGTTGTCGAAATGTTTAACTGATTTTTTATGTTATTGAGCTGCAGTTTGTTGTGTTGGCGTACATTGCCAAACATTTAATACCAGCATCGCATAAAAACCATGATGCACAGCCTCTGTAGCGCCAAACGTGATTTTGTAGGTGAAATGAATTAACAATTTTGACACAATTAAATTAAGCGTACTGGATTTGAAAAAAAAACATTTGGGTACATCGTATTAGACAAGTGACGTATACATTTCATCCCTTATATTTAAATCGTTGTATGTGTATGCCACGCTTGAATACGAACGCGGGCTTTTAATATATTGTTGATCTACAAAACGTAAATGACCTGTACGTGAAAGATGTCGTAAATGTACGAGGAAAATATCATTTCACTTATTGTGCCGGTATCTTGTGTAATATCAAAGATAAAAATTCCAAATTTTCTTGAGGTACCAGTGAAAAAGAAATTCAATTGTTGGTGTTCTTGAGTAACAGTATAATAGTACATGACTAAAACCCAACATTTCGCAATCACTTATAAAATCCGGTTTACCATAGAGATCGTATTTCGGTCAGGTGTGTAATAATGGTAAATGAGTGTAGAGCGTATTGAGATACTCGTTTTATGTTGGTAAATGTTAAAAAACCTAAAACATTTTAACACATTATATTTATGAATTTTAACCAATCATTGAAATATCTCATGCTGATACTTTAATGCAAAATGTCGTAATTCAAATCAGCAGCAAGTTATTTTTCTATTTTTATAACAGCGACCTGGGTCATAAATGATAATCAAACATTCGTTAATTTGCTTCTGTTTCTTGTTTAGAAATAAATTTATGATACAGTTTGGCTTACTTTGTAACAAACAGTTGTTTGTAAACGAAGAAATTCTTGTATATTGAGTTGTGATCAGCATTTTTCGAACATTGCTATCTAGAGCTACGTGCAATAATAATGTAGTCTTGGCGGTACTTTTTAGACAATCATTTGTGCAAATAAAATTGTGTACTATCTCGTAAATGAAAAATTTACCTTAAATTCTATTATATATTTATTGCAAACAAGTACCAAAACTGGAAACTAATGATTAAATTAATGAAACATTGCACTATATCTCCCCATTTGCGCTTCGGTCAATTTTCGTTCAAATATATAAACATATACCAGTATAAAGTAATACGTATGTTATTATATGCAGATAAATACGTCCCTTCTAGAAAGTTAAAAAAATGAAATATGCATATCAGGAATGGCCACATCCAGCATACACAGCCTGCCCACACAGCCAAAAAGTAGAGAGGAAAAGAGAGCATGGTATTACAAAAATCTGTTTCAAACTGGACGCCACAAACAAATAACGGAAGTAAGAACCGGAGGGGCTACCGCCTTGGAACGGTCAGTGGCAAAACAAATTGCCACTGGGTGTTTAAACCAGGTTCTAGGGTGCACCAACCTCACACTTGCCCCAACAGGATCTCGTATCACAAAACAAGTACAAATTGTCTTGGTGAAATAACTCCAACCCACCCATCAGCTCAACAATGTTGCATGCAAAAGCATACAAACATATAAACATAAGAATTTAATAGCATTGCAAAGCCAAAGGGCGGGTACTCAATGATCTTACAGAGACCAGAGCACCTGGAGTAAAATCAGCAAGATAAAGTTCAATAAACGATAAAAATATCTGCAATAAGTAATGGATTCCGACTAAACAGCTTCCAGCCAATATCTAACTATTATGTCTGAAAACATTCACAAACGTTATGTTGCATTTCTATAGTGTGAACATTTTCAATTTAAAACTCCGAGAAAAGAGACGTTCTCCGTCAAAATTATCATGTACCGTCAAAATTTGAGCAGATACTGTAGATTTATATTCTATTCTCAAGTCGTATTCAATACATATACATGTATAAGCATAGTGTTAACCGAGAAAAGCAATTTAACAATAAAATTTTAATTGGCGACAAGAACAGAATTTTATTTTATCTTTTCCAGTGAATTATAGAAATTTATCAGAGAAATAATAGTGGTATTTCACTGTTTTTAAACAGCTGAATATCATTTAGACGCGATTCATGTTCGTAATGACTTTCCCCTAGTGTTTAGTTTTCATATTTTGTTTTTAAGTAAGCAACTTCTTTAAACTGCTAAAACTAAATTTATTCCTTATTTCTGTTTACAAAAATTATACTACTCAATTAATAACTTTGAGTACAATAATGATTTCAACCTGACCCAAACATAGAAGAAATACAATTAGCATTATCCTGTCAAATATTCCACGTTCGATAGATTTAAAAAATAAAAATCATCATGATTGGAAAAATATCACCATTTTTAATTTTCCTTAGTTCTTCTCTATTTAAATAAAACCGCTGAAAGCGTTGAAAGACTGTCGGCGTTGGAAGGAAACTTAGTTAAAAAGCTGAAGTGTGTACTAGTTCACAGTACTGTACAGTGTTCCAGTACCAGCTGATAGTGGGTTACTGATAAGATGGAGATCATTTCCAAATGATAGTTCCTCTAGCTGGATGCGAACCCGCACCGTCACGGCGACAGCGCCAAGCCCTGCAATTCCTGCGACGCAACTAATTGAGCTAACCGGGAGAGCCCCAAAAAAGGTGGATCGGATAGCCCTGATATACGTCACAATCACTGCATGACATCGGTAACGGGTTACTTTACTGATAACAGTACTGACTGACTCCAAGTGAATTTGTAGGTATCCTAGAGAACCAGCTGCGAGAAATCTCCGACAACAGCAAGGTTCGTATACCTCGGAAACAGAACAGGAAGGGTGTTAAGTCGACCAATGCTTGGCCATTAAAAATATGTAGTTAAAGATAATATTCTCATTAAATGGTCGCTAGAAAAAAACTCGTTCAGCAAATAACATAAATAATTAGTTTTAAGGAAAATGTGCCGTATAGTTACCTCATGAGCATTACTGAACAGCGACGAGTGTATTCGTTAAGTATGATAGTCCTTATGTTCTTAATTGAACATGTAGTTTTGAAGCTTTCAAATACTATGAATTTCTCAGTACATTTTAATAAATGTGTAGTATCTGCTAACATAACTCCTACCTTAACTAGAAACTATATATCATACCGATATTTTTTTATATTTTAATGCAAGCGCAATTTAATTTTAGAGCGCGAGTAATTGTTTGTTTGTTTTTTTGTTGTTTTTTTTTCGGCGTAGCTGTCTAAGCTCACTTTTGACCTAATTTATTAACCAATGAAGTGTTGTAAATAATACTCGTATTATACTATTATGCAGCGGGAACAATAAATAAACTATTTCGATTGGTAGCTATTTATACCGGAGAGGCATCTAGCAGGGTGAAGAGGTATCTAGTGGGATTTTTAAACAATCAGTTTACACTGTATGCAACGATTATTGCTGTGACGTTTAGATCTTTGCTTTTCTCTTGAGTTGAGAGATGTTGAAATGAGGCACACTACAGTACTCGTCATTGGCTAGGATTATTTGTCAAAAACCAATACAGTCACTCCTTTATATCAACCGATACAAAATGAAAGTGAAAGTAAGTGGAAATTGCATAAAGAAAACGATGTTACACTTTCACTGTAAAGCTTAAAATTTAAGTAATAAAATCTGCGAGCTTAAATTATTGTAATATTTGTGAGTTTTTAGTTAATTGAAATTTATCCCAGCTCTTTCAGTAATTAAAATGTTTACCCGTCTCTTAAATCGGGCTGCTATTTATAATATGCTACGCGATAAAAACAATGAGTTCGCTATTTTAGTCTTGACGTCTTCACTAAATATATTTTATTCTTTCGGCCATTGATATATCATCTGATACATTATGTTTTAAGAATAAACACAACCAAGGCCTTTTACAATACGTTTCTTATATAAAACTCATTCTTTATCGCGACTGAATATTTTACAATGTGCTTACTTGTCTTAAATCTGGCAACTACGTGTAATATGTTACGCGAAAAACCTTCGAGTCCGCTATTAAAGCAATTGCACTCAAGTCAGACCTAAGAACATGTTAGCGTAACGATTTTCAGTAGATGAATTATATCAGATTGCAGTTAAACCATACAACTTTCATACAGTAGAAAGTTGTGGTATATTCTAGAATTGTTTCATATTCCTAGGAAATTCTCTTCAAGTTTATAAAGAAAACACTTATCACACTTTATTATTGTTTATTGCTCACAATTAGTCTTAAGATCTTTACTGAATTTATTTATTATCTTGATAATTAATACACCCTCTAGTATCTCGTTATTATGTTTAGGGTATTACTAAAGCAAAGACTTTTAAAATCCGTTTTTCATAATATAAGATTCACATTTATAAACAAAATTAAAATCTATTTATCTGTTCCTTATTTTGTGTGGGATGTAGTTTTACATTCAAATTCAAGTAATTTAAATAAAAAGTCATTGTGTAGGATTCACAATGAAATGATTTAATTTACACGTAAATCAAGATGAAATTAATAATGCCAGCTATAAACTGCATCATTTCAAATACAATCTACGACGTTTATCTTTTTTAAAGATATTTCTTGTTATAAATAGTGGAGAAACCAGCTAGCAAAATCGACATGATAATAGGGGATTGAAGTCAATAATCTGATGATTATTCAATGAATATTAATCAGTCTGCTTTTATTTTTTGTCGATTTTCTCAATGTAACCAAGACAATGAAGAATTTATGTACCTTATCTGCACTACTCCCGAGCCACAAAAAATTGAATACCTCATGCATATCTTTAAAAATATGTTTGTTGGACGGTGTTTCTGCCCTTAAAGTTTCAAAATCACACCAGAACGTATAAAAAGCGATCAATTTTCGTTAAATGTTGAGCTTTCATTGCCTGCATAAAATGTTAGCCTTATACTTATATCGCTTTTAATGTTGAACCCGTTTACTTGAATACGAATTTGGGCGCAATGATATACGTAAAGTTAAAAACCGCGTGTCGCGGAACTATTTTATGAATGAGTCCATTCGATTTCTGGCTTAAGACTGTCGGCCCAGCGCGCCGCAAGTCTAAAAACTGACAATAATCGTGTAGCCTAGCTATACTATAAAACTTATTCTACATTGTAATAAAGTTCGCAACGTTCAAGTAGTTTGGCATTTCGAAGTGTTGTTCCATCACCTCAGAGTAACGCTTTTCTAACCGCTAAAAATAGTATTGTATTTGTATAGTGATTTAAGTGATAAATCTCCCGATAACATGAACTTTTGAGGATCTGTTTGCTTTTTTCATGCAATAGAAATGAGACAACCTGAAATCTGTTTAACAGTTAAACTTGATAAAAGAAATGTGGTTACTTACTGCGTTTATCATCAGATCCATTGAATGTATTAAACGGGAATTATAAGTCCTAACCATTCATCTTTTATTTGGTTTACTCAACTATCCAATTAACGTTTTGTAAGAGTATAAAATTCAGGACTAGAATAACAGAACCGTGTAATATCTAAACACAAATATTTGAAAGATTATACAGTGCATTATGCCAAAAATAAATCAGTTTGAATTATTGAGTATGCCGCTCTTTTCTGGATATTTTTACGTCTTCTCCTATTGTAAGATGACACAAATATCAACCATTGTGCAACTACAATTTCAAACTGAAATTAATGAATGATGATAAATTGTTGTGTTTTGAAATCGGAAATCATCTTTCTTATTTTTGTTAATTGTTTGTGGTGTCTGTTTTAAAACTGACCATTTTGTTAACCACGCTCTATCTCTTTCTCTAGTTCTTGGCTGTGTGGGGAGGCTGTGTCTTCTGAATGAGGCAATTCATGATATGCATATTTCACTTTTTTCCTGATATGCATATTTCTCTTTTTTAAGTGTAAAACAACAATTAAACTTAATTAATATTAAACTTATTTCATTATAATTTTATTCACATAATTTGAAAACATTGAGTAAGAATATTGCAAGTTGTTTCTTTTGTCTCAATAACAATCATTTGCAAGATCGAAATATAATAGAATTAAGAACATCATTTAAACTATAAACGTTAACTTATTAAATATAGACATGCTTTCACTAAAATTGAAAACACTAATAAAACAGTTTTATTAAAATCAACATAATATTTGTTGCTATTAACTCATTTCTTGGATGTTTTCTTTCGTACTTTAGCGTCATACATTATATAGATGATGTTAAACTATGTGAACATTTATTATCCCTAAAATTACAGTCTATCTGAGAGATAACACTTTTACAAGAATAGCAGAATCGTTTGCCAATCAGATAAGATATACAGGCACGTTTAGAACAACATATATCACATTGTTGAAGAATGTTACAAAATGAAGTTAGCACGGCAGACATGCTGGTACAACTTGAGCTTTGTCTGCGGCTGTGTGTTCAAAGATAATAACACTAGCTTAACAGGTTATAACCGACGACTGTACGAATGGTTTAAGAGTTACATTCACCCAACAATCCAATGAAAACCGTATTCGTTTAAAAGAGTATTTAACAGAACAAGTTGGTAATCTTTTTTTCCAATATGTTCGTGAAACTCTTGTTTAAGTACGACAATTATTCTCTACAAACAAGCTAAATAATTAGAGGAAAATTGTTATCGACACGAAGTGCCTGGTGAAGTGCCTGGTGAAACTAGCCATCTGCCGATAAACCGCTCGCACATTATAAGAACTGTGAAAGACAATGCGAAGAATTTATTACTACGTTTAAATTAATCAATTAAGATTGTTAATTAAGATTGGTAATGTTTAAGTTAATCTTTTTTTTGGCAATGTTTAAACTGCACACATCGAAACTTTACATTTTTAAACAAATTGTTACATAATTTACCTTTTCTAAGAATATAATTTTTCTTGTTTATTCTTTGATTTCAGAAAAAAATATGATTAAAGTGTCCATGTTTAATAAAAACAGATAGCAATTAGACAAGAACGGTACTTTTGTTTAAAATAGATCGAACTAAAAAATAAAAATGTATTTCTTAAAAAATGTGTTATTTGATTCCGACCTATACATTAAGTACACGTTTATTTTAGACGAATGGGTTTCGGATTTTATATCTAAAACGCCATTAATAACTTTAAGGACAAATGTTAGAAACTATCAAAATGTTAAGGCACAAATAGGTATTTTGATTTTTTGCGATTTAATATTTATATTTATATTTATAATATACCCATGGATGATTTTAGCAGTGTTAATCCGCAAGATTTATACAACTTGTCAGTAGTAGCTCCGGATTGGATAATGTCGTTTTCTAATAATTATTTGCAGTTCCCGTTGTTAAATGTGACGTCATAACTATGTTGTCGTAATTTTCGGCTAAATAGGAATTTTCCATCGCTGTTTTACAACCGTTACCGTAACGATATTTTTACGTCATTCATAAATTTTCTACGCCATTCATAAATTTACTATCGCGTTTTATCTTTATTTCTACTTTTATGTAAATCATGATGTTGTTGTAAGTTTTGTTTAAATTTGTTTTAGCGAGAAGGGTATATACTAAAAGGAATATTAAAGACAGTATGTAGTCTGTAGGTTCGTATTATTTCTTGTTGCGTATGTAAACCACATATTCACATGATATTGTTTACATACCCAACTCCAAAATTATGAACCTACATATTACATACTGTTAAAATATTCCACATGTATTCACATATCGTTTATACGCTTAGCCTTCTTTTTTGAATTTATTACCGGTACTAGCGTTATGATTTTAATTTTACATTAATTAAGAATAAAAAGTTAAAACCGTCATCAGTATTAAATTTTATAGATATTTATTTTTTCATATTTTATAGATCTAAAAACTGAAAACAAGTCGAACTAAAATTTAAATGCTATTTAAATGTATGGAGCTCATTAATTGTATTTTAACAATTGCGACAAAACATAAAACAGCTGAACAAAGTGTTCGAAAATATTTTACACTTTCATGAATTTAACGAAGAGGTATTACCTGTTTAATTTGCGACTATCCGATATACTTAAAATATATACTTCCACTAAAAAACATTATTCCATGTTTTTCCAATGCAAAAATATAAGAAAATTTACTCCATATAAGTTTAATGTCTGATAACTAAAAGATGATCTAGCAATTCCCTTTTACCAAAAACAAGATTCGCATGCTCTAAGTGAGTTTGAACATCAAAGATTAATATAACTCATTTGCTCTAAAGTAAGTTTAAACATTCAATAACGATATGAAAACCGTACACCACTACTGTCTGGCTGAAAGACGCTTCTCTCCAATATCTGAAATATGTTGAAGTAGCTCTACCATATCAATGCTTCATATTTCATTCCCCAAATGTTATTGATTAGTGTTTAGATAATATTATAGACCGATGATTTTTAAACTTAAAAAAGAAGTTCGTTTTCCTTTGAAATAACTAATTCAAATGCTGCAAAGCATTAAAATTGACAAACAAATAATTGTTCTTACTTTTGTATTAAAATAGATTATCAGAACTAAAACATGTCGTTTACTGAGCAGTTAACGATAGAGTAAAATAGCTTTCTTTTGAAAAAGTTTCGTTTTCAGAGTTATCTCAACTATTGCTATTGTCATATGGTTTATTTATTGTTTGTATGTTTTGCTTCTTTCAGGTAGAAGCCTTTAAAATGGCAAAAAAGAAAAGTCTGTTTTCTATCATCAAAGGAGTAAAACCAATTTTCAATTAATTAATTATTTAAAGTACCTATGACATCATAGCCTTAAAAAAGTGTCAAACTTAACTGTTACACCCTTTCATCCACAAAAAACGAGTATAAACAAGACCATGTTAATTATTCTAAAAGAACAAGTTAAATCCTGTTAAATCAGGAGTGTAAAGATTATTATTCAGACTTAAAAAAGGTAGCTGCATCTTCACTTTTATTACAAAAAATAAAAAGACAGAAAGGAAATGTTCGAATTATGGTTCACAATATTTTTATTGAAGCTAAGACGAACGGAATTACAGTTTATGTACCCCTGGAAAGTGTGCTATAACTATTCAGTAAACATATTTCTCAAGTATCCTTGCCGTTTACTCGTCAAAATCCTAAGCTATACAATTGTAGGTGTGATGAAAAGAAAACAATATTGAAAACGCTTTGTAGATGCAGCAGTATTGCATCACAAGACACAGACATTCAGTTTAACAAAATGTATATTGAAATATCTTTCTACTGTTACAGTAACACATGTTCATGTAGCATCCATGTGTGCGTAGGAATAGGAACACATGAACGCTAAGACTGAAACACACTCTGACATGATGGCTGTATGATGTCGCTCTACATCCTATGCTTGACTCAGCAACTAGCTCTTTCTTGAAAAAAAATAAGCGTTCATCATTTAATGAGACGATACACAATCAAAAAGTGGTACAGCAGTAACTAGCGACTAGTATTCGATTTGTGTGCAACATTGAAATTTTAAAGCAATCAAAATTATCAAATATAAAATCGAAATGACAAGTGTGTAAGAAAAGTAAGAAAAAAAACAGCAGTGTTCGCTGGGAAAAATATTCTAGCCGGAACAATTCACGTATTTAAAATATAAAACTATATTTTGTTATGTTCTCTTTTTGGTTGTGAGCGAATGTTTATCGGGCGTGTGATTTGCTTAAGTTTATTGTAACAGTAGAAACTACTTGAATGTGTCTCGCAATATTTTGATTTTTTAGAAGATGTATCTATGTCGAGATCGCACGAACGCCAGGCCTATTAAAGTTTACTTTCTAAATAACATATATTACATCAGACAAACACACATTGCTGTAAAAAAAATCCGCAAAAACATACAATAACGGTCCTATTATTATTTTAATTATTATTGAAAATGTAAATTCCACAGTACAGCTGAAACATTTTTGGCTACTCAGTTGGCAGTAAATGTATTTTGAACAGAACATTTACTACAAATCTCATATCAGAGTTATAGAGACACTATATCTGTCTGATTTCGCAAACTAAGTGAAGTGTGTTGAGCTAAGTGTACGTTTATTATCCAACAATACAGGCATTCTATCAACTATTATCCTCGTGTACAAGTTGAACAAAATATCTTGCCCATCAGATAACAGAAAGAAACCACCTGAACATCATTCTGCACATATGTAAACTGTTTACTAAAACTGTGTTATTATTTTAAGCGAGGTAATGGTGGTTGTTATTTTTTGCACTTAAATATCAGTCATGTAAGATTAACATGTGCACAAAGCAGACGACTGCGCAATTTGTACATGTTCGTTCAAAATAATCATTCTATGCAATAAAATACGAAGCTAGAGTGTGCACCAGTGTGTATACCTTAAGAATTTCGTTTAATATTCTTCCTTTTAACAAATCGCAAATAAATGTGATTTAGAAGTGGTCATTTTATCATTATGAAAATTGAATACGTTGTTTTGCATGAACATCATTTTACTACATGTATCTCGTTTACGCTAAGCAATGACAGAAATTCCTTTAAAACGCCAGAAGAAATAACATCTCATTTTGGTCCGTTTTGCAAAACATCCCTCTGAGACTTTCAGAGTAAGCATAATGTTTGTTTTGTTGTTTTTTTAATTTGATACGATGTTTTGTCATATTTAAATATTGAATTCTTCCACCTAGACGTTTTTGAGAACATAAACATTGTTTCAAGTGAAATAAATCAAGCATTTAATAATTATCGCCTATAAGCGCTTACAACAATCGGCGGAATTAAACAGAATAGAATTTTGACGGGGTGTCTGAGAATATAAATCCTGCATATCACATACAACGCCAAAGGTACATTTTTAAAAACAGGAATATATCATTGGGTGATTAAACTATATCCAAACTTTATTGACAGAGATATTTAAACCACTCATTTTAAACTGGCCGAACTATTAGAAACAACAATAATTTAAGAAGTTCAATTGACATAGTACATAAGTATCGTGCTCAACGACCTTCAAGTGATTGAAAACAATTTATATAACAAACATTTTCTCACGCTTAATATTTGTTCATATTTGTTTGCTTAAGATTCTTATAGATATTGGGTTGAACTGTCGTTTGAAAGCCAAAATTAAACAAATAAAGCTTCGTTTATAAGTTTACTGTAATTCAAATATTGGATTTTTAAGTTATCTCTTCAACAACAAAATATTTATTGAAAACGTAGATTTATCCTTTCAATCATTTTATTTAAACTATGTAAAGAGATGTCACTATATTCCTGAATTGATGAAATAGTTACTGCGTTTTATGTGTTATATCGGTGACGTATGTTCAAAACATCGTCGCTCGGCGAATTACAAACATGCACAGCAACAAATTACTCTTTCATTTATACTATGTACAAAAGATTGCTTACTTGCACTATTGTTCTAGCAAGTTTTTCAATCAATCAAACAATATACCTGCTTTTTAAATTTTTGACATACGCGTTGTTTGTGCTGGGCAAAATTTATTTTCTTCTGCAACAATTTTATTTTCATTGTGTTCTCGTTAAGATAAAACATATGTTTATTCAGGACCGGGATACTTTTGTCGCAGATCATGGAATGGTTTCAATATAAAACAACAAGAACAAACTGACGGTTCCAGTTTACTGTCATTTTCATTCCATCGTGAAGGATATATCAATTTTTTTCGGTTTACTTCTGTAAATATTAAGTTACACTCGACCCCTGGCCAAGCGGCGTGGACAGTTATTTGTATTCCGATTGCTGCCAATGAACAAACTCGATCAAGTCGTACAATATTTTCTTATATCGTGTTCGCTTGCTTTTCCATTTCATTTATTATATAATTTACATATTTGTTGTTTTTGAAGCAAGGTACTTGTTTTTGACTAGTAATGATAGCTTTCCTATTTTTTGTGGGATGGGGAGGGGGTGAAATAAATTCAATTAACTTATACTTGCTAAAAGTTGGTTTTCGAAAATCATGGCAGTACAAGATTAAGATTCCTTTAAACATTTGTTCCGTCTTCTTATTGGTTTTTATTTATGTGGAAAGGTTATACTTTCTTAACCTTGTTTCTCTTACGATGCAATATCAAGTTCTATACTTACCACATATTAATGGCATCTTGTATACAAAAGCGTTTTAGTATGACATTTTGATTTATGTCAGAGAAAACAAGACTGACAGTTAAACTGTCAATCGTCAAAAACGCTAAATGTTCGCAACAGTTGTAGTGCTTAAAACAAGCAGATCATCTAGATAACGCTAAAACTGTAACCGAAACGTGCCAATCAGATATTTATGAAATGCAAAGGTCACAATACATACATTTTATATAATATAATGTTGCAGCGCAGTGAAGATATTTAAACAAATATTCAAAGAATACATGTGTATATCGAGACCTTACGGTTATTTAATGTTTTCAAAAGCCTTGACACTTAAATAATACCTCCTTTGTAGGAAAATGTTTCGGAAAGCTTCGTATGCATGTTTCATCGGGTCTCAGATATATCAATTGGAAATCTATACAGGTAAATGACATTTTTAGGAATTAAAAACATTTCTATATAGTGTTTATATTAAAAGTGTTGAGATTCCTCTTTAATGTATGATTGCCATTGAACAAAATCATTCTGGTATAGTGAAACTTATAATTCGAAAGAAAAAATAATGAATTTCATAACTTTTTAAGATATTTATTAAATCGAATTTTCTAATGGTATAAATTAGAAGGCATTCTAATCTGTTGAAATATGAATTTTAGAGGGAACAGAATTATTTTATGTGAAACTGAATTCCTAATGATTAGGTATAAGTACTTTAAAAGCAACATTTCTCCGATATGATTGACATAGCCGCTGTTGATATGCATATTTGTCTTTTACTCTACCATTCATTCATGAACAATCGCTTTCCATTAGAGACTTAGTACTTTACTGCACCTTTGATTTTACGGTACAGTCGAACTTCGATGGCAGATTTGTTCGAGCCATCCGGTCATTGGTATGTGAGAACGGGTTTCTGTGCACTAACCTAAGCTAAACACATAACAATTCATAATATTTCTTATCCAATGTATTATCTCATTAAAATTATATTTTTGCCCCTATCAACATATGTGATGACAAGGGTTTGAATTCTAGAGATTTGCTGTCCAATTTTTGTTTAGAGCTTACCTTCCCTACTGCCGACTTAGCTATCCACTCGTTACCGGGTCCTTCACTAAGTTGCTCGGCTAGTTGATCATCTGTCGCACTCATTTTGAATTTGAGGCCGCATTGTAAAAATTGTTAGCTTATATTCAAAAAAAATATTTGAAATGACGTACTCGCGAAAAATAAACTTCTATATATTATATTTCTTATTAATTTTTATATCGATAAAACAATAACAATTTTCTAAAAAAAAACAAATTACAGTTTGTTTATAATTATGATTTGTGTGGTATAAATTAACACACCAATCAAAATCAAATCATCCACTTTAAAGACATAAAAAAACGCATCGTCGTAATTGGCGAGACATTTTCGCGCCTTTGTTCGCACCTTTGATGATTACCGATAACAGTCTGTTAGAGCCAAGGGGTGTCAAAAACATTGAAAACTAACTGTCGGGACCTTGATTGGTGTTTGACTGTTCTAGTCTTTATGGGTAGTTCGAGCCATCGGAGGTAGAACAATGTAGAAAATATAGAGTTCTAGTTCGGACTGTACGAACTGTTCGAGAGAAGGGTGGTGTTCGAGCGAACGGTGTTCGAGCCATCGAAGTTTGACTGTATTTTAAAGTGTGTAAGAAAAACACCATAAACATGTCGTTCACGTAAGAAATGTCAAGAATAATTTTGATCTCGGAATAGAACTTGCCAGCAACAGTTTGTTCTCGCGCCGACACTTTGAAATTGTGAGACACCTGCGTCATTACTATTAGATGTCAAAAAACAAATTAAAATAGATGAAAAGGGAACTATGAAGACCCACGAACATGACAAATATGTAAATATTTCAGGCTTGGTTTGATATAGCCTGTTCATGGGCAACAATTGATATGCTTATTACTGCCCACGCCGCCTAACCCCGGGTTGAGCGCAACTCAATATTTACACCAATTAACAGTACAATTTTGATACATCACAAGCGATGGTATGCATATGGCCGTGAACATGGAACCTTCAATGCGGTATTTTCAGATTAATACCATTCCATGTCCAGATAAAAGAATGGGTTTGCCCTGAACGAGAAAACAATGGGTGGAACTAAACAGAATAGAATTTTGAGAGGGGATCTTAGAATATAAACCCTGCATATCACAGATAACGCCAAAGGCAAGATTTAAAAAGCAGGAAGTATATCCTTGGGATGATTGAACAATATCAAAATTAGTATTCGCTGGGATATTGAAACCACCCATCTTTAAACTGGCCTAAATATTAAAAACAACAGTAACTTTAGAAGTACTATTAACACAGTACATAAATATCGTGCTCGACGACCTTCAAATGACTAACTGATAACAGCACTGATTGAATGTACGGGGAGACTTTTTACAGCCGCCACATGGCACAAACAACGCTACTGTGATATTGAAATAGATGAAAAGGGAAATAAGTTTCTGCTTGTTTTCGACTATGGAAAGATAAACGACCCAGAGTTTTTACCTTTTTCAACCGATGATCGTGATCTCAGTATAATGTCACACACGTGTCTGCGATAACGTGTGTTACTAAATGTAGATGTTGTAACAAGGTCACAGATATACCAAGGGCTTAAACTATGGATTTTATTTCCATAGATGATAAAATACATTTAAAATTATATTTTTTCACTTACTGTATGTACGTTTATTATAAAAAATAATTTTAAGCCTACCCGTACGACGAACGCGCGTTAAAGAAAAAAATCACAAACAATAAGGGGATGGAATATAATCTTACACGAACACAATCGTGAAACACGATCAACATTAATAAAGTGTCTTTGTATTTTGCAAAAGAAGGCTTATTCAATGAAACGATTGTTACTGTAATATTTTCTACTTATTTTCGGTTCATTTGTTTGTTAAGGTATCGCAAACATTGCAAATGGCGAAAACAGGCTAAAATTTCAAAAAATGAATTTTGGGGGAAATACTTAGTGCCACCTAGATTTTATTTATTAAATGTATTTAGCTATGGATGTAGTAAATGTTTGCAAGCTCAATTTAGTCTAATTCATGTTCTAATTACCAAGCATATACTAAAACAAAAGAAAAACCATTTGCATGAGAACTCTGAAATCCATGAACAATATACCAAAGCAACTCATACCTGAAATAAGTATATGCTAGTCTACAATGTTTAGTGCCAATTCGTCAAAATAATGTTAGGGTTTTCAAGAAATTCAAGGAAATCTTACTTCCTGGTTCAAAGTGAAAGTAGAAAGTGAAAGTAGGAAGTAAGTTTTCCTTAAATTTCTTAAAAACCCTTACATTATTTTGACGGATTGGCTTTAAACATTGTAGACCAGCATATACTTATTTCAGGTATGAGTTGCTTTGGTATATTGTCCATGAATTTCAGAGTTCTCATGCAAATGGTTTTTCATTTGTTTTAGTTAGTGCTTGGTAATTAGATCATGAATGAGACTAAATTGAGCTTGCAAACTTTTACTACATCGCCATTTGCCATGTTTGCGACCTCTTAAATCGTATCTCATCAATTTTGAAATTATTTTATTGTAGGACCATTTAAGCAGGGCTTGCAAATCCGTTAGCCCAACATCCAGGACCTGTCAAAATGCAGTTCGGGCTACTGGTCATTGATCATAAAACTAGCCCCAGACGAGTCATAAATTGGCAGTCAGACAAGTGACAGACAAAAAAGTATAAATGATAGAATAAGTGTCACGCCTGTATTATTTGTCAATATTTAACGCGTGAAGGCCGTACATGTTCAATGTACTCGTCTGTCAAAACATCCACGACGCGCGATACATACACTGTGGATGTAATGAGTTAATACATTTTTATTAAAGAAACATCATTTGGCGTCAGTGATCGTGCATCTTAAAAACATAAGTGAAAATTGGCAAATTTCAGAAACTCGGCAGACACAGAGTAAATGTATTGTATGGTGGATGTACTTATTTGTGTTAAGAAACAATAATGCTCTTCCAGGTTCGACCTTTATTCTACCAATGTACAAAACCCAGACCAAGATTGATCTGTATTTTTGACGCATAACTACCGTTTTAGAAGATTTATTACTTCACGACGGCCTAAAGGCCTAACGACGTTACGTTCATGTATAAAGGCCATGTTAGTCTCTGTTTGTTAATCGCCTTCATTATCAATCCCAAAATAAAAGACTGTCTAACGAACACAATTAATTGTACAATAATGCAATTATGCCAATTATGAAGTCGTGTAATAGACGGACGCACTATACACTGTAGACGCACGATACACGATACTGTCGATTTATATAATTTGTGTACGAGATTTCTAAAAGTTTGAAAATGCTATCAAAATATAAGACGAATGGTTGAAATTAAATCATACAATTTTGCAAATGCAAGTAACTTATTCACGTTGCACGATAAAATTAAAAGACGCATGATGCACGATACACGATATACGGATGCACGATGCACGTTAGACAGACGCACGATACACGATAGTCGGACTCACGATAGACGCAAATTTGAACATTAAACGTTCGCTGTACTGTAACTTGTGTAATTACGTCACTGTAAAAGTACCTAACTTCTGGAAATAAAAACTCAGTCACAAACTGAAGGATATAAACGGGGACTTGTAGAATATGCAGAACCTCCAAAGAAACGTTTAAAGTCCGCAAAACCTTATTGCAAAAATTTTTCTAAAGATGAGAAATATGAGGAAAAGCGAGAGAGAAAATATTTTGATAATTGGCTGTCTGATTCTCCTTGGTTACTGTATAAAGAGGAAGATCTAATGTTCTGCCGAATTTGCTTGAAATATCTGCACCCACAAGAATGGTGACCATCACAAGAAATGTGCTACCCAGTATCTCCGTGACGAAGATAATGAAATGCTGATAGTTCAACCTGTAGCTAGTAAGCAAGTTAAAGAATCTCCTATATTGAAAGTCATACCAAATCTAGCCCAACTATTTGTGCGCACAAGGGCTTTTCTATATATACGATGGTCGCCCTTCGCGCACAACCAAGTTACTATTCAAATCAATGCGAAAAATTTTCCTTCTATGTCTATATGCCAACAATAAGAATCTTTGTCGTAACTTTTGACGTCTTCAAATAGTTATTTAAACCTTATATATCTTAAAAGAAATTTCATACCTGAAAAGCTAATTCCAATAAGAATCAATATATGTGATACTTTTTAAGAAACTTGCTCGTTCATTATGAAAAAAACTTATAAACCTCCAAACATGTCAACAGTTTTTATGTTACACCGCTAAAGTAGATTATCGATTTATAAAAGTGACGCTTTCATTGGTTATCACATTACAATCAACATATACATGGCATAACAATAGTAAATATAACAGTGTTATTTGTGGAATATTTTTTTTATTTTATTGATACTTTAGAGACTTTTTATGTTTTATAACAACAAATGAACATAGCAGTGCTGAAATTTTCAAATGGCAGTGAAAAACTGGGAATTTAAAGCAGTGCGATTTCCACCACAGTTTTGACCGTAACTTCTTGAGACGTAAAGGACAGTCAGTATGATAATGGGTCGAATTATTGAGACTTTACCAAATCCAGAGGGGAACAAGAGAGAACTAGAATGCATATTCATTCGCCCTGCAGAATAGACATTAATGTGCCATGTCATTTCTCTTTGTTCGCTGTTGAAGAATGGTAGATTGGAGCAAACTATAACATTAAGCATGAATTTAAGTTCAAGAGACTGTCAGTTTCAAAGTTTAAACGTATAAAACGGAGATATATTGGATTATTAAAAATTAATAAAAGAGAAGCTTTATAAATCAGAGGGTGACTATTAAATCATTTGTACTTTCTGTATGTCAATATCGGTATTTTTATGGAAATGAATGTGAAGTATTATCAAATACGATTTAAGAGATCAGTTTGTATAAAAAAAAAATGCAAACACATCACAAACAGGTTAAATAATGTGAAGGATCCGTAGTCTGAATAAACGATAAGATGATGTTTGTTTCCATTATATTCCTTGGTAAAATTGTTTACAAAGTTTGTGGTATATGATTGATTAGTCTGAAATTACTGACACCCGAGTCAATCATTCTTACATTTAAGTCAACGAAAATACAGCCAATTCATCAACAATAATTGTTTAAAACTGTTTGTTTTACTGTATTTTCACTGGTTGTATTTCTTTTAAATATGATGAAATCCGTATAGTGTTATTGGTCTACCCCTTGTTGCTGATCTGTTTTTATACCATTATGAAAGAGATTTTATGTTATGTCTTTCGATCGAACACCAAGATGACATTATTACAACCTTTAACACACTCTCTTACACAATCGGCTCATTACATTCACCTCTGTTATAGGCTGGGACTACTTTCAACTATTTTTACTTTAACTCAAAAAAATAATTCGCCAATTACATTTAAAATTGCTTGGGTTTCTTTGATTTTAATGAAATATAGTGAAAATATCTGTCATTTGTTTAACGACAAGCTTTGATATTCATATCAGATTCTATAACTGGATAAAATAAGGCTGTCGAGTTATGTCAAAAATCTTGAAATTTAGCCTTTTGCAGAGATGAAAAGTGAGTGTAAGGAACGACAACTCTGCGAAGGAGATTGCCTTTAACAACGCATTGGGGGTACCATTTAGTTTTTTTTAATATAGATAATAACCATGTACCATCTCTAGTTAATAGAATTTATCCTGATGAGCTAAAGCTTAATAAAGCAAACACTTAAGACAACCAAGCAAGCAAACTTTCTTGATTTTAATATTTCTATTGAAAATGGATACGTCACTACTTGTAAGTTGATCATTTATTAACCATGCTCTCTCTTTCTCTTCTTCTTGGCTGTGTTGGAAGGCTGTGTCCTAACAATTGGCAATTTCTGATATGATATTTCATTTTTATATAAACTTGCTATGTAATATCACAAAATTGATAAGTGTGTATAGCTTATTCTTTAAAGAAGGAAAGTTACAAGAGCTAAAGTATGATCCGAGTACATATGAGTGTCAAAATTGAACTTAATACAATGCATAAATAAATGAAAAAAAAATCAGTATGGCAGTTTTAAGGGTGAAAACAAAAGTCTCGACCAGGACTCGAACACCAGATCTCCGGCCCTATACAATTTTATTCGAAGAATACAACTTTCCTCCCTATTTATGCGAAACATTTTGATATTACTTTGATGCCTAGGTCTGGGTCGACAACCTTCGCCCAGAGGAGATTCAAGTGTCAACGCCATTACGAAGTATGGCAGTTTTGTGGTTAAATAGGGTAGCACTGATAAAGAATCGCAAAGCGTATTTCCTGTTTCGATGCCGACACTCTACTAACTGTGATGAAGAAGCTGTCTGATTCGAATAATATTACCCATTAAGCACTGAATTATCAAATATTGTTTATTTCTTTTGTTGTTCCAAAACGTTTTTATCGGTTCGCACTTAATTTAAAAGCATTTCAATATAGATCACTTCCCTGTCGTATCCGACTGTTTAATTTTGTACATCGCTGAATTTCAATTACCGACTTCTCCTCAATTTCCTTTGAGCATAACCAGTTTTACATTAAGATCATAACGATCAAAATGATATAACAGTTGGTATGAGGGAAATTTCTAATAAAAATCATCCAGGATATTGCCAAAGTCACGAGGAATTTCTGTTGATAGCATTGCTGCTTCATGTTAATGTTAAGTTATGGAAAAAGTTATGTTTAGTTATGACTCTTTGAATCTAAATACATGGTCTTAGAAATTAAAATTTAACGTCACTTCATGTATACTACGAGTATATACGTCTACGAATTCATCTGATTTATCTGAAAACATATTTCAGCGTATCTCAGGACATGTTTTATATCTGTAAATGACGTGTGCCCTTTAATAATAAATATGTAGAAACCCGATTCTTATTGTAACTTTATGTATCTACTATCTACACACAAATTTTCATGAGAAAGATGAAAAGATCTCAATAAAATCATTAATTGTATTTGTTGTAATGCCAATTAAATCTCCAAATAGATCGTTTCATGGTGAATAATTTGTTTTGGCTATAAAGAATTGAAAAGAAAAAGTAAAAATGAATGCATGTTTTGCATAGAATAATTAGATTGCTTCGATAGTCTGTAAAATTGATAATATTCGGTGAATATGAAAGTCACATTTGATGGGCGTATACCTTTGAACTTAGAGATTTGTCATTCTGGCAAATATTCGAGGGCGACAGAAGTGTTTAACTGGACAATGGTCTATTCGTTAATATCGTTTATGAGAATATGTAAAAGATAAATAAAAACATCATTTATTAAACATATCACTGTAAGTAGGTAAAGGGTAAAGTTTATGTAGCAAAAGTATGAATATTTGATGCCAAAATGATAGTAAAATCAAAATCGTTAACATTCGGCAGACCGGCTTAACAACATAATGAGAAGTACAATATCATTAAAACTGAATGCTTTAAAACTTCTGGAAAATAAGAATTATATGGATGGAAGAAAGTGTGTACCTGTGAGAGAAGGCACGCAAATATTATGGGAAAGGTATGTTAACGATTTGTTTGAGAAAGCAAAAATGTTCCTCAAACAACTGTTTGTTTAAGGGCAATTAATAGTTGTCAAACAAAGTAATTACTGTGTAATGGTATAATACGATTGGCTGCGATTTTATTTTAGCATTTGTATGGAAGCTTCCGATTTCTTCGAAGGTTGTAAAAAGTAGCGATCTGCAGTGATTTTATTATGTGCAGCTCTATATGGCTTTAAACAGGTATGAAGAGATGAAAAGGGAACTTTGAAAGCCATCGAACACGACAAATATAAAATATTGCAACAAAACATTTCGAAAATCTAGATAAGACAACTAATGCCAAAAAATCAAAACATGCATTTTATCAAATTATCAAAATATATGTTATGCATTCACTAAAGTATGACTTATAAAACATTCTATGAACTAATATGTTTTGTGTAATGTTTTGCAATTATTATTCGTTTATCATGTTTGTGTACCCATATTGTGTTCTCAAACTTTTTCACCTGTGGCAAAATTAGCAAAAACTGCGTATTATGTTTTGGGACCAATTCAAGTAACGTTTCTGCAGTTTCATCACGGACCCTTATCTTGTCGCCACTCAATATCACATTCCGTATATAAAATGTATAGCACCGACATGAATGTGTAAGTGAGTTTTCTAGTATGCATAATTAACGTTTTAAATAAATACTAATAAAAGTATTGATTGCATCATTTTAGTGGAATTTGCTTAGGTCTTTAAGCATTTTGGGAGATACTGAAATGTTAAGCTAACTTAAAATACTGTATCTGACATTGGAATGTCTATATTGTTTTCTCAAAGTATTACTTTTTTATCTATTCGACCATTTATATGATGAATTTATGCTTAGTTAATAAAGAACTGTTAAACGACAAGCGTGTTTACAGCTGTTAAAGTTTTATTGTTGTTTTTTATGGTTGATGTTTTCAAATAGTTTACGGCGTTTCTTTTTGTAAAACAATGCTGATACCTTTATTAGTGAATCGAAATCATTTATCTTGTTAAAAATTTCACTCCGGTGTTTTGACAAAATATTAAAACTAATTGAAGCACCAGACAAGATAGAAACATTGCTAAAATTACTTCCTTATTGTTTAATATTGATGCTGTACATCTTGTTAGCATGCAAATGAATAGCTTAACACCTTAAAAGGGAAAACACAATTATACTATAAATACAAAAGACTGGGAAAGAATACTGATATTACCATTAAATAACTGTTGCAACATCAATACGCTGATTTAACGTACGACATTGATTCGTGTGTTTTCAATAGCTGTTTGTTAACCTAAAATGAATCTGTTACTGAAAATAATAACTTGTGACTCTGGCTGATGTTATCCTGAACGGCTTATAGGATCCACCTTTGTGTACACCGAATATTAATAGTTTGAGCTAGACGTCATTGGTCGATTCATTTCGGATCGTATACATGACAAACGACTTAAAAACAAACGACAACATGTTACACGTGCATTAAAGTTTAAGAGCAACACATGTCTGACTCATTGTCATGCGTTGCTTATCGCGTGTATTTAAATGCATTCGAACAAGTAAAACGAACTGAGATTTTTTTTATTAAATAGTCATTGTTTTCCCATTATAATATTTTAAAATTACATGTACATGTTAACAAGAATATAAAACGACTACAGTGATGTTTACGTCAATTTTATATGCTTAGTTTTGATTACATAGAACTCGTTTCGTTTGAGCCTCTTTTTCATATTTGTACTCATTTGTCCGTGAGGTCATCGAAATTTGGATATTCATACGCATACATTTGTAAGATTATCCGAAATACTACTCAGTGTTTAGAAATTACCAATACTCCATGGGATTTATTCCAAATCCCCCAAACATATTAAGCTTCAATAAAGAACAGATGCCTGCGTTAATGCAAAAACAACGCAATTATTCTTAAAATCTAATCAATATTATAAAAATAGAGTAGATTGAGTGAAGCCTTTTTTTCTTTCCTCATCTGGTTCAAAGGGAGTTTTTGCCCTTGCAACAACGGAATTTAATGTAGCAGTGATAGTTGGGTTTCTAGATCTACGATTAGTTTACGATCCTGAAAGGAAAACATTTTATAGTTGCAACACAACACAACAACGCTAACGTGGTATTTGGGCAGATGAAAACGACCTATCAAAACTAAGAAACACGAGAAGTAATTACTCTGGGTTTAGGGTACCCTGCTGAATGGTGTCTGACGTACGCTTTATAAACATGTAATGACCGAGATTCTTGATTTTTGTGTACAACTTATTTGTGGGATAAATGCCCCAGTATCAGTTTCTGCAATTCATGTTTTAGTTAGTCTATCACAGTACTAAATGTATTCCGGACTAAAATCACACACATTCAGCCTTATGTGACCCCCTATCAAATTTCTGTTTTTAGTTCACACCGTATCCTAAATGTTACGCACTGAAACTTACACCGATCCCGTGTATCAACACATTTTCGCCAAAGGGTATCAATTTTTGTTGTCGGAAAAATATTACAAACTTGAACTATCAATTTTAGGGGGATAAGGATAGTATGTAATGTGTGTGTCTCTTCAATTTAATATAGTGGACTAGGAGCTGGGTAGCTTGTATGGCTTTGACGTTATCTATGCAGTTAATATATTACAAAAACAGTTGTAAAGTTTGGTTAGGCGGCTGTAAAACGCCCCTAGTACTTCAATTAATAAGCGTACTTATCAGTTTCAAGTACGTTCCTTGATGGTTATATTTTAAATTCAGACCTTGCAGGATGTCAGTGATTGTGAAATTTTAAAAAACCATGACAATTTATTAACAACCTCCTTACATTTGGTTTAACTGTTGCTATGATGGTTTCCGCCCATTGTTTCCTCGTTTAGGGCAAACCCATTCTTTTATCTGGGGACCATACGCCGCTGAACATGGAATGGTATTAATCTGAAAATACCGCATTGAAGGTTCCATGTTCACTGCCATATGCATACCATCGTTTGGGATGGATCGAAATTGTACTGTTTATTGATGTAAATATTGAGTTGCGCTCAACCCGGGGCTAGGCGGCGTCGGCAGTAATTTGCATTTCCATTACTGTCCATGAACAGGCTCAATCAAACCGAGCCTGCAATATTTTCATATTTGTCGTGTTCGATGGCTTCGAAAGTTCCCTTTTCATCTATTTCAATATCACAGCCAATAAAGATTTGGATATTGTTCAATAACATCATGGATATACTTCCTTATTTATAAATTTTGAATTTAGCGTTGTCTGTAATATGCAGGATTTTTATTCTCAGATCCCCTGTCACAATTCTTACAATACTTATGTACTATGTTAATAGTACTTCTCAATTTACTTTTTGTTTTTAATATTTAGGCCAGTTTAAAGATGGGTGGTTTCAATATCCCAGCCAATATAAATTTGGATATTGTTCAATCACCCCCAGGGATATACTTCCTGCTTTTTAAATTTTGCCTTTGGCGTTGTCTGTGATAAACAGGATTTATATTCTAAGATCCCCTCTCAAAATTCTATTCTGTTTAGTTCCGCCCATTGTTTCCTCGTTTAGGGCAAACCCATTCTTTTATCTGGGGACCATACGCCGCTGAACATGGAATGGTATTTATAAAAAAAATACCGCATTAAAGGTTCCATGTTCACTGCCATATGCATACCATCGTTTGGGATGAATCAAAATTGTACTGTATATTGGTGTAAATATTGAGTTGCGTTCGACCTGGGGCTAGGCGGCGTGGGCAGTAATATGCATTTTCATTACTGCCCATGAACAGGCTCAATCAAACCGAGCCTGCAATATTTTCATATTTGCCGTGTTCGGTGGCTTTCAAAGTTCCCTTTTCATATATTTTATTGTTCCCTTTTCATTTGTTTCAATACCAATTATTATTGTTATTATTTGATTATAAAAATTAAATTATAACACGCTGATTATTGATTTTACACTCATATAGGTATGAAAAGTAAAAAGAAGTAGAAAACCCATGATTCCGAGGCTGCTATGTTATGTTTTGGAGGCATAATCTAACTTTCAAGCAAGATCGTCACTTTTGCAATGAAGAAGCACCTGCTACATGATTACATCGTCTAAGAGTTGTTATTTTAGTTCTTCAACACCTAGTGATGAAATAAAAAAAGAACTACTGCAAAACACGACATTTGTTTAAATTTTTGTGAATGACGGAATGATGAATTTACAAGAAGACATTTGTTGATTATAATATATAGACTTTTTAAAGGATTAACATGGAATATCCTAGACAAATAATGTACTATGGAACTTCTAACAACTGTTTGAATAAGAACTAGTTGATACGTTGAAAATACGTTGATATAAAATAAATCCAGATGAAATCACTGATAAGATTCTTAAGGAAACATCCTTCACAATTTTTCTACCACTGTTTATTGTATTTAGGATGTCGTTTTCGAAATGTTACTTTCAAAATGTGTGGAAATATGCTAATGTTATGCCCTGATTTAAAACAAAGGTTAACAGGTTATATCGTCGAACTACAGACCGATTTTGCTTATAAGTTGCAAAAAATGTTAGGAGTGTGACAAAAAAGTGTGACACTTTTAAAAATCACATTTGTTAAGACCATCATTTTACAA
The DNA here is from genome assembly GCA_038501625.1 of Corbicula japonica. Taxonomy (NCBI): domain Eukaryota; kingdom Metazoa; phylum Mollusca; class Bivalvia; order Venerida; family Cyrenidae; genus Corbicula; species Corbicula japonica. The sequence goes on from JAZAYU010000446.1 coordinate 106,463, forward strand.
AAAGCTTGGATAAAGACAAGTCAAAGTGTTGTTTTAGTAAAAGGTGCATTTATTCGGCATCATCTAATGATAAATTTAAGCATATTATACTTAAAAAATGAATATATGCATATCAGGAATCGCCACACTCACAAAACACAGCCTCCCGACGCAGCGAAAAAGAAGAGAGGAAGAGAGAGAGAGCCTGTTTGTTATAAGTATGTCAATTTAAATAGGACGCCACAAACAACTAACGAAAAAGAGAATCTTTGGGGATACCGCTTTGGAACGGTCAGTGGCAAAACAAATTGCCACTGGAGGTTTTGTAATCAAAATTCATGCTATTATGTCGAGTGTGGTAGATAAGAAAATACCTCAAAAAAATCAATACATCTTTGCTTTATAAATTTATTGGACTTTATTGGACGTTCCAAGGCGGTAACCCCTCGGGTTCTCATTTTTGTTAATTGTTAGTGGTGTCTCTTTTGAAACTGATCATATTATTAACCATGCTCTCTCCCTCTCTTCTTCTTGACTGTGTGGGGAGGCTGTTTTTTTCTGAATGTGGCGATTCCTGATATGCATATTTCACCTTTTTTTAGAACTTAGACATTCGAACTTAGACTATAACTTTAAAAAATCGGTCATGCTTTTCAAATATGAAGCTAAAAGAAGGAAAAATAACTCCATTCCTAAACATAAAACTTTAATCAAGTAACAGATAACTACAAAAATGAAACATATTACTTATCTCATTAATCACTTAAAATCGTAATACCTAAACCTCGGGTAGAACTTGTCGATGGAATACCCCCGTGCCACACTCAAAAAATAGTTAATACTAACGCTTTGTAAAATTTCATAGTATGTATGGCAAAGTTCAATATTATCACCAGGTCAAAAATTCATATATAAAAAAGAAGTGCTTATCTCAGGGATTTCTTTGTATTAAAAAGCAGTAAAAAGTCAAGAAAAGTTAAGTTAAAGTTATGGAAAAAATCAATAAAATTTATGTTTGTGTGAATATGAGCCAAACAGTTCAAGAAATACACAATTTCAGTTTCAAGAAATTAATGTTATTTAAGATCACTGTCATCTGTAGGTCATGGCCAAAATCCAAGTTAAGGAAATTGTTTAAGTAGTAAAGAATTGTGTGCATTCAAATTTAAATGGTCAAAAACAAGAAATACTCAAGGTATGTAAAGTTTATTAAAATTGATGGTAAAACAGCATCGAATAACATAACCGCTGCTACAGATGAAGTTGGATCATCCAAAAGCGGCTTCTTATTCCAACGCAACTGATACCAGTGAAGTTAGATCTTCTAAATGACCCTCTAAATCCAGTGTAATCAAGCCATTCTTTCGCGTAAATGGCCTAACATTAGGCCAAGTTATAGTCAAATATAAAAAAAGAAAAAAGATCATTGTATGAATTGCTATTTAATTAAAGGGTGTTATGAAACAAATTTAAAAAAGGAAAAAGGATCATTGTATGAATTGCTAGTCAATTAAAGGGTGTTATGAAACAAATATAAAAAAAGAAAAAGGATCATTGTATGAATTGCTAGTCAATTAAAGGGTGTTATGAAACAAATATAAAAAAAGAAAAAGGATCATTGTATGAATTGCTATTCAATTAAAGGGTGTTATGAAACAAATATAAAAAAAGGAAAAAGGATCATTGTATGAATTGCTATTTAATTAAAGGGTGTTATGAAACAACTTCAATGCATGTTCCATTTGATAAAGTCCTTTTTTGATGGATTTAGTGTGTTTGGTGGATTTAGTGTTTCACATTTGTCCCTTTATGCCATTTATGTTAATCAGCCCGGGTAATGCAGCTTTGCTCTTCAGACTGAAACTGTTGTTCTATGATTTTTTTTGTTTCATCATTAGTTCTTTTTCCTCCTCCTTCTCGTCAGGTTCTTACAAAGCAGAAAACATATTTTACTTAGCTGAGATAAATTGATAAAAGATCATTTCCAATTACCTCTTTTGAATTTCGTCCCAGCCAGTTAGAGAGCTTGGTCAACATATGCCTATTGAAATTCATTGTTTTGACTCAGCCCTTAAAGTTAAATCGATATAATCACCTGATTGTTTTAACTTACTAGCTATATCTTAACAATTCTTGAAAATAAGATAAAAATTATAAAATTAAAATAAGTTAAATAAGAAGTTTATCTCACATCCATCTTTTTGTCTGTCTTCCATTCAATATAATGGCGTTTTCACATCTATTTTAAATTCTAAGATCTAAGACCTAAGTTCTAAGATCTAACATCTAAGTTCGAATCGTTGGCACCTAACTTCTAACTCAAAACGGCCTCAATGGGCTTCCGTAGTATTTTACTTACTTGAGCATAATGAAATCCATATCGATGGCATTCCGGCGATTTTAAGATAGGCCTTTCAGTTTACACGCGACATATTCAGCCATTTTTGCTTACTTCGCCGACCACATTTAAAAGGGACGTTTAGTTGAATAATTTATGGCGTCGTTTAACAAAATATGTTTTACTCAGAAGATGCAAGAGTTATGTCTAAAGTCCATTTTAAAATTTCAACACTGTACATTAATTCGCTTCTGTCATACCGAACCTAGGCAAGAAACTGCAAGGAAATATGCATCTCTGTTATAATCTATATTTCTTGAAACTAGCAAAATAACTTTCACAGTTGCTTTGTCAGATTTTGGTTCATTTAAATGATATATTCGAAGTACTCAGACCAATTTATAAACAACCAATTAAAGGCATTGGGAAGGGGCATAACTCAAAAACTTGTATATCATGTGTTATCATTCCTGATGTTAGAAAAAGCTTTTTTCTATGCAGATAATATATATGATTTTTGTCTCAACAGATAAATATAGAACAAATATTTTCGACGTTTTAAGCAACATAAGGTTTAAATCATTCAAAAGGGGCATAACTTGAACAATAGTCTATCATGAGTTATCATTGTTGGTCTTGGAAAAAATTTTATATATATAAATGATACAAGTATTGTGCCTATATATTCAAGTTTTTTTTAAATTATAAGGAACATAAAGTTTCATGTTAAAGCAATTTAAAAGTGAGGAAAACGCAAAATAAGCAACCATGCGAGTTATTAATTAACGTTATCAAATATTTATCCATACGATTAATATTCGAAGTTTTAAGCCTATTGAACAAGTGCTTTTCAATTTATAAGCAACTTAACGTTTCTTGTTGAATTCGTTTGACTAGAGTTTTTATATTACTCGTTGTCAGCTTTGTTTAGGCAGATAATATACTACAAGTATTGTGCCAAACAGACAAATTTATGGCCAACAACAAATTTAACGTTAAAATTGGGACTACCGGGCGGAGCAGCCACCGTCGATGACGGAACCCCCGAACAATTGGATTTCTACGTGCCTACCAGCTATCACCAGGTGACCTAAAAACGAAGACATCTCAACTGGCAACATGTACTATGTTTTCAGATATTTAAAAACGATTTTAACACTAATTAAAGCGGCATTACTTCAATTTAACCCGCTCTTATATGAAATATTACATGTATTTGTAACTATAGGCACAACTTTGCAGCATTAGTTCGGGCTAATAAAATTTTAATTTACATAAAAGCGAAAGTAGGATTTTCGAAACTTCACAGAAATCGAGATCGCGCATGAAGTGGTGGCTTCGTCAAAAATAGATGCTAAATATAGCTCCATTATATTTAGATTCTTAAAAGTTCGTTAACTATAATTTAACATTATCATTGAAAATCCCGTCTATATGAAAGAATTCGATCGGACCTTTTGTGTTCTGTTAGAGAGTTTATATATTGGAGTCTATATGGACAAATATGATTTTTCAATAGTATATTCTTACTTAAGTTTAGGGCTGGGGCTTTAATTATCAACTGAAAGGAATTCTATCATGAATAGTTATAACGATTACCAATAGATAAAACTGTATTGTATGTCTACAAAGTTACATTCAATATAAATATATTGAGGTGTTGAACAACATAAAATAAGACTTAGTAAGATATTTATTGTTTTTGATTTTGGTCCAAGTCATAAATTAAACAAAATTCTTTATGAAGATAGGGATAAAGTATTCAGTTTAAGTATTTTCTTTTATTGTTCTTTAATATCCGCCTTTAATTTATCGTAGTTTTATTATCGACACTCACACGATGAATTTACTATTGAAAATGCCTGGTTTGCAAACACTGAAGATTTGAATGGAAGCATGGTGAAACATTTAACGAACAATTTTTGAAATTATCATTTCATCCAATATATTTTGTTTGAGGAGAATATACACACATTACAAGTGTATTGAAGTCAGACGTGAATTAGTGTATTTAAGATGAATAACGTTTAATGAGAGTAGCTTTTTGCACATTGGCTCGTCTTTCAGTACTGGGGGTGAGAAAACAGCGACACAGCGGCTCGTCTTTTACTACTGGGGGTGAGGGAATAACGACATAGCGGCTCGTCTGTCAGTACTGGGGGTGAGGGAATAACGACATAGCGGCTCGTCTGTCAGTACTGGGGGTGAGGGAAAAACGACATAGCGGCTCGTCTGTCAGTACTGGGGGTGAGGGAATAACGACAAAGCGGCTCGTCTGTCAGTACTGGGGGTGAGGGAATAACGACATAGCGGCTCGTCTGTCAGTACTGGGGGTGATGGAATAACGACATAGCGGCTCGTCTGTCAGTACTGGGGGTGAGGGAATTACGACATAGCGCTCGTCTTTCAGTACTGGGGGTGATGGAATAAGGACAAAGCGGCTCGTAGATGGTATATGCTGCAGTTTATATCATATTTTTCGTATCATCTTGATTAACGTGTAAATGAAATCATTTATTGAGAATCCTACACAATGACTTTTTATTAATATTACTTAGATTTGTATGTAAAATAACATTGTTAGCATTAAAAAAGTAAAACGAGTTATAACTTATAAAATTGAAGAGAATTTACTTTAAGTTAAAATATGAAACAATTCTAGAATATACCGCAACTTTCTACTCTATTAAAGCGGTATGTTTTAATAGCAATCTGATAAAAATCATTTTCTGAAACCGCTACGCTAACATGTTCTTTGATCTGACTTGAGTGCGATTGCTTTAATATTTTTTTGCGTAACATATTACACGTAGTTGCCAGATTTAAGACAAGTAAGCACATCGTACTATTCTCAGTTGTGAAAAAGAATGAATTTTCTGGGCGAATTATTGGTCATAACTTATAATTACTATTTAACTATTACTTGATGACCTTTACAACGTACATTTATTCCGACCCCCCAAAAATAATGGGCCCGGCTTCAAATAGACGTTTACAGCGAATGTTGAGTACCATGTGGCCCGGCTTCATATACAGGTTGTTAGCGAACGTTAAGAACCATCTCAAGCTATATATAAATGAGTATATAAATAGATAGATATATATATATATATATAGATTACAGATATATAGAGAGTATATAAATAGATCGATGAGTTGGTGTTTTCTTTTAATTAAAATATGCGAATTAAAAGTTTATTGTTGTAAGCATTTATAGAAAGAGTGTACATGTAGTAAGAGACATTGTTGAGATAATTATTCTTGGCAGATATTGAAGTGTGTGTTTTGTTTACAAATATTGGCGATCACGTGACTTGATTTTGGCGCGTGGATGTGACCTATATATGATTTTTCTTTGTTTAAAAATCTTTCTGATGTTGAAATTGTTCACGGTTCTAGTGGGTTTCTGTTTAACAAGGAGAAGGTGATTTCGTGTCTATAAAGTAAATAATGATTGTATAACCATTTTTCTAGGTCTTTTTCTGTTGTTTGGTTTGAGGTGGTATTGCAGTGTGACTCACACCCGCCCCCAAACCCCAACCACCTGGTTTACGGGATCAAGATGTTGTGTCTGAATATAGATAGTTAGTATAGATTTTCATCCTGAAAGTACCAAAAAAACAAAATTACCATGTACGTGGTAGGACAATTTTGAAGGGTACTGTAGAGTTTGTATAGAGCAAATTCATTGTAATGTGGTTAGTGCTATGATAATTTTTAACTTCCTGGGAACTCCTTCATGAAAATAAATTTTTTGAGTAACTGTCCACAAAGTGCAAGGTCTAACATTATCTTCAGCTGCTGTTGATATCGGGAAAACGATATTACAAGGAGGATTGGCTTTAATAGCTTTCAGTAGAGTATCTACTTAAGAAAATCTACAATGACAATACTGAAAAATCTGTTACATTTACGAAATTTTGAGTGCTCTTAACGATCCACTAAGCTTCTCCTTGTTCGGCCATCGATTAAAAAGAAATTTATCAAACTAAACAAAATTAACATTCGTTTGGGCAAAATTTCATTGAAAGCCATTTTGCCTTTATTGAAATTTTGGTACTTTTTATCGATAAAAGTGGAAAGAGGATTGTAGTGAATCCTTAAAATGTGATAATTTACTTTGTATCCTAAAATGAATACATATCTATACATATAGTTCTGGCAATTCTTCATCATAATACATGTTACCATAGCAACTTATCTCTTCCATTATTTTCCGGCTAGTTATCATTTTATTCAAAAGGAAAGCTGTTCAATTCGTTTGTTTTCAAATCATTCACTACATTTACTGAAAACTTGTAAATGTTCAGTAAACAAATTACAACATAAACCCCAGGCCATACCATTTCCGATATATTTCATTTCAAACCTCACTTCTTGTATACAACGCGTTCCACAACTACATGTAATACACACGCACATCTTTCAACGTTCAATACCCTTTGCTAATAAAAGACAACAATATATTATCACTTAATTCTTTCTTATTTTAAAAACAATCCATCACCTGCATGAACTCTTACACCCACCATCTATCTTCTTTTAAATGTCGTCCACATAGAACACATTTGTGATATACTTTTTTGTTATAAAAGAAACGAATTTCAAAATGTCTTGGTTTTGTTTATTCTTATAAAATAATGTATTAGATGATATGTCTATTGCTGAAAAGAATAAAATTTATTTAATGAAGATTTCAAGACTTTAATAGCGAACTCATTGTTTATATCGCATAGCATATTATATGTAGTGACCAGATTTAAGAGACGGGTAAACATTTCAATTACTGAAAGAGCTGGGATAAATTTCCATTATCTTAAAATTCACAAATATAACAATAGTTTAAGCTAGTAGATTGTTTTTCTTAATTTTAAGCTTTACAGTGAAAGTAAAACATCGTTTTCTTTAATACAGTTCCACTTACTTTCACTTTCATTTTGGATAGGTTGATACATTGTGTCTGTATTGTTTCTGAATAATCAACCTAGCCAATGACAAGTACTGGAGTGTGCCTCATTTCAACGTTTTTCGACTTTAAAGAATATCAAAGATCTAAACGTCACAGAAATAATCGTTTCAAACAGTGTTATCTAATTGTTTAAACATCCCACTAGATACCTCTTCACCCTGTTAGATGCCTATCTGGTATAAATAGCTACCAATCGAAATAGTTTATTTCATATTTCCCGCTGCATAATAATATAATACGAGTATTATTTACAACACTTCATTGGTTAATAGATTAGGTCAAAAGCAAGCTTAGACAGCTACGCCGAAAAAAGTGAAATATGCATATCAGGAATTGTTACATTAAGAAGACACATCATCTTCACAGAGCCAAGAAGAAGAGAAAGAGAGAGCATGGTATATCAAATTATCAGTTTCGAAACAGACACCACAAACAATTAACAAAAATGAGAACTCGAGGGGTTACCGCCTTGTAACGGACAGTGGCAAAACATTTCGCAACATCGGGTTGAAACCAAGTTCTAGTGTGCATCAAACTCATACTTGCCCCAACAGGTTATATACAAACAAGTAAAAGTTGTCTTGGTGAAATAACTCAAACCCACCTTCAACCCAACAATGATGCATGCAAAAGCACACAAACATATAAAACATAAAAAGCTAATAGCATTGCAAAGTAAAAGGGCGGGTACTCAATGATCTTACAGAGACCAGAGCCCCTGGAGTGAAGTCAACAAGAACACGATGACATGGATAAAAAGATCAGATCGAGCTTCCAGTTTAAGCTTTGCACATGGTAAAACAACATACATGCAAATCTTATTTGAAGAATATTGAACAAAACATGAAACATAAAAATCAACAACAAAAAATCGACTGAATGCTGAAATTTGAACACATTAACTAACAACATTTTTTAGAGGAAACACACCGTAAAATCTGGTCGATAACTATAGTAAATGCAATGATATATAATTTTGATTTAAGTTGTTGCATACTTTGTCTACTTGACTGTTTTACCCATTTCAGTGTTTTGTGAACAATAACACCGATAAAAGCTTTTTAGCAGTAATGTCATACAATATCGTCGTAAGTGACCTTGAAAAATATTATAACTGTTCAAGATAGACTCATCGAATTTGGTGCACATGCAGTTCTAAATGAGAGCATAAAAACGCATCAAATTGCATAATGTCATTCAATGTAACCACCAGTGAAATCAGAATTTGTGAGCATAGTATTGTATTCTCACTAATATTTATTATCTACTGATTGAAGCACTTTCAAACTGCAGAAAAAAAAGAAATCATACTGAACACTCGCACAAACGAATTTAATTGGTTGGAATTATATGACGTCAAATCATGTGCTCAAGAATTTCATGAATCCAGTGAATGGATCTCTTTGAAACTTTACAGACTTGAAGAACTCATACTAAACATTTTAAATAAATTTGTTCAAATTTAATGGCGTAAATGTTTTTAACCTTCTTTCCGGTCTTTGACCGATGATTCTGTTAAGAACTACAAAACCAACCTTACTCAGATTATCAAAATAGATGAAAAGGGAGCTTTGGAAGTCACAAAACACGATAAAAAGCAAAGCAACATCATTTTATTGTATTAAGGCAGACACCTATGAAACTATGCCGGATTGTTCGATGAACTGAATTGACGATTATTTATTATCAAACAATTCTATTCAAACAACAAACTTTCTAACTGAATGGATTCCCGACTGACTTCATGATTGTGGTATTAAGATACATACTAGTGAGATAAGAAACCAACCAACAAACCCTCAGACATTAATCTTAGCAGCAGACAGGGCATTATAGCCGACTGCCTTACATCTAACATTATACGTAACATTTTATACGAACTGTAATTTAAGCAATAGCTACTGCGAACAAATATAGGAACTGGTTGGGATAGAGTTATCGAACGGAGCAATTTATGAGGACCAAAATGCATATAGCCTGCTCATGTTTCGAGTTGGCTTAGCGTTACGACGCGTCCTCATATTTTCCGCGTGTCAACATCCCCTAAGATATTATAAAGAAATTAAAACGGCCGAATATGTACATGTACACATTATGTTTGTGTGTTTACAGTACCTTAAAATATTTACTTCAGACTTGATAGTTTTTCGATTATGAACGAAACTTGAATAAAGAGCTTAAAGAGATTTCAACATTTACTTGGAAATCAGTTTTACAGTCTAACGTTGTCTAGAGTGACCGCACTACGCCAATTGACAGCATAATCATGTGTTTGGTTGAGTATATAGGATACAGTGTGCCTTATGTAGATATCTGTACGTGTTATCTGTATGATTTCAATACTTACATTAGTAATTGGCTTGCTGATTTTTGCCTGTAAACGTTGTTTGTAGGTGTTTGTTTTCGTATATTAGAAAACCCTTAAGACATAAATCTTTGGCTGGAAAAGTATACAGCAGACGTAACAGTTACATGTAACCACAAAAAGACGGTAAGTAGCAAAACAATTAACCTCCATTACAGGTGTTACTAGTGTAACTAATAGTATAAACACACGAAGATATTGTCAAATTATGTGTCTACATAACAAAACAATACATTTCGAAAGAACTGAAGGACCCATTAAGAGGCTAGAAGAGTAAGAGAGCAACATAATGGTATACACATGTACTATTACTGATACTGATAAAAATAAAAGTTCGTACTTCCTAGTTCATCTCTTAAACAGATGTTATAGTTAATAAAGAATCAAGAGTTTTTAATTGTAAAAATGTATACCTTTAAAATGTTATGGTCTGAAAATTGTTATTTGTCTTAACAAAGAGGTTTCACAGCATATCAGAAAATACCTACAAACATTGAACTTTGAAAGCAGCCGGCAAATATATTTGGCCGCTGTAATTTCCCGACGAACTGCACAAATCAATAGGATTATGGTAGAGAAAAATGGACACAAACATAAGTATTTTAAGCAAAAAGATGAGAGTTTCTTATATTGATAACGTTTATTAAATCATGCCACCACTGCAAAATAATTTATTATAAATGTTTGTTAAACACCAATAAATCATTTAGTTATCAGTTAAAATATCAAAACATTATACGGACGTTTTTACAATTAATGTTCGGAATCCTTTGATTTAGACTGCGATAAGCAAAGATAAAGAAAAGATTTATTTGCCTGTTGTTTTAAACTGATCTTAATATACGGAATTCCGTTAGGGCCATCGCCTATTAATGAAATAGTCCGAAACGCGAAAACACGAAATCACGAAAGTACGATGACGAAAACGCGAAAGTACGATGACAAAAACGCGAAAGTACGATGACGAAAATGCGAAAGTACGATGACGAAAACGCGAAAACTCGAAATCACGAAGGTACGATGACGAAAACGCGAAATTACGATGACGAAAACACGAGAACACGATGACGAAGACACGAAAACACGAAAATGATAATGATAAAATTTCACGTTTTCATCATCGTACTTTCGCGTTTTCGTCATCATATTTTCGCGATTTCGTGTTTTCGCGTTTTCGTCATTGTACTTTCGCGTTTTCGTCATCGTACTTTCGTGATTTCGTGTTTTCGCGTTTCGGACTATTTAATGGAGAATCTCTGTATGCGCATGTGCACCGGAAGGCGAATTGCGAAAACGCGAAAGAAAGATGACAAAAACACGAAATCGCGAAAAAACGAAAACTCGAAAGTACGAAGACGAAAACGCGAAAACACGAAAGTACGATGACGAAAACGCGAAAGTACGATGACGAAAACGCGAAATTATATCGCATTTTCATCGTCGCGTTTTCGCGTTTTCGCATTTTCGTCATCGTACTTTCGTGATTTCGTGTTTTCGCGTTTCGGACTATTTCATTAATAGGCGATGGCCCTAACGGAATTCCGTATTTATAGGCAGTATGAGTTTAACAGTTCTTTTTTCATTGTCGATCTTTCCTTTCGTAATAAATTATAAGCATATTGAGCGATTGAATATCAATGATTTTTCCTCGTTTCAATGCAAACCTGTTATTGGAAAAAATGGTTGCGTTAGTTTCTTTAAACAGCTTTAAAAATGGATTTTAATCTCATAATATTTGATAAGGAGAAGTTGAATTGTTTGTGAATACGACTATATGTGAACATCGTTACTTGAAAATACTTACTGATAAACTATTTTCTCTTAAAGAAATGAACAACAACAAAGTCAAAGAACAATTTTTGTTTAAAAACAAAGTGCTAACAGCAAATACACAAATATTAAATGGTGATATTGATTGATATTACTACATGTATGCCTTCCTTTATCAATTTCCCGGTCATGTGCCGAAGTCGAAATTTCGTTAAACCACGCGGTATTTATTCGGTGATTCTTTAACTTTTCTGACCGATAGTTTAAGCGATTTAAAAGAATTAGTGAGTAAATTTTACTAAAAAAATTTTCTAAGCGTTATTCGTCTGTAATGTTTGGTATCGTTTGCATTTCTATGTTTGGTATGTTTTCCAGTCCTCCAGTGTGTTCATATAATCAAGTAGTTCTAAAACCTATGGTGGTGATTAAGGTTACAATGCTGCAGGGGAGTGGTTGATGTCACGCGGTGAGGTCATAATTTGAATTCTGCATAATTTGTACATTCGCCTGACTCATTGTGTTCATTGGTTATTTATACACTTACACGTTAGTAAGCTGTCTTTTATTTAATCGTTTTTCGTTTATTCCGCCATTTCATTGCCCGCCAGCAAAACCGGTTTTGCTGCCCTGGTCACTTTTTCAGACAATGGCAAAATCGTTTTACGCGTTTATGTCCTGTTTTCACACATACACTACTTCAAAGTTCTAAGTGCACGAATAAAAACAGGATGTTTTATAATAAATTTAAAGTTGTACCAGTTAGGAGCATTTTGACGAAACTTTCGTGGTCTTCAGTGGTCTAACGTTCAAAAGTTTTAAAATGTTGGTGTGTGTTTAAGATTGTCCGGTGTGTGTGAACATGTGAAAAACAAAATGGTTTGTAAAAAAATCAATTTCGATTGATGCCTGGGGATAACGCTAAAAAAACTATGCCGACGAAGATGACGTAAAACGGAAAATTCGATTACAATATTTCAAAACATTGTGGCCGGTTTTCATACGAGAAACAGAACATAATTTACCTATTTTCCTTTTTTCAACAGCATAATTCAAAGTTGCTATACAGATGTTATTTTCACTGTTCCTAAATGGATTTAAAGTACATGCATAGACTTTATTCCATCTTGGAAATACAGCCTTTTCTGAGCATTTTATTAACTTGTTTTCGAGGGAAAATATTAAATTTAGACATATTGAATGTCCATATAACTTGTTTTCCGTGAAGAAGTTAATGAATGTTGTTTGTATTTCATTCGATTTTGTTATCTGTACACGAACATAAAATGATTTTACTTCATTGAATTCCACAAAGTGAAGTTATCGTTCAATGCAATCATGTTATTTAAGGTTTAATTTGCTAGATCAACTCTCAATATCTTTTATAAAAGTAATATTATAATATAATCAGAGATTCAGAACGTACGTCTGTTCCGGAAATATCATATGGCAATCATCATTGCGAGAGTATGTAACCTCGTAATAAAATACTTCATTTGTCAGCCGCAGTACGCGATCTTCTTGCATTTCAATTTCGTTATCTAATTAGGCGGAATTTATCAATATGTTGGTGACTGCTGAATAGTGTATGTATTTGTCTTTGCTTATGAAAACAAACTATAAAAATACTTTTATGATCCCTCCAGGAAAAAGACAGGGTAAGGTATGAGAATCTTTAAATTCATTTCAAAAAACATATCTAAATGCGTTTAAGCGTAGTCAGTCTCTCACAACCTTATGTTAGGTTAGCTAAATGTCCTATTAACAGACCTAAACAAGGGACTTACAACAAATGAAGTATAATTACATCAGACAGACATTCGCTGAGCAACTTGAGTCATTGGACTGTAGATGTTTCCAGAAGAGTGGGTGTTTGGATATAATGCAAATTATCAGTTATTTTACTAGCATGCTGTTGCATCATTTCACATTTAACAACAGTTAAATTCTGTTTTTAGGTTTTGGTATATTTGTAGTATGCACTTTAGATTGCGTAACGTAAACGTTTCTTGACTAATATATATGGAATATTATAACAGTATGCATTCTGTAAGCTGTTATTATTCGAATTGTGTATGTTAACAATATCACGCGAGACCGAAGGTCGAGCGTGATGTAGTTTACATACGCAACGAGAAATAACCTACAGACTTATAACCTAACGAGGAACCTACAGACTGCATACTATCATAATATTCCTTTTATTATATACCCTTCTCGATAAAAAAAACCCAACTAAATGACACAATTAGCCAAGAACGTGGTTTACAAAATAGTAGAAATTAAATAGTAACACGATAGTAAATTTTTGAATGGCGTAGAAAATTTATGAATGGCGTAAAAATATCGTAATGGTTGTAAAACTGAGACGGAAATTTCCTTATTTGGAGTTCGTGCCGGGAAATTACGACAACAAAGTGGGAGCAGAAAACATTTCATCATTGAGCATTTAGAAGGGGAACAATAATCGGGGGAGCAGAAAACGATTCCGCATTGATCATTTAGAATGGGAACAATAAGCGGGGGAGCAGAAAACAATTCCGCATTGAGCATTAAGGAGTGGAACAAAAAACGGGAACGGGGGGTGGCAGAAAATAATTCCGCATAGAGCATTAAGGAGCATGCCCAGATGATGCAGAGAGTGCCTAAACGCCCGATAATGATACATTAATTACTGATACTGACCATCAAACGTTTTCAGGGCTAGTTCTGCCTTTGCAGACATTGCTTGTTCTCCTATAAGACCACCACTTCAAAGTTAATTCGATAGTGTTCATATTCTGGACACTGTCAATGTTCAGGATTACAGGATGGCGATCAAAATACCGATATTTTTGTAAAAATAAAGATTGTGTTATTTTCTGTAAAAATATTCATAAATAAACTGATCTGGTGTGGTATTTATAATATCATATAGGCGCCCCTTTAATTATTTAGAGCAGTATATATTTTTACATGTATCATGCTTAACGGGTTTTAAAAGTTTTAATTGATAACAGCACGGTCTTAATGTACGAACGGCATTAACAACGACCAGAAATGTACTTCAACCTACTTCACGTTTCAACTTATACGCGTATGTTTTGTTGTTACATGAACAAACCTTTAAAAAGAAAAAAATATTTCATTATTATCACTTCAAACATCAGCGATTTTCATATACATGTAATAATGTTTGTACTATGATACTTTTTATTGGTTCTAATTAGTAATTTCACGCTATTTAAATTCAAAGCTTCAATCTAAATTAGCGATTGCAATATTTATTTTTAGAAATCATACAATGGGAATTTATATTCATTGAAAAATTGAGTGTTAATTCTTTCATGATGTTCATTAAAAAGAGCAACATCAATAGAACTATTCGTTTTTGAACATCTGCAAATACGTTTTATTATAACTCATTAAAATTTAATCTTTTCAAGCATAGTATTTTAAAATACAGCATACAGCTGTCTCGGGTACATATAATTTAAAGATGATATCCAGCAGATTAGATAAAATGCGTGGGAAGTTATTTCAGTGCCAAGCATTATCACGCAATAGCGATTTTCAGCGTTAAGATTGACAGTTGATTCGTACTATGTAAGACATAGGAAATATGCGTGATATTTGCTTTAAAACACTGTTTCCGAAAACATTTTCCCCAGCACTGTATATCTTAAAGAGGCTTAAATTAACTTTATAAAGGTTCCACTCCTCCATGCACGTTCATCGACAAATATTAAAAATATCAAAATCTATGTTACGGCATAATGCTGTTCAATAAATGTAATCCCAAATCCTCGTTATAGGTATATATTCATTTTACGTTTATAAAGAACAGTTAGAACAGTAAAGAAAAAAGCTAGACCTAAAAATTCCCTAAAATTCTATCTAAAGTTAATTTACAAAGAAACTAAGCAATAGAAAACATTATTTTAAATGTCCGCATGAGTGTAATGATAAATTTGACAAGAAAATATTGTGTAATTTGTAAAGAACTTTCGACTTCGAAAAAAGATTCAAGGTCTGTCACCGGTTTACCGACAAGGAAGCGACCAGGAAATTGAAGGTCAAACACACTTTTACTAATATCCCATATAGTTTATTTATGTAGGTCACGAGGACACAATATATTGCTGTCAGTATCATATTACTCACTGTGGGATTTTAAAATGATCTTTTGTGTTGTTTAGTTTTTGTGAATTTGTGTAAATAGAAGTTTAGGGAAATTTAAGATCTCGTTATTTTTCTTCACTGTTCTAACGTGTCATACCAAATGAAAACAAAGATATATTAGTTACATTCATTTGTGCTAAGTTTCATTTAACGGCAATTTGCCTATATTTAGATTTTTATAATTTTCTTTTTAATTGATGAACGTGCAAGGAGGAGTGTAGTGGGTCCTTAATTCAGATCTCTGCTAAGAAAGATAGATTTCTTATACAAGCTTTCAATCTTAAATTGAACTCCACAAAAATTAGAGAAACATTAAAAAAGATATACGTAAATAGCAACAATAGCAAGAGACATTACATCATTGTCACTTTTCGATGTAGCCCCAACGATAAACAATGCACTTCAAATGACGCTTTTTCTACCAGTCAAACATGTTTACATACCCATTTTGTTATAGCTCAGAAACAAATCGACGTATATCACATGCTAGATCCTCAAATGAATCGAATCTATGTCACTTCAATGCAGACTTCACTCTCGGCAAAACTCGGCAATCCGTCGAAGACAGATCATGCGGATAAGAGGAATGATCGAGTGTCTCAAAACCTATTACATACATGTAGATGTAGACGATGCATGTATATTTCAAGCAATGTATTATTTGTCAAATTCTTACCTAATCTGATAGATTTTTGGACGAATTTGCATAGGCCTGGTTTTACCATAGAAAACCTTGGAAATTACAACAATGTGCGCCTATCTTGCAGAACTAAAGATGATTCTCAAATAAATATCAATTTCGAGCTTTTAAATTGTATCTTGCTGTGTGTTTATTAAAAAACTAAAAAAAAATGCAAAAACAAGAACAGTAACTGTGCTTTTCAAAATGTTTGTCTTGTTAAGAGATTGTACTGAATGTTGTTTAATCATCTCAATAATATTAATTCCGTACACTCACCCAAAGTTCTAATAGGTCATCAAATACATTCGTTTACAATGCATCATTGTTTCGTTCTTCCCTATGTCAAAAAAGTGATAAAAACTGGGTCACATTTAAATAAAAAAATTAATGTTTATTTATGTTAATGGATCGTTTTCTTAAATCAATTCAATATCATTTACATTTACCCCAGGCACACAGTTAGAACATTTTAATTGAAAGCGATGTACCATTAATTACAAAACTTGATACTAACGGATTTATAACACGAAAAGTGGAGCTTATTTTATTCTATTCAATTAATATCATCATTGCTTATATAATTGAAATCATTCTGGACAAGTAAAACTTACGCGGCAAACCGATAATCTGAGAAATATATTCGTTATTAATTTATGTCATCGATCACTTCCTTTTTTCTGTCATCGTGATCTTGTCGAATATGTTTCTTATGCAATAGTCCCTGACAAGTCGTCAGGAAACGTTCTGCATTGCATGGCAATATTTTTCTGATGCTTGTATATGTTAGTTGTGTAAATTCGTTTCCATTTAACACTACCTTGTGGTAGTCACGGGCAAGTGGTTCGTTTCTACATCCTTCAAGCTATTTTAAGCACGCAGTGTTCAAAGGTGACGACTTCTAATTTTTATGGCGTGTTTACGTTTGTCACAAACCGCTGTGTTCGTTCTATGTTTATTGTTTAGGATGTCTGTTAATTAATTAGACATGGAATTCTAACCACTTCACAGACTAAATGGGAAGCATGTGTTTACCGAGCGAGCGGCGCGTGCTTTCCTATACGGTTGTGATCAATTGCTGTTGATGATTTATCTTGTTATCGTTTCTTTCGAAAATTTATGTTTGTTTTCGAGATTGTTTGGCGAATCATTGTTTCCTAGTTTGTTTTTTCTGATGTATATCTTTGGTGTGTTTGCAATAAGTATTCGTAATATCTAAAAAACAAAGTATTACTTTGATAAAATCTATAACGTCATAATGTAAAGATATTTGACGCCGAACTTAAAATGTAAATCAATACACAAGAGAAACCTATACTTCAGATCAATGAAGACGTTCCAGACGAAGAACATTAAATAACGAGTGATTGATTATCTTTTATACATAATAAGTTTTATGACGACTCTCTTTACAGTTATAGAAGATGCTGAGGGACATCTAAGTGATGTTAGTGTTGTTCTACATTAAGAACATTTATTTGAAAATAAAGTTGAAACCAAACTCACACTTGTTACATGCCAAGTCATTTGACCAGTGTTGGACAGCGGTCGCTTATTCAAAATTTATTCGCCGCTGCTGTAATTTGGGGATAAGTGAATATATACAAGAATGTGTTTATCTCGATGATCTGTTTAATATAAAACTGTGGAAAAGGCAAAACGGAAATATGAAAATAAGTAAAAGCTTCGGAAAAATCTAGTGAACACAATTAAGAACAGTTTAAATTAAATAAACAAAAAAACTATCGTCCATATTACCGATTATTTAAATACATGTACCATGCTTTCTTATCCTCTCTACTTTTTGGCTGTGTTTATAAAACGGACAATTTCAAAATGAAAACAAATAGATGAAAAGGGAACTTTGAAAGCCGTCGAACACGATAAAATATGATGTTCATGGGCAGTCATGGAAATGCATATTACTGCCCACTCCGCCTAGCCCCGGGTTCAGCGCAAATCAATATTTACACCAATAAACAGTACAATTAATTAATTAAAAAGTGATTCCGAGTGGTTAACGCCATAGAATGGTCAGTGGAAAATATTTTGAAAAGTGGCAATCAAATAAGTATTAACAGGTTTTAAAGTAAAGAAACAAGTACAAGCTGTCGTGGTGATTTAGCTCCAACCCACCTATCAACGCGACAAAAAAGGCATGCAATTTCCACAACTTACTGAAAAATTCTAAATTTTATCTTTAAATTTTAGCTAATCAGCAATATAGAGATAACGGCGTCCCCCACGGCCCCCCCCCCCCCCCCCCCACACACACACCAAAAAAAAAGTTGATCATCACCTCGTGACACCGCAAACCGAATATTTACTGATTAAAGTACTGATTTTATGTAAGGGGGGGACAATTTACGGCCGTAAATTTATTTACACTTATGTAAATAGTAAGGTTTTTGAAAATAAACACACTGCTAATATAGCGCAACTGTAAATTTCAAATAATACTGCCCCTACCGGTAGCGAACGCGCACGGCGTCAGCAGAACACCTAGCCATGCTATGTCAATTACGCTACATTTTTAGCTTACCGGGACAAACCCAAAAAGCAAAATGGTTGATTGGATAACCTTAAGCTTGTCTTAAGCTTGAAGAAGCATGCAGATTGAAACAGTTAAAATTTATTTAAGTCATGAAAAGCAAAAATGAACCACCCCTACTTGCGAGCGAACCCGCACCTTCACAGCGAGAGCGCCTAGTCATGCAATTTCGATAACGCTAAAAGAATCCGATTTCGGCAACCCCGAAAAAGGTTGATCTGATAGCCCTGGCAAACGTTATTATCACAGCATGACATCGGTAACAGATTTTTCAACTGATTACAGTACTGACTATATGTCCGGATGGGGGGGGGCACTGCGAAAATAGCGCTAATGGACATTTCAAATGATATTGCCTCTACTGGAGAGCGAACCCGCACTGTCAGGGCGACAGCGCCTATCCATGCAAGTCCGACGACACTACCGACTGAGCTAGCCGGGACAACCCCCAAAAAGGTTGATCGCATTAAGTGGCTAACGGGGCGTTAAAAGTTATCATCACTGCATGTTTGCCTGTTTGAGATTGAAAATAAACAAAAGTAAAACAGTAAAACAAAACGGGTTGGTTCATTTGAGAGGGACATCACCAACCACCCACCCCTGAAGTAATGTCTGTCGAACCTAGATTAGGAATAGAATAAACAAAAATGTAAACTTTTTGGTTGGAATATATGGTACTACAATAGTCCCCGATCCAACCCACCCTTTAAGACTTTTGTCAGTGTTATTTTACTCAGAGAGAAACATAAAGAAAAAAATTAGTACCATCCCAAAACTATTTCAATCCTGAGGCAAGTTTTGTCAGTCAGATACCCACCCCTTGCCTCCTCCAGCCATGAAAGATTTTTTACTTTACGCATTAACACTTTTTGAATAGTGTCCATCAACCTTTATTCTCCATTTCCCATTAGAAGATTTTATCAACTCTTCTTATTATATTACAAAGCTTTATACAAATAAGGTACAAAAGATTATTAAAGAAATAAAAATAATACTCGTGTTGGCTTCCACTTGCCTAAAGCAATGTATGTCGTTTTGCGCTTTTGTTTATAAATTGAAGATGTAATTAAATAATAATTTTTGGTTGCGCTAGGATTATTACTAACCCCCACCATGGTCCACCCCTGAAGAAATTTCTATCGGGTCAAGGTTTTTACACCAACATTAAGGTTTTCAATTTTTTAATCGTGGATGAACTCCTCACAAAATCACTGCAAAGGTATGCTCTGGAAACTAAATTAGGTCTTGAACTATATGTGTGACCTTGCCCTTTGAGGTATGGCTATGGTACTATATGTGTGACCTTGCCCTTTGAGGTATGGCTATGGTACTATATGTGTGACCTTGCCCTTTGAGGTATGGCTATGGTACTATATGTGTGACCTTGCTCTTTGAGGTATGGCTATTGTACTAAATGTGTGACCTTGCCCTTTGAGGTATGGCTATGGTACTATATGTGTGACCTTGCCCTTTGAGGTATGGCTATGGTACTATATGTGTGACCTTGCCCTTTGATGTATGGCTATGGTACTATATGTGTGACCTTGCCCTTTGAGGTATGGCTATGGTTCTTGGATGAAGCACGATTTGCCCAAGGATATAAAACTGAGCATGGAAACCAGTCTCAAATCTCAAGCAACTGATTGGCTGAAATGGCGACCAGTCGCCATTTCAGCCAATCAGATGCTTGAGATTTCCAATCTCAGCTTTATAACCTTCAGCCCTGTTCATTGAGGGGAACATTTCTTTGTTAAGTAAAGGTGAAGTACATTCTTCAGTTGCTCAACAATGCTCCAAACAACACATCTTTAACTTACTTAACTTTGAAACCCTAGGTTTGATATTTTCCTTTTGGGTAGGGTCATGATTCTCAGACGCAACAGTGTCATTCTGAGGTGACGTTTTGTTGAAATGTTATGTTTCAGAGCTAATCCGTGAATGGTAACTTACAAAAATGGACTTGAGTCATCCTATTTTTTTTTTTAATTTAAGGTAGCTCTATCACAAAACAATACATAAATTTCGTATATACTACTCAAAATTTGATAGGGATCGCTTTCCGTGTTATCCCGAGTTTTTGACCCTTCCAAGTTTCAACCGCTCTACTGCTTCATTCGTTTGTCGGCTCATTCCTATTTTGGTATAAATCTGATGAAAAATGAACACATTTTCAGAACCCCAGCAATTATTTTAACGTTTTAACCTTATGATAGGAACAGACACAATCTTAAAAGTGATCCTTATCAAATTTTGAGTAGTATATAACATAACTGAGTACAAAAAAAGAAATATTTTAACGTAGTTAACTAAAGAAATTATGATTTGAAAACGACTACTCACTATATTAAGATTTGACCACCAAGAGCAAAGAGACATACTGTAAAATGAAATGATGTCGTTTTTCTTAACATTATTATAATTTATCTGAAAGATGTTTACCTTATGAGATGAATAGAATGTAACACTACATTGATGTCTGCATTTTATTTGTCAATTAAGTAGTGTACAACCCAAAGCGGACGATCGAATTTTTCTCGAAAAATATTCTGCTTGCTTTTGAATTAATTCCTCAAGCACATTTTTCGAGTTGTTGCTCTAGGTGAACAATTACTGCTTTTTGGTAGTAAGAATATCATGTAAGCCGTTCTCGCCACGCCTTAAGCACTCGAGGCGGAGATAGTGCAAGTGCAATCCGGAGCCGGCAACAATTTCTGTTGTGGGTCTTTTGCATACACAACACAGCAGATGGAAAAAAATATGAGCTTGTTCAACACTTTCACTCAAATCCATAAGCGATAACTGGACATTTTTTGTAAACGATCTTTTTATCAATATTTTATAAATAAAAGAACTAGAACTTGAAACAAAAATGTTTAATTTATTTTTCATCACTACATGACACCGCAAACCAATTATTAAAAAATAAACTAAAAAATGCTAAACGTTGGTGAGGTGAAATACATATAAGTGAAAATTTTAATCGTGTTTAGTATTGTTTTTACTTCTTTTTAAAACAATACTCACAGAATTCTTCGAATTGCTTTAGTTTTACTACTATTCCTGCGCTTTAAAATGTTTTCATTTTCTTTAGTATTATTGCGATGATTTAAAAAGCATAATTATGTTGATTTCTGCTTAGTTTACGGATAAATTTGAAAATTGTTTGTAAATATTCACAATAACTTTATACCAAACCAGAGCAAGCTTACAGCAAAACAGTGCTTTATACCAAACCAGAGCAAGCTTACAGCAAAACAGTGCTTTATACAAAACCAGAGCAAGCTTACAGCAAAACAGTGCTTTATACCAAACCAGAGCAAGCTTACAGCAAAACAGTGCTTTATACCAAACCAGAGCAAGCTTACAGCTAAACAGTGCTTTATACCAAACCAGAGCAAGCATACAGCAAAACAGTACTTTATACCAAACCAGAGCAAGCTTACAGCAAAACAGTGCTTTATACCAAACCAGAGCAAGCTTACAGCAAAACAGTGCTTTATACCAAACCAGAGCAAGCCTACAGCAAAACAGTGCTTTATACCAAACCAGAGCAAGCCTACAGCAAAACAGTGCTTTATACCAAACCAGAGCAAGCTTACAGCAAAACAGTGCTTTATACCAAACCAGAGCAAGCTTACAGCAAAACAGTGCTTTATACCAAACCAGAGCAAGCTTACAGCAAAACAGTACTTTATACCAAACCAGAGCAAGCTTACAGCGAAACAGTGCTTTATACCAATCCAGAGCAAGCTTACAGCAAAACAGTGCTTTATACCAAACCAGAGCAAGCTTACAGCAAAACAGTACTTTATACCAAACCAGAGCAAGCTTACAGCAAAACAGTGCTTTATACCAAACCAGAGCAAGCTTACAGCAAAACAGTGCTTTATACCAAACCAGAGCAAGCTTACAGCAAAACAGTGCTTTATACCAAACCAGAGCAAGCTTACAGCAAAACAGTGCTTTATACCAAACCAAAGCAAGCTTACAGCAAAACAGTGCTACAAACACAAAATGGGGTTTACTATTATACAAGCTTCTGCACTCCTTCGCCTTTACAAAGATCTGTTGTGCTTTTCTGTTCTTAAGGTGGAACGCGACGCTGTGAATTTTCGAAATTCTTCATCAAATTTGGTATGGTATTTATTGACGATGACTCCAACATAAATCCGCAAACCGTTTTTCTATAAATCAAACAGTTGTTTAGATATTTACCTTCAAAGTGTGTAACACTGAGTAAGGCTTGCAACTTCATAAAGTTGATATCGTCAGCTTCATCATCAACTTTCTGTAAACTACCTCCCTTTCAATAAAAGAAAGTTTTAATTTTGAACTTATTTAAAGTAAATGGTGTAAAGTGTTAGTGAATGGTAATGGCTTTTAATTTAAGAAAACAATCAATGAAGGTTAAACTGACATTAAAAAATTGATTCCAAGACAACGAAGTCTTTTCACAACCTTTCTTGACATACAGAAGAAACGAAACTAGAATGCATTGTAAACTCATACAAATGACGAACAACAAATTCAGAACCTTGCTTTAGAGTATTGTGACTAGCTGAAACACAGCACAAGCGGTTTTCACAGATAGTTTCTCAAAGATATAGTTATTTCTGAACGAAGGTGTTTGTCGGTATTTAAAAGTATAAATCTTTTCAAAATATGAGAACAATTTATAACAATATCGTGCCCTTTGTGCTATTTTAATCCATTAATATAGGATTGAAAGTTTTGTTTAACTAAGTTAAATTTAATGTAATAATTGTGAAAAGCCAGTCAGTCTCCTGGGTCTTACATAAAACCCAGAGTGCCGTATTATCAAACACTTACGACGCTGTCTTATCGTAACTTTTGTCGTAGGACGGTTTTACTAAAATTTAGGTGCGAGCAACGTAAGAAATATTTCTTTTGTTTTTTTTTCTTTAGACATCTACATGAAACGGCACCCTGGACTAGAAAGTACTATTATTGGACAATTATCAATTACAATCAGCCAAAGTAAGACATATGTATTATCTGAAGACATTTTCATGAAACGGCACACAGGTCTCTTACAACTAGTAAAATATTGGACTGGTATACAGCAAACCTAAATTAAGTGAAATGTGAAACATAATTATGTTTCAAGGCGTATTTTAAATTGATGCAACAACTCTCATTTTCATTTTAATAGGAATTAAACATTTAACTACTGAGTTAAAAGGCTACAAATACACTAAACACCGAAACACGCCAATCTCTCTCTCTTTCTCTCTCTCTCTCTCTCTCTCTCTCTCTCTCTCTCTCTCTCTCTCTCTCTCTAAAGAGATGTTCATTATATGTAATTTAATTCATTACCTCCAGTCAGATATTTAATTATATATACTTTCGTGACGGACCTTAATCCTGGTACATTAAGGTGTCCGCTGGGCAAATGTATCGTCTGTTCTCTATAGCAACGACCTGTGGGATATAGCCTATTAGTGAATCGTCTGCGTGAATATTTAGAAGAATGTAATAGGATTGGTTATATGTAGGTTTAAGTTTAAGAAAGTCTCAAATAAGTAACAACAAGCGACAAGTAAAATAATCCTGCTATTTAAGAAAAACTCACGTGCTAACCTAAAGTATATGATATAACAACTAGCTTGTCATTGTTGTTAATGATAAATTCGGGCTCTGCAATACAAGTCAGCCTATATGTTTAAATTACTTACAACATCAAATTCAATCATTCATAATCGTGCAATGTAACCTTTTCATAAACACATGTTGAACATACAGCATTTTGTCACAATAATTCGTACATTGCATCACTTGGTGGCGTTGATTTTTCTAATAAAAGTAGAAACTTTTGAATGTAATTTCTTAGATATTAGCACGCTAACCGAAGACGATTCACCAAATGCAGACAATAACTACCTCAAGGGAATCGTCACAATATAATATTTCTTATCGTTTTACATTCGCATTCCAAGACATCACGCAACCCTTTACCATAATGGAAACGTCTCAGGCCAATAATATATACTTATTGTTCAATTAAACACCATCCATTGTATTTGAAAAAAAAAACATATTAAAATACAGTGCAGTTTTTTTTCTAACGATGTAACGTTGGCATCAATAATTTCACTATCTTTTGAGATAAATATTTAATCGATCATCAATTTTCGAGACATGACTGAAGTAGACATGTGAATTTGTGTGTTAAACATCTGTTTAGATGGCGAATCGTAATTCAGGGGCATTAAGTTTTTTCTGGAAGTTTGCGGTCCAAATATTTAGTCTAAGCCTCAGACTCGTGTAGCTGAAGTATTTTGGAAATTATTACACAATCTAATTGTAAGGCATTGGTTTAAAAAAACATTAAACGAAAAAACAGATGACTATTGAAAAATTTTGTTGCGTTTATGCCTAAGTATTAATAAAACGGGATATATAGTTTCACATAAAAGGACTCTATCCTGAAACCTTGAAGAATGTTTTTCTTACTGGTAGATGAGTTATCCTGTACAGCTACTTAAACATGACATTTTTTGCGAACAACAGTGCCATAAAACATGTTGGTAATATATTCTATGTGGTAACAGCATCTGCACAAATGTCATTAATTGTTTTGCACATCTTTATGAGCTTATTAAGCCAAAATTAAAACAATAGTGGATATAATGCAATGAACCAAGCTCAATGTGCTAACGGAAAAACAGCTGAAGCTGCCTGTGTATGGTGTTTATGCTCTCAGATCTATGCGTTGCCGGAGCAATAAGATGCATGTGTTTCTAAATTCTGTCTCATGAAGCAATTTGCGAAATAATTTATTTAAGAGCATAATAACCTGTATATGTATCGTAACAGATTATACCAATCGATTGAAGTAAACAACAGTTTATCATTAGAGTAACAGGTACACGTTTATTCACCAAACAAGACAAACGTATCCTACACAATCTCAGCATTTGATGAACATGGGACTCGAAAAGTCACCGAAATGAGCGCAACTCAAAATCTACACAAGTAAACAAACATAGCCCCAGACGATCGTGTGCTTATAACGGTGTTCTCATACAACATATACAGTATTTCAGATTCAGTATATGTCGTTCCAGGCTCAGCAGCGTCTAGTTTCCTGACAAAGGCATTGACAGAATTATAATGAATTATGACAAGCGTGTGCGAAAATCGTTTGAAACATATATTAGTTTAGTACCTCAACAATTAGCTTACGAGAAGGCAAAATGAGATGTTTATTATTCTTTGTTTAGGAGAGAGATTTTCTGACAGGTAGTGATAGTTTAATGATGGAGCGTGTAATCGTTATAAATTATGTTATCTACAAGCAATAAAATTGTCAAAAGTAAACCGGTCCGTTCTTGTTTAGAATTTGAATTGTTGTCACATCAGCCTGTGAACCAGAGTATACAAGACTGCGATACATGTAGCACGGAGACATATAGGATCTTATTGTCCGGCGGTGGCGTCATAACGGCGGGCGGCGGCCTCGTCCGATAGTCCCCCAACTTTTGTATGAAATTAAATGTTACCTAGAACTTTTAAAGTCCTTGTCCTAACTCAACATTTGGAATATATCATCTGCATGAACAACGCCATCTTTGACAACAAGAATGATAATTCATTTTTTTTTCTTGAGATATGTCCCTTTCAAAAGACTTTAATATTGAACTTAATGTTGCCTATAACATTGACAGTCCTTATCCTATTTAAATAAATGTATACACAGTCTGCACTTCTCCGAAAATAAGAATGATGATTCCTATTTCACTATTTTAGTTATGCCTTTTTCTAATTACTTTAATATAAAAACTTAATGTTGCCTATAACTTTGAAAGTACTTGTCAACTTACCCATTCATTGGTGATTCCTCTATATAAATTTGTTTCCTTGAAGTTTTTGTCTCGTTTCTAAGAATGTGTAAATTCAAACTATTGTATTATTTTTATGCCAGGAGTACAATTATAATCAAAAAGAGATCTTAAATAAATTTATTGTGCAAAAAGAAATTAACAGCATCGAAAATGCGAACATGCATTAAATTTATTTGGTTTGCAAAATGTAACAGTATTATCTATGTACTCTTCAGACCTTTTAATTAATGGCATTTCTGTTATAAACTGCACACTTTACAAAATACAATAGTATTTTTTTAAAGATAACGCCGATGTAAATATTGCCAAATGATCTTGAATGAACAAAAACAACAAAAAAACAATTTTTGAAAGTGACAGTCTATAAATTATGTAAAAATGTATAGGTGAAAAGTAACTTTGTACATGTTTTGTTAGGCTTCATATCGCGGCAAACAGAAAGACAAACAGTATTCCAGACACCCGACTCGGTATGTTTTAATTAGTATGCTTTTACACAAAATTGAATATTTATGATATCTATATTGCACTGCTATCCGAATAACTTGTTGGATATTTCTCACAATATGCGTTTATTCTTTTCATTTTGTGTATATAAGTAATAAATATTTTGTGTGCGTGCGTGTGTGTGCTTGCGTTTGTGCGTTTTCAAGTTGAACAGAACATTTTTGAAGCTATTAGACATCTGGACAGTGTGGGGTAAATACAACTTTAAGCTAAGAGTATTTGTGTCATCCACTAACATTGACAATTTGTACAAAGGGTCAGTTTCAAACATTACTAATGATTAGGATCGCTCTATTGTCCACCGGGAGAGTTCAGCTGTATTGTTACACTATCACTGAAATATTGCATGCATAATAAAAAAACAACAGATAAATACATTTTGATATTAAATATTATAAAATTATGTAATATACAACTGGCGTCATATCCTAGCATTTATTCACGCATCGTCATTTTAAAAATTTGTTAAATATTTATAAATTAAATTACTTTTTCCTCTTTATTGGAAGAAGACTTATGGTTTTGGATAATTATTTTGCCTCTAGACATACCATATACAATGTCAGTACTTCAATACACACCGTATGTCTCGACTAGTTATAGCTTTCTTTTATTTTAGCTAATTTACTTACTTATTTATGAAACACCTGCGTCAGCATAACAAAGTTACCAATTGGTTTCCTGGGTATTTATTTAATATTGGTTTGATTTAAGACAGAGCAAATTACTTTTACTTTCAACGAAATTGTTTTTTATGGCTGCTACGCGATTAAAACTGTGTTTATCATTTTCATAATAAGGGAAACGTTTCTTGGAATATTCAGTTCAGAGTTTATATTTGTTTTTATAAATCCCACGTCACAATATTTCAGGAGGGACGGGCAAGTCCGCGACAACATCATCAACAACATCATCGTCAACACCAACAACAACAACAAAAACAACAACAACTGCGCCATTACCATCGTTTTTACTGAAAAATTAGAACTCTATTTTTAGTCTTCAAATTGAATGGTTAAGTAAATCCTCCTTTATATGGCAACAAATGCGTAGTTGCAGCCCATTAGATCGATTTCTGCTTTATGCGTTGAGCGTCGTCGCATTAAAATTTTTAAGCATTAAAAATCATCACATAAACGAAATTTTCACGTTCATGCGGCGATGCTGCTATGCGGCGTTACAATGCGCTTAAACCAAATTTCGATCACATTTATAACTGGTTTCAAAGAAAATAATTTGGAGAACGACTTTTTCCGCAGTCAAAAACAGACTTTACATTTTCAAATAATGAAATGATTGCAAAGCATCAATGAGGTACTCCCTCAACGTTGCAGTTTCTGTTAGTATACTAGAAAAAAACACAATCGCATCTAAGACGGTACCCATTTTGTTTATGTTATGTCAACCTCTTACAAATCTACAACTGAACTTCAAAAGGCCTTTATCACACCTCCAGCTGGTAAAACTAGTCTTGCTAATTAGATTACGTAACATGGTCATAAACACCAGGCCCTTTTCTTAATAAGCATTGTTTGGATGGCTTAACGGTGATTGGCTGAATACTTAAGTGAAAGTTTTAAAAAGCTATTATAATTTCCATGCCAGCCAAAAAACTTCATGTAAGATCCGTGAAGTTACATAGGTAAAGTTGCATTTAGTTATTAACTTAAAATCAATTTACAAAGATGATGGTTATTCTTTATATGTCTTTTCACTTTTTTGGTTAATTCGACAATGCATTTTAACTTCAAAAGCACTTCGAGACTTTTTATTTACACTTTTAACGCTATTCTTTATTACCGCTTCTAAACCGGAACTACCCAATCAGCAAGGGAAACCACTCTCAATGGAAGGTAACTCAGTATATCGGTAGGCCCCCATTGTTAAGTTTTTAAGAGAAGCATTTTGCTTTCAACAATTAAAAGTACATGCTTGTGTGGATTTTTTTAAAACCGACACAAAAACCCGCAGTCTCCGGATCTGGAGCCCGGCGCTCTACCTCTATACCACTGTTCTTCCAACAGTGTTTAAGGGGTGGTTTATGATATATTGTGTTTGTATTGTTTATTGGTTAAAACCGATAAACGAGTCATCTGAGCTGAACTATTGAACTGAAATACGAGTGAAAAATTCCACTGACCTCACCGTCCCTACTTTACTATAACAAATAAGCAAATACTCAATTAATAATTTATAAATATGAGTAGGAGCGCTTGGACATTGTTGTGTACATTTCAATCATCCACCTTTCAAAACATACACACTACAAAACCCAGCTTAACATCTTTCAATTTGAAGGAAACATCAAATATCTTGTATATGTTTTGTTCCTTATACACGAATGTCTCATCATTACAATGTATCATTGTTTCTAGTAGAAGCTCCACACATATACATACAATTATGTTATTTTTCTGATCTGGTTCTAATGTAAAACAATTTCCGAAAATCAAAAGTAAAGAAAAGTGAAACGGTACACTTGATGTTCCCAACGCTAAATATACCTAACACGGACCAAACGAAGTGACCGCTGGTCACATGACTACAAGAAAAGTAGAGACTGGCCAATCAGGGGAAATCATTTTCTAACTAATTCACTATGTTTAAAAGTTGGAAAATTCATTTCCCCTGACCTCAGCGTTCCTAATTTACTACAACAAATAAGCAAATACTCAATCAATTATGTATTAATGTCAGTAGAAGCCCTTGGAAATTGCTGAATCTAAAAGAACGGGGAAATTTGATTGAGGAGTACCAGATAAAAATGATAATAATAATAAATGATAACAATAATGTATCTATCAGTTTAAGTCAATATAGAATCAAATTAGATACCCAATGTTTGTGACACTAAAAGCCTTTCCTTAAGAGAGTCTTTGCCTAATGTTTTGGAATATTCTAAAGATTTTTCTGTTGTCGAATTAAACATCCGGATGTATTAAAACACATAACATAATAAATAAAACATAATTTTGCTCACGGAAAAACAGGTTCTTATGTAAAGTGAGCTGTAGCCTAATAACTTTTTTTAATTCACTCTGTATTTCATTTCCACTGCCTGCTACTTGTACAAATGTTTTACAATGTTCTAAATATTTGCTGTCGAATTAAACATCCGGTTCTTTTAAAACATATAACATTTTAAATAAATAAAACATAATTAAGCTGCACGCAATGCATATTATCTAATCTGCATAGGTCTCTGCAAATCATGCAAGTATAGACCTTTCCAATAATTCGATGAATTTATTTGGTTACCTCCCCTGTCCAGTCACGTGACTGCTTTACAGGATAAATGATTGCTCGCTGTAATAACGTAATAGGGAATATGTACCTACAATTTTCTTTTTTATCATAAAATTCTTTTTTGAAAAATATATTTTCTCTTTGAATTAGTAATAATACATCAGGGTCATGATATTTTTGAAAATAATTTATAAAACAATCAGGTTTCTGACTAAAAGTGTCAATTCATTATTCCTCGCATTAGACACTAAACGACTTGAACTAACAGGCAGTCGCAGTGTTCTCTTCACGGCTTAATTGAGTCTCGTTTCCGGATTAGCGTGTCTATTCAACTACTGACATCATGTTGTGATTATGTTGGCGGCGATTGATTTTGAAGGCGGCATGCCATAAACATGTCAAACTGTCTCGCACACGGGGTCATCTGTCAATTACTTAAAGGGGCAGATATCATTGACCAATAGAAATCGTGTAATTTCTATTTGCAAGGTATCTACACCTCCCAATTCTTAAGTATTTCGGAGTCCTTTAACTACTGAATGTGCCAGCAAATATATTTGATTTAGCACTTAAGTGGATTCTTAATCAACATTATGACACGTATAGAAACAAAAGCCGTCAATAAGAAACAAATCTTGTCAAAACATGTTATATATGTTTAATTAAGAGCTTGGGCTTTTATGCCAAAATTACAATCTGTCAAACCTAAGAAATCTAAATTGGATATGCAACCATATTGTGATATAAATATTCTCATCTTTTTGGAAGCCGGCATCTAAATCCTTGGATTTTATTCTACGAATGATACTTCTACAACAAACAACTAGATTACCGATCCTGTTTTATTTTAAGACAGAATCAATCATATTTGGTTGTGAAGTATACGTAACATTTTAAAT
Organism: Corbicula japonica; assembly: GCA_038501625.1. Taxonomy (NCBI): domain Eukaryota; kingdom Metazoa; phylum Mollusca; class Bivalvia; order Venerida; family Cyrenidae; genus Corbicula; species Corbicula japonica. The sequence goes on from JAZAYU010000446.1 coordinate 137,789, forward strand.
ATTCAAATTATTTACACGTTGACCATAAACGCCTTAATTCTTTAGGACAATTCTATTGTTCAAATGTGTAAGTATCAACAAATTAAGATTGTATTTTTTTCATTTTTTTTTTCTACAGATCATGTAACCAGATGTTGACATATCACGATTTCCGGATAATAGCGCATTACTAGCCTTAGCAATTTGCAACATTTACACCAGTAAAATATATTAAAATATATAAAAGATATAAAGAAGAACTTGTTGTACATAATTGGTAAAATTAATGCGTATGTTTATCCAAATTGCGTTTCATACTGCCTACTATCAACAAGAATGGTACATGTTCTTATATCATTAAAAATCTAAATATCTAACAAATAGTAAACATAAAAGGTCTGGCTAGAATAACAGACCAGCAACTTATTTTTTCACCGCCGGCGACGAACGCAGACCTGCAATATAGCGGATAAGGTTAGCTTATTATGTGCTTAAGCCATTAGCCCGATCGTTCAGCTATCCTGCAGAGCCTCGTTTTGGATTGATTTTCGGTCGCGGGAAGTAACTCGTACAGGACTGCGAAACTGTTTATTGGAAAGGCGTATATGATTCGCAGTTAATGACTAGTTTGCCATTTCAGCCAATCAGATGCTTGAGATTTGAGACTGGTTTCCAATCTCAGCTTAATAACCTTCAGCCCAGATGTAAATCATGTAAATATGGAGACTTTTTCTCCATATTAATTCTGATGTAGACTGAAATATGATCAAATAACATTGTGTTCATATTTTAATTTGCAAGTGTACTTGCTGTAAGTTTAAGTCTGATATTCAACAGAAACGATTCGTGAATAAAATGTGTAAGGATAAGAATCGATGTTACTGCCAGGGCAAACTGTTTATTGCATTACTATCAATACTAATCGAAAATAGGTGGCCTATGTAAGTTCATTTTCTTTGACATGACACAAATGTTTTCGGAAATCCAATCACATCCACTTCAAATTGTTTCGTTATTGATTTGAGCTGTTAATGTTATTATTTCAAGTTATAAGAGTTATCGTCATAATGCTTAATGACTATGTTCAAGTCTTTTTAAAATTTTATATGTTGTTTATTCGGATTTTTCGGCTTTTCCTTTCAAAGAGCCTTCATATATTTCAGTTTACTGTAGCGTTGTTTTTGCCGTATTGAGGCTGTAAAATGTCTCCCCGTAGATGCAATCAATGCTGTTATAAGATACGTTCTTTGAAGCTCGATACTTTTACGTGTAAATAGTTCTAAAATTAACACAAACGATTGTGGTTATAAAGTAAAACGAATTGCTACGTAGACCGATAAAACTTATTCGAATGCTATTATGTAGACATAATTAACTTAATGTTAGACTGCACTCCCAACAGTAATTTTTGAGTAACATAGTCTTATGTGCACAACCGTAAAATGACTGTTAGATAATCTAAGATATTTGTCAAAAGTGCTAGTATAAGCAGTCTTAGTCAATGATTTTCGATGGTGGTTATAGTATTATTTTCGCTAAAATATACATGTTATATTTACAACATAGATATCTTTAGAACAAAAAAGGATGAAGTTGAGAAAGATTTTGTGAATTATGACAATGTAGATTGTTTGCACTTTGTATGACCTTATGAAGTTCTTATGAAGTAATATTTATTATTTTATTACTAGAGGACGAAACTGAATTAGTTCTTATAAGCCATTATCATTAAAGACGATATAATTCTTTGTTGCAATGTTAATACATAAAAAGCATAATGGTGCTTCCGCTTTATTAAAAAGGACCCATGAGTATTAGCACCAGACTAACATTGTAGTTTACCAATTAATTTTCTTAGAAACTTTGATGTAAATTGTTATCAAACCAGAAACATATCCTGTTTCAGTCATATACGCATTGAATAAGGTTATTAAGTTTAAGGTTTGACGATATCTGAACTATTTGTGAGGACTACTTGAGTCCGGTTTATTGATTTAATTGTCGATATGGACATGATAATCTTTGAACTTTAAAAGGCTCATTTAGTAATAAACTCTATGCGGAGTCAATATATTAGTTTGACACTCAATGTACAGGAGAGAGAGGAAATTCAAACTAATATATTGACTCCGCATAGAGTTTATTACTAATGAACCTCTTAAAGTACAAAGATTATCATGTCAATATCGACAATTAAATCAATAAACCGGACAGACAGACAGACAGACAGAGATTAAAAGAGTATTTTATCATCTTTTATCAAACGCTTCTATCCAAAAGATCAAGAGTCTTTACATGTACGAAAGAATCCACACGACGAAAACAGACACTCCCGGCACAGCCAAATAGCAGATAGATAGAGGAACCATTAGTTCATATGACACCACAAGCAATTAAGTAAAAAAGCATAAGGTGCTACCGCAGTGAGGCAGTCTGTGAAGAAACATATTTGCCACGAGGAATGTCAGTGTTTCTAGGCTGAACAGACCTCACATCTGCCCGGCCTGGTTAGCTTCCCATGAATAAACAAAGTTTACTTATCCTGTTTATCAGGGCTGCCACTGAAATAATGATTTATTTGTCATTTATGGGTTTACTTGCTTACTTGCTTATAAGTAATTATTAACCCAGGCGAAAATACAGTCGTCTATAAAAACAGTCCCTTCTTTATCATCGTTTTGGTGTATTTTAACGTGAATGAGTATGATAGAATATGTCACATCCATTCTAACGAGTCAAACTGCTGAAAGATTTTTTCTGAAATAGATGAAAAGGGATTTTTCAACGAGAAACGTTTGACTTTCGCATATGTGTTAACTGTTGTGATTCGTGACTCGACTATCGCCTTTGCAACGAGTAATTATGCGTTTCCTGATTAAATTGTATTGTTTTGTATCGTTTAAATCACGGGTTACACAGGATATAGCAATCAAAAATGAAAAAGCGTGCGCAATATTATCTAAGAGAATGTCATGATTATTCTCATACAAAACGCAAACTTGTGTTAACAGGAAATTGAAAGATTAAAATTAGCAAAAACGTATAAAGTGGAACTTTGGAAGTCAAAGAACATGGAAAATATAAAAAATATTGCATACTAGATTCGACACGGAACTAATAGAATTTCATATTTTTAACATTCGAATTTCACCGGCGAATAGTCCCAGGATAAAAGGCAGTTTTACGAGGATCGGAAAATATATATTTGAGAACCACAGTTAATTGTAAAAGGCAACAAAGCAAGAAGCATTTCTGAAAGGTTATTAATCGCTGCCAAACATTGTACTTGTTCGCACCTCGAACATACTCATTTAAAACACTTATTATTACATGAATTCGTCTCCGTTTTGTATCTGCACGATGGTTAAATGGAGAAATCAGGTATATTTTGAATAAGAATTTAATACTTAAGGCAGTCAAAAAGGGGAATTTTGGGCGAGTACATGCATATCATACATACCACTATCTCCGCTTAATATTGAAAGATCTTGTTTTAAGAAAACACGTATTTAACAACTCGCCATCATATCATTATTATAGCAAACTTTCGGGTCCACTGTCCAAACCAAACGTTCACAAGATATAACACTGAGCAAGCATTTTTAGTAGCGTAAGTGACCTTTATTAGCGACAATAACCGCTCTTATGCCTTGTAACGCCGCATAGGAGCATCGCCGCATAACAAATATTTGTTCGTGTATGCGGTGATTTTCAACGCATAAACAGATCGAACGCGTTTATGAGGCGACGCTCAACCCATAAAGCAGAAATTTCTTATATGCGGCACAACTGTGCATTTTTGTCGCATAAAGAGGATTAATTTGACCATTTATTAAAAAGCTTTAAAACAGAGTTCTAATATTTGAAGAAAACGATGATGATGACGTTGATGACGATGATATCCGTCTGTTTCGAAGTTTTATAAAAATGGCATTCTCCAGAGTTGCATTTCATTCATTTGTTTAGGAAGCTGTTACATGCTAGTTTTATTGTATCAGTAACGACAGAATTATGACTCTTGATTAAGTTCATAATGAGATATTCTTTTCATTAATAAAATTTGAGATATTCTTTTCATTAATAAAATTTGAGATATTCTTTTCATTAATAATCATGTACTTTTTTAATGGCATGCTCGTTGGCCTAGTCAGTAAATTTTGTTTTATTGTTATTTTTTGGCACACATTGCTCGTTGGCGATTTTTACAACTTGCTTCTTCTACGTAATGGTAACCGCTGTCTTAACATCGGCGTGGCAGGGATTAGGGCAATGGTTACATATCACATGTGCATTACTTGGGACTTATTGCAACGGATATTAGCAAAAAATGATACAGGGTCATCATGACCTTCTTTGTTCACACCGCAATGTTGAACGCGTTTGACCTGTTCCGAAAAGGAAACGGCGGCAAATCTTTAATGTAAGTGTTCCGAAAAGGAAAGCGGCAAATCTTTAATATAAGATTTGGCGGTAAAATATGTCACGTGACACATAAATAAACAAGAAGAGACGGGTCATTTCTGGGAAGTGAGTATGCACCTCTATAAAAGACCAATAGTGATGGTATTATACACATCTACCACTTTTGAACAAGTATCTGTTTTAATTTAATTGTTTTATCCGTCAAAAGTGTGCCTTTTTGCCGCATAAAAAGAATTTTTATGCACTGAAAATCACCGCATAAACGAACAAAAATTTGTTTATGCGGCGATGCTCCTATGCGGCGTTACAATGTCGTTTTTGAAAATCGTCTCCTCATGGAGCGGACCAAACGCCGTTGCACCGCCCTAGCATTGCTTACTGGCAACTCAATCTGATTGTACTCATAAACTTGCAAAACGTTTTTCTTAGCCTTTGGTACCGATATACATGTTTCAAAAGAACAATTTTTTCTGTTATGCAAATATTGCAACTTTTTATCATTATTCAAATTCTAGAAAATTAATGCGAACAGCCTTGAAATATAAATCCCATAAGATGCTGCATGCCTGACTTCTAGTAAAACAAGAAAGGGTACAATAATACACTAGTATGTTAACTACATCATTTATTTCTTGATCCACTCAGAAAGCAAGCAGAAACTCGTTTATCACTGATCGGAAGTGTTTATGAGCTCGATTCAATTATCGTTTTGTACTGGTCACTGCTGAGTATAATTGGAATAAGAAATATTACAAATAAAATTACTACAAAAGTATTTTATCAAAATGAAAATGAGAAAGGGTATACAACTTCAATGAAAATGATCTAAAATATTCATGGCAGATACTACAGAGACAAGTTCACAAGGGATAGGTTAGCATGTTGGACAACTTCATCAACATTCACATTTTTCTGAAATATCGGAATGAAATATTTATTGAGGTTCAATGACTTATAAGCTTTACTAACGGTATCATTAGTTCTGTCAGATGTAAATAAATATTCTTGAAATGACACATGAAGTCTTTTGGGGGAATACGAGAGAGATTCTGTACAAGGATAACTCACTGTGTATATCTAAGGATGAACTGTGTATTTCTAAGGATAAACTGTTTATTTTTAACTGCCGTCATACATGTAATTAAGCACATGTGAGAGGGTGGGCGCAATTGTTCATTTAGTTTCGGAAAGTACATGTAGAGTTAACAAATGCCTTTTCAGTTAACGGTAGGAAACAACCAAATATTTTTTAAACTATTTTAAACTAACACACATTTGTGTAATGAACGATTTTAACACCAGAATCGTACATAATTTAATAAGTTTGTTATTGAACTTTACATACATGCCAGTAAAGCACGAGACTGTTCGTATTCTACAGATTCTCCCGGAAGTCACAGTTTGTCGTCTAACAGAATTTTGTTTTCATCAATCAATTTGTCAAAAACCTGCACACAAGTTTGTTAGTTTGTTCACCTCTGTAGGGATAAATAATACGTGTTTTGTATATAATCATTTTGCAGAAACCTGAGGGACAGCTAGTGAGATAATACGAGGAACTGTTAATCTATCTCTATTTGTATCAATGTTATTTCTGAATCGGCAAACAAAGATGTGTTTTGTGTGTTTTTATTTAGTTCTTAAAAATGTCAAACGTTACAAGTTTTGTTCAATATGAGGTTAAATCCAGAAGATGATTGCTGAAGTACCTAGCTCATTTCTCGATCAGGAAACAGTGATTGCTGAAATACCTAGCTCATTCATCGATCAAGAAACAGTAACTGCTGAAATAACTAGAGCATTCATAGATCTGGAAACAGTCATTGCTAACATATATATCTCATTTCTCGATCAGGAAACAATGATTGCTGAAATACCTATCTCATTCCTCGATCAGGAAACAGTGATTGCTGAAATACCTAGCTCATTTCTCGATCAGGAAACAGTTATTGCTGAAATATCTAGCTCACTTCTCGATCAGGAAACAGTGATTGCTGAAATACCTAGCTCATTCCTCGATCAGGAAATAGTGATTGCTGAAATATCTAGCTCTTTCCTCGATCAGGAAACAGTGATTGCTGAAATATCTAGCTCATTCCTCGATCAGGAAACAGTGATTGCTGAAATACCTAGCTCATTTCTCGATCAGGAAACAGTGATTGCTGAAATACCTAGCTATTTCCTCGATCAGGAAACAGTGATTGCTGAAATATCTAGCTCATTCCTCGATCAAGAAACAGTGATTGCTGAAATATCTAGCTCATTTCTCGATCAGGAAACAGTTATTGCTGAAATATCTAGCTCATTCCTCGATCAGGAAACAGTTATTGCTGAAATACCTAGCTCATTCCTCGATCAGGAAACAGTGATTGCTGAAATACCTAGCTCATTTCTCGATCAGGAAACAGTTATTGCTGAAATATCTAGCTCTTTCCTCGATCAGGAAACAGTGATTGCTGAAATATCTAGCTCATTCCTCGATCAGGAAACAGTGATTGCTGAAATACCTAGCTCATTTCTCGATCAGGAAACAGTTATTGCTGAAATATTTAGCTCATTCCTCGATCAGGAAACAATGGTTGCTGAAATATCTAGCTCATTCCACGATCAGGAAACAGTTATTGCTGAAATACCTAGCTCATTCCTCGATCAGGAAACAGTTATTGCTGAAATATCTAGCTCTTTCCTCGATCAGGAAACAATGATTGCTGAAATATCTAGCTCTTTCCTCGATCAGGAAACAGTGATTGCTGAAATATCTAGCTCTTTCCTCGATCAGGAAACAGTTATTGCTGAAATATCTAGCTCATTTCTCGATCAGGAAACAATGATTGCTGAAATATCTAGCTCATTCTTCGATCAGGAAACAGTTATTGCTGAAATACCTAGCTCATTCCTCGATCAGGAAACAGTGATTGCTGAAATACCTAGCTCATTTCTCGATCAGGAAACAGTGATTGCTGAAATACCTAGCTCATTCCTCGATCAGGAAACAGTTATTGCTGAAATATCTAGCTCATTCCTCGATCAGGAAACAGTGATTGCTGAAATATCTAGCTCTTTCCTCGATCAGGAAATAGTGATTGCTGAAATATCTAGCTCATTTCTCGATCAGGAAACAATGATTGCTGAAATATCTAGCTCATTTCTCGATCAGGAAATAGTGATTGCTGAAATTTCTAGCTCATTTCTCGATCAGGAAACAGTTATTGCTAAAATACCTAGCTCATTCCTCGATCAGGAAACAATGATTGCTGAAATATCTAGCTCATTCCTCGATCAGGAAACAGTGATTGCTGAAATACCTAGCTCATTTCTCGATCAGGAAACAGTGATTGCTGAAATACCTAGCTCATTCCTCGATCAGGAAACAATGATTGCTGAAATATCTAGCTCATTCCTCGATCAGGAAACAGTGATTGCTGAAATACCTAGCTCATTTCTCAATCAGGAAACAGTGATTGCTGAAATACCTAGCTCATTCCACGATCAGGAAACAGTGATTGCTGAAATACCTAGCTCATTCCTCGATCAGGAAACAGTGATTGCTGAAATACCTAGCTCATTTCTCGATCAGGAAACAGTGATTGCTGAAATACCTAGCTCATTCCTCGATCAGGAAACAGTTATTGCTGAAATATCTAGCTCATTTCTCGATCAGGAAACAGTGATTGCTGAAATATCTAGCTCATTCCTCGATCAGGAAACAGTTATTGCTGAAATATCTAGCTCTTTCCTCGATCAGGAAATAGTGATTGCTGAAATACCTAGCTCATTTCTCGATCAGGAAACAGTTATTGCTGAAATATCTAGCTCATTTCTCGATCAGGAAACAGTGATTGCTGAAATATCTAGCTCATTCCTCGATCAGGAAACAGTGATTGCTGAAATACCTAGCTCATTTCTCGATCAGGAAACAATGATTGCTGAAATACCTAGCTCATTCCTCGATCAGGAAACAGTGATTGCTGAAATATCTAGCTCATTCCTCGATCAGGAAACAGTGATTGCTGAAATATCTAGCTCATTCCTCGATCAGGAAACAATGATTGCTGAAATACCTAGCTCATTCCTCGATCAGGAAACAATGATTGCTGAAATATCTAGCTCATTCCTCGATCAGGAAACAGTGATTGCTGAAATACCTAGCTCATTCTTCGATCAGGAAACAGTTATTGCTGAAATATCTAGCTCATTCCTCGATCAGGAAACAGTGATTGCTGAAATATCTAGCTCATTTCTCGATCAGGAAACAGTTATTGCTGAAATTTCTAGCTCATTTCTCGATCAGGAAACAGTTATTGCTGAAATATTTAGCTCATTTCTCGATCAGGAAACAGTTATTGCTGAAATATCTAGCTCATTCCTCGATCAGGAACCATTGATTGCTGAAATACCTAGCTCATTCCTCGATCAGGAAACAATGATTGCTGAAATATCTAGCTCATTTCTCGATCAAGAAACAGTGATTGCTGAAATATCTAGCTCATTCCTCGATCAGGAAACAGTTATTGCTGAAATACCTAGCTCTTTCCTCGATCAGGAAACAGTTATTGCTGAAATATCTAGCTCACTTCTCGATCAGGAAACAATGATTGCTGAAATATCTAGCTCATTCCTCGATCAGGAAACAGTGATTGCTGAAATATCTAGCTCTTTCCTCGATCAGGAAACAGTGATTGCTGAAATATCTAGCTCATTTCTCGATCAGGAAACAGTTATTGCTGAAATATCTAGCTCTTTCCTCGATCAGGAAACAGTGATTGCTGAAATATCTAGCTCATTCCTCGATCAGGAAACAATGATTGCTGAAATATTTAGCTCATTCCTCGATCAGGAAACAATGATTGCTGAAATATTTAGCTCATTCCTCGATCAGGAAACAGTGATTGCTGAAATATTTAGCTCATTCCTCGATCAGGAAACAATGATTGCTGAAATATTTAGCTCATTCCTCGATCAGGAAACAATGATTGCTGAAATATCTAGCTCATTCCTCGATCAGGAAACAGTGATTGCTGAAATACCTAGCTCATTCCTCGATCAGGAAACAGTGATTGCTGAAATATCTAGCTCATTTCTCGATCAGGAAACAGTGATTGCTGAAATATCTAGCTCATTCCTCGATCAGGAAACAGTTATTGCTGAAATATCTAGCTCTTTCCTCGATCAGGAAATAGTGATTGCTGAAATACCTAGCTCATTTCTCGATCAGGAAACAGTGATTGCTGAAATATCTATCTCATTCCTCGATCAGGAAACAGTTATTGCTGAAATATCTAGCTCATTCCTCGATCAGGAACCATTGATTGCTGAAATACCTAGCTCATTCCTCGATCAGGAAACAATGATTGCTGAAATATCTAGCTCATTTCTCGATCAAGAAACAGTGATTGCTGAAATATCTAGCTCATTCCTCGATCAGGAAACAGTTATTGCTGAAATACCTAGCTCTTTCCTCGATCAGGAAACAGTTATTGCTGAAATATCTAGCTCACTTCTCGATCAGGAAACAATGATTGCTGAAATATCTAGCTAATTCCTCGATCAGGAAACAGTGATTGCTGAAATATCTAGCTCTTTCCTCGATCAGGAAACAGTGATTGCTGAAATATCTATCTCATTCCTCGATCAGGAAGCATTGATTGCTGAAATATCTAGCTCATTTCTCGATCAGGAAACAGTGATTGCTTAAATATCTAGCTCATTCCTCGATCAGGAAACAATGATTGCTGAAATACCTAGCTCATTTCTCGATCAGGAAACAGTGATTGCTGAAATATCTAGCTCATTCCTCGATCAGGAAACAGTGATTGCTGAAATATCTAGCTCATTCCTCGATCAGGAAACAATGATTGCTGAAATACCTAGCTCATTTCTCGATCAGGAAACAGTGATTGCTGAAATATCTAGCTCATTCCTCGATCAGGAAACAGTGATTGCTGAAATATCTAGCTCATTTCTCGATCAGGAAACAGTGATTGCTGAAATACCTAGCTCATTTCTCGATCAGGAAACAGTGATTGCTGAAATATCTAGCTCATTTCTCGATCAGGAAACAGTTATTGCTGAAATATCTAGCTCATTTCTCGATCAGGAAACAATGATTGCTGAAATATCTAGCTCATTCCTCGATCAGGAAAAAGTGATTGCTGAAATATCTAGCTCATTTCTCGATCAGGAAACAGTGATTGCTGAAATATCTAGCTCATTCCTCGATCAGGAAATAGTGATTGCTGAAATATCTAGCTCATTTCTCGATCAGGAAACAGTGATTGCTGAAATATCTTGCTCATTCCTCGATCAGGAAACAGTTATTGCTGAAATATCTAGCTCATTTCTCGATCAGGAAACAATGATTGCTGAAATATCTAGCTCATTTCTCGATCAGGAAACAGTGATTGCTGAAATATCTAGCTCATTCATCGATCAGGAAACAGTGATTGCTGAAATATCTAGCTCATTTCTCGATCAGGAAACAGTTATTGCTGAAATATCTAGCTCATTCCTCGATCAGGAAACAGTTATTGCTGAAATATCTAGCTCATTTCTCGATCAGGAAACAATGATTGCTGAAATATCTAGCTCATTCCTCGATCAGGAAACAGTGATTGCTGAAATATCTAGCTCATTTCTCGATCAGGAAACAATGATTGCTGAAATATCTAGCTCATTCCTCGATCAAGAAACAGTGATTGCTGAAATATCTAGCTCTTTCCTCGATCAGGAAACAGTTATTGCTGAAATACCTAGCTCTTTCCTCGATCAGGAAACAGTGATTGCTGAAATATCTAGCTCTTTCCTCGATCAGGACACAGTGATTGCTGAAATATCTAGCTCATTCTTCGATCAGGAAACAGTTATTGCTGAAATACCTAGCTCATTCCTCGATCAGGAAATAGTCATTGCTGAAATATCTAGCTCATTCTTCGATCAGGAAACAGTTATTGCTGAAATACCTAGCTCTTTCCTCGATCAGGAAACAATGATTGCTGAAATATCTAGCTCATTTCTCGATCAGGACACAGTGATTGCTGAAATATCTAGCTCATTATTCGATCAGGAAACAGTTATTGCTGAAATACCTAGCT